>OU744795.1:8658708-9258708 GCA_916614155.1 Mesoligia furuncula
TTCCTTGTCTATCTTCCTTTTTGCAGAGGCAGCTAACTTTTTAATTTTCCTTTCTTCCCTTTCCCGAGCTTCATTTTCTATGGCAATTTTTTCCGGCGTATCAGTAAGTATTTTTGTCGATCCTTTCTTTCTTCCTTTTGTCACAGTTTTTCGTGGTCCTGCTTTGGGATACGGTCTTATTATCTCTGGACTTATGTACTTCGACGTTGAAGGTACAGAAATAGATGACCGTAATGAAGGTTTAGACATTTTGGATGGTGTTCTGAAATTCTCATTGGTTAGACTTGTAAATTCTATCGGTGAAAGTACTCTTTGCGATGTTGAAGCATACGTATCGAACGGTTTAGATGCAGTCGCTGAAATGTCATTGCTAGGAAAATCGAGTTGTGTTGTGACTGTTATTGTTTTCATTGCGGATGTTTCATTACCTTGAGGCAAAGCATAGGTTAGCGAAGTTGTTGTACTTGCAGATGTTTGAACAGCCACACAAGTACCATTATCAGATGGAGCAGATACAGTCAAAGTATTTCTGTCAGTTGTCGTCACATTTACAGGAGAATTAATAGCAGTTGTAGAAGTTTCATCAACAGAGAAGTTGATCACACGAGATTCATGAAAAGACTGGTATGCTAGTTGAGCAAGGGTCGGGATAACAGCCAATGTAGAGCCTGTGGATGCTTCTACTATAAAATGATTATGTTCATTTGCAATGTTGCAATTGAAATTGACCTCAGGTGTTTGATCAAGTAGTGATGGTGATGCTCTACCTGAAGAAGAGTTTCGCTGTGGGTAATCACCTGCAGCATCTTCTGAGCCACTAGCATTTGTAACAAGTCCTTCCGGCCCGTGTGTTAAAGTTTCTTCTGACCTCTTGCTAATGTTGCTACTGGTTGTTGCCGCCGGTCTGCTAGTAACAGATTCTTCCAGTCTATGAGTAATTGTATATTCTGGTATGTCAGTAACGTCACTTTCAGCATCTTCGGCACCACTGGCATCTGTAACAGGCTCTTCCAGCCCTTGTGCTACAGATTCTTCTGGCCTCTCGCTGATGTTGCTACCAGATGCTGCCGGTCTGTCAATAACAGGTTCTTCCAGTCTGTGAGTAATTGTATCTTCTGGTCTGTCAGTAACAAAACATGATAAAAATTCATCATCAGTGAAGATGTCACTGTTGAATGGAAATATACCCGAAATTTCGAAACTTTTTATGATGTTTCTGGGGGTCATTGCATTTGGGTAAGCTTTTCCCAAGCAGCCAGCTACATCATAAATGCTCAAAGTGCGAGCTGGATGCCGTAACATCCAGTCGTCACATGCTGTGTTGTAATGTGACTTCAAAGAGCTGAAAACGATTCTGTCTAGTGGCTGGAGTTTTTGAGATGTGTGCGGTGGTATTGTCAAGACATGGATACCATTATCTTTGGCAAAATTAATTGATTCCACACTGACGTGGCTCTCATGATTGTCTAAGATGATGAGGCATGGATTGTCAATTGAGCACCTTACATTTTTTTTGAAATGTTCCAGAAATTTTACAAAATTTGGCACTGTCATCCAGCCTGTGGGGTAAGGAGCTCCATCAGAGCCAGGGGGAGCATTTTCAATCATTCGTGATTGCCAATTTTTTCTCGGAAAAATTAGAAATGGTGGTATATGGTTTCCTGCTGCATTAATCGCACCACATACAGTGACCAATTCACCCCGCTCGGCAGATGTAACTTTTGAGACCTGTTTGAGACCCTTGGAAGCTATTATCTTTTTAGGTTTGTGGACCGTGGTAATACCAGTTTCGTCGACATTCCAAACATCCCTGGCTTCAAAATGGAAGCGTTCGTATAGGCTTCTCAACTTTAAAAAGAACTGTGACACATTATGTCTATTGAAACTTGTGGCCCTGGACATACTTGTTGCTTCTGGAATTCGCAAGGATAAATCATTGTGGCGTTTCATAAAGCCATGCAACCACTCATAGCTGGCAATTTTGTTTTCTTGCCATTTTGGTGGTATTGTTTTACTATTTTTTGTAGCAAATTCAAAGGCAAGTTCTCGTGCTGCTTTTGGGGTTAGGCCATAATGCATTTTACTTGCTTTGACATAATACTCTGCTAAATCTTTCTCTTCTATATTAGAAAAAATTGTAGACTGCCTATAATTGGGCTCGTATTCGGGGGAGGAACCCCCAGCAGCAATAACATCTGTTTTTTTTTTTACATATCTTTTTAATGTCATAGGGGATAATTTATAAGATTTTGCCGTGCTTCTTATTGATTTATAAGCAAATACGACATCATAGACTGCGTTTTTTAATGTTTGGGGGTCAATTTTTTCCCTTTTTTTAGCACCCTGTTTCGTCTTGTATATTCGCGGCATTTTTTGACCTGCAATAATAACGTTAATTGAAAACTTTGAAAGCTGTATCTTTCACAAATTTTAATAATAATCACATTCCTCTATGGGAGACTTGATCCCGCTATGGGAGACTTGATCCCCCCGGATCAAGTCTCCCACAACGCGCTGTATCATCTCTCCCCAGTAACCGAAAAAATGAAAAAGATAACCTCTTTCTTAACCTTATTATCCTATGTGTTTGAACTTTTAGCGCAATCATTGCACATAAAATAGCAGTTCTAATAATTAATACTCAAATTCTAAAACATGTTATTCGATTATTTTATAAACAAAAATAAACTTACCAAAATATTGTTTCTCTACACGAATATCACTCAACGGTCGCCATTTCACAAACTGACAGTTTTGACATTTGTGGTGTTTCCTAAAAGTCATTCCGTACCATAAACAAACAGGGTTGCTAGTTATTAATAATCTAGCAAGCATGGTTGGTTTGTAAAATTAGTGTACCATGTGTCCCAGAGGGATCAAGTGTACCCAGTCTCCCCTAAATAAGAAATAAATAAATAAATAAAAAAGTTACCTACTCGTTTATTACTTAATAAATAAGGTGAAATATCTTTTCATTTACTTACGTTTAAAAATTCAGCTCACTCAGCAACACTTGCTCACCTCACAAACTTAACTAAAATAATAATTTTTGTTAATGCGCTAAGTTGCTACGTCCTCTTATGCTCGAATTTTGTGTTGACAGATCCAACCAAGTGCTAGAACAACTAGGGTTGACAACATTTCTTCGGCAACACTCAGAAAGTTTTGAGAAAATAAAAAAAAATACTTTTTTTGGATAAAATATTTTTATTAAGTATTTTCAAAGAACTCTTCACCAGCCTCTATACAAAGTTTCAAGAGTCTGAATGAATATTAAAAAAAAAAACTACCTAAGCCAAAAAAGAGAACCGACTTCAAAAACACAGTAGGTTAAAATTCTCTATCTCAAAAACTACTAAACCGATTTTGATGAAACAATCCTGTAATAATAAACAGTCCCTGTAATAAGTTTTGGTATTATTTATATTAAAATTTATGCATGACACACAAACTTTTTTTTAAAAGTACTGTGGCTTATTAAAATTTGTAGCTTTACATGATATTATATATACTGAATGAAGACCTAAAATATAGTTGGTTGGTTGGTAGTGGTTGGCAACCCTAAGTGCACCCGATCTTTCTGAGGGCTCTTAATACAGTTTTTAATCAGTTTTAGTTTCTCAGTGGCGTAACTGGGAGTAAGACTGGGTGGTAAGGGTGGCAAAATGCCACGGGCCTCTAGCCTATTGGGGCCCCCAGACTAAAAGGAGTTACGCTCAGAAGAAGTAAATATAAAAATTGCAAGTAAATTATTAATGTTATATTAAAAGCATTCATATGAAAAGGATCACAAACCTTAGAATTACTTACGCCACTGGGAAGCCACCTTCAGAGATGAAATATAAAATCTTCGTATAATAGAAAAAATGCCGAATTTATTAATAATAAAGAATATATTATCATTACTTTCATGATTTATTCAAATTAAATTACAAAGTTGACGATTTTCCTGGGGCCCCATCCAACGATTATGCCGCTGGCCTCAAATACTTACGTCACTAGTAGTAACGGTATTTAAAAAAAAAACTGGGCAAGTGGAACCCTAAAAATGTCAAGGGCTTGAGCAAATCCATCCACTATTTAAGGATCAATAACTTAACATGAGTTTGGTGTTTTCAAGAACCTAATTCTTTCTTACTTTTAATTTCTTACTAAAATAGTTCAAAGAGTGATCTAACCCAAAGGGAAGTAAACGTCTAGTTTAGAGAGTTAAATAAGTATTTTAAATAGATTCTTTGGACATAGTTAAAAAGTGTGTGTTTTAATTTTAATTATAGTGTAGTAACATAATTGTATAATGCCGTTTGTGAATGTGGACCGGCTTCTTAAACCCTCTGTAGCGCAAGATATCAAATTTTAAAAATAAGTAGTGAAAAATGATAACCAAAAGTAATAAAAATACACGTGTTTCGTGTTTTTTTATTTATGTGAAAAAACAGAATTAAAGGGAGTGTGACAGAAATGTCACATTGCATCAAAAGGTTACTTAACTTAGGTGAAATAGTCTAAAACAGTTGTTGTGTTTATTGTAACAAAGAGCAACGCCACATTTCTCGCACATTGTCTGTGAGACACCAGAGCATTTAGGATATTTACAGCGTATCCTCTTTTCTATCCAAACAGGCCAGTGCCCTGTCTGATCTTGCCTGATTGCCACTGGAGGAACATGCTGTGCTGGACCTTTGTGTCGTTTTGCTTGAATTTCATTTTCGATAGATCGACGGTTCTTCATATTTGATGGTACACCAAGCTTACATAAGGTTGTTGCAACTTCAAGCCGAAAATCTGCCGAGTTCAAATGTTTATCCTGCAAACCCTTTACTTTATAAATTCTTTTGTAAAGAAGCCATGCGTTTGCCATGCTCAAATCCAATAAATGGTAAAACATGCGTACTTGCCACCTTTTACTGCGAAGCTGTATTTTGTAGCGTCCCATGATACTATCGATTAGATCCACGCCACCCATGTGGCGATTGTATTCTCCAACAATGTTTGGACGGTCAATTGATATGTACCGCTTGGTCTTCTTGTCGTATCTCCTCACCTGGGTTTTTGGCATTTCTCCTACAAAACTTGATGCCAAATTCACCACTTTGTTGTCTTTCCAGGCTACGGTTGCTACGTCCACACCATTGACGTCAGCCACATACTCGACGGAATAGCCTCTATCTTTCTTGGACATGTCTTTGTCTGTGGGTAATTTGCAATCTGGAATCCTATTTCGACGTACAGTACCAAGACTTAGTATACCATTTTTTGACAAATATTCCAGTAGTGGCAAAGACGTAAAATAATTGTCAAAATACAGTCTATAATTTTCGTTGCGGGGTATTTCTCTTGATAGACGCATGACAACATTTGAGGATGCGCCTAGATCAGGTTCGTTAGGCAGTACCACGTTTTCTTAGCCAGTTTCAGGTTCGATTTTGTACGCAAATCCAGAGACTCCACTAAGAACGTAAATCTTGTAGCCCCATTTGTGAGGCTTTTTCGGATTATACCTTTTCAAGTTATTTCTTGCTTTCGTAGAGCGTATTTGTTCATCAACGCAAAGATATTGTTCTAAAGGAACTTTGGCAAAGGTTTGGTTAAATTTTTGAACCAGTGGTCGAAGTTTGAATAGTCTGTCAAATTCTGGATGATCACGGGGCAAGTTTTGGGAATTATCATTGAAATGTATAAATTGACGAATCTTCTCAAACATCTTTACGGGCATTATCTCTTGAATTATAGGACTTCCAATGGTACCATTCCAATGACTGGTAACCCGAGGAAGGTGAATCAAAGACATAATATACACTATACCAATAAATTGTTGAATGTCTGTTGTGGAAACTCGGAAATTATTATTGGGATCCTTTTGTACAATATATAAATTAGTTTGTGTTGCAATAAAATCAATCAAATCCTTGGAAAACAAAAACAAGAAAATCTGGATCGGCGTGTCAAGTTCTAAAATATCTGTGGGTAAATTTTCGTTTCCTAGAAAACGCAACTGTTGCTCATTCAAAAGCAGACTTTTCTTCTTCCATCGCAGGTTGAGTTTTTGTGGCTTTCCAGGACGTCCTGCTGATTGGGTTGGTTGCGGTTCAGTTGGCACTGCCGTAGAAGAAGACGGATCAGGTTCACTGTTTTCTAAACTATGAATGATCTCATCAATATTTACTTCACCATCTTCATTTTCATCGCTAGACAACTGCACTTGCGCAATATCATTCTCATCTTGATAATCTGGATCTGCAACACTGTCATCGTCATCTTCCATGCCATCTTCACTGTCTTCGTAAATATTTAACATCTCGGCTATATCACCATCCCGAAGAGGTCGAAAAGTCATTCTAGAAAGGAAAACAAATTGAATCAGATTATCAGCCTCTTCACAAAGAAAAACTTACCCACGTTAGGCAATGTGACATATCTGGTACAAACACTACAGAAAGTCAAACTCCTTGAAGATATTAAATTACATAAAAACCCAAATTATATCATAAATTATATGTACTTACCTTGAATATTTTCCAAAAACACACAGTAATTATCACGATTATCTATTTTTTACGAATTTTTCAAAACCACGTAGGTACCTAGTTAAACCTGATCAGTCGACAAACAACAATCGGTACACGACATAAACGCCATCTACATTTTTTACGTTTAACTAAATTAATACATCGGTTTATTACAGATAAGTTACATTGACACAAAATTCGATTGAAAAAATATTTGAATTTTGGTAGGCTGAGAATCAGTTTGTGACAGAAATGTTACACCGCGCTACAGAGGGTTTGACTTTATAGACATTTTGATTGTGGACTATATATGGCCGTGGCCGGATACGCATTTTATTTTGCAAGAGGGGGTGTGCTCTGTGTGTGGACAAGAATTTCCAGCCAGAGACGTTCATCATTTTGTGGCTGATGTTAATATAAACATTATAGACTTAATAGAAGCAGACATTTGGTGTGTGAACTGTCAAACGTGCATATATCACCATTACCCACCGGACGAGTGCCCAGAGTGCACTGAAAAGATTACAGGTATTTGATATTGATGTTTACCTATGCCTATCACTATGATGCCTCTATTTTCTGACTTGTTATTATTGATCTTAACATATATAGGGACAGACAGCGGGAAGCGACTGTATTTTATACTATAATAGCTCTGAAATAAGGTATAATTAATTACATTATAAATAAAATAAAAAATGTGAATAAAACATAATTATAATTATTAAAAAAAAATGTTAACAAACAAAAAACCAGTTAAATAAATAACACACACGCACACGGTCAACTTTTTAATAAATTATATAAAAAAATTGACCGTGTGCCGAGCGGCGCACGCGCTGCATCTGCAACGCCGCTCCTGTCGGTGTCGGTCTTTATCGGTTGATGAAAGTGACGGCGGCGGTGCACGCGTCCCATCTTCTGGTGATCGCAGGCGCATCCTCTTCTTCGGCAACTCTATTGACGACGTCGGTGATAAGCTTGACTCTGATTCAAAAGCCGGGCTCGGTGGTGGCCGCCGCCACCGTCTTCGTCGTTCGTAGCCGGCGAAGGGAGCGGTGCTCGACTCCCATCTTTAGGTGACCCCACCACCGGGGTCGGTGGTCCTCGGTGGTGGCCTGCGGCCAACATTTACTGAAAAAAAAAATACGAATCAAAGAATTTGAAGAATACTTATGACATACGAGGAACTCCACATCTCTTCATGTCCACATGTTTTTAGGAAAATACTATCACTAACAAATTTTTTAAGTCTAACACGAGTGTTTTTATGCGTATCATTTGTTAGATAATTCTAATAGTCATTGAAAGATTCAGCAATGTTGAAAAATATTTAGGGAGCTCTCATACAACAAAAGTGATTATTTGGCGCGTTTGCTTCGGTTTGTGCGAGTCCGACTCGCACTTGGCTGGTTTTTTACACGTTTTTTTTTAGTTTGGGATAATTTTATAATTTATTGTTTACTGCAGATTATGACTTACAACTTCACTTTTTGTGTATAAAATACCTACGTAAATAACACTGTCACTTAGGTATTACCTACTAGTTAATTTTTTTATCATCACTTATTCAGTTTTACACACTTTTAGTATTTATGAACATAAGCTCCAATAAATTATCCTAGTTTTGTTAAAGAGTAACAACTCACCTAATATTACTCCCACACATCACAGGTCACTGTTCTTGTTCAAATGACATTATTGAAATCAAAAGCTGTATGTCTAGTGTTTACATTATGTATAAACAAGCCCTTCAAGCCCAAAATTGTTTAGAAAATTTGAGATTAATTTATTATACTGCGTGTGCCGAAAGCTGAAACTATAAGGGCCGAGTCACACCGGAATGGCAGCGGCCGGCAGCGACGCGGCGAGCACTTTCAGCGCTAAATAATTTTAAACTTTATTTACATACCTAAAAGACCAGTATCGCTTGAAAAGAATGAATAGGTCGCGTGGCCGCCCGCGGTGCTCCGAGCGGCTGTGTGCCACGCTCCTCTTGTAATTTGTTCTGCCCCGCCAGCCGCTGCCTACCGCTGCCATTTCGGTGTGACTTGGCCCTAATAGAAACAAAAAACCTTTGAACGCCCGTCGTAACAATGATAAAAGGACTTACCGTTTATAGCATAAGGTTCATTTTAACCATCAGACTGTAAAACTAAGATTTTGTAGTTTTGTATTTATTTATCACATGTCCTGCTCATCAAAAAACAACACACACACATAAGGTTGTTCTTACCTTTAAACAGTCTAATTAACTTAATATTTTTTTAATAAAAAATATAACTTACCCTCGAGACTAGTTGTTGTAAGTCCACACATAAAGCCCATGATGATGAATCTTATTTATTTGACACATTTGTTATAAACGAGGAATCTGATTTCCCGGTGTCTAATTACCTACTTTTTTAGGCTTGCTTCTGAATCGCTAAAAATCGTGCTTATCATTACAGTTTTAAAAGTTTTTTTTTTATGACTTATGGGCTCGCGTTTGACCACAATCTCACCTGATAGATAGCGATGATGTGGTCGACGATGGAGCACGCTTGCCTAGAAGTAACCTATTCACTGTGAACGACTTTTGTCATAGAGATTTACTACTTTAAAGCAGGTCGCTTTAACGAAGTCATAAAAGAATGCATGGCAGTTCAACTTCATAGATAACACACACTTAGCGTTTCATTAACCGGAAGCTGGAATGCTTTAGTAAGTCTAATTTTCGGTTTTAACTATAGTTTTTTTCTATAATGGTAGAACAGATTACTTTGTAATGTGCTGAACAATACCTACTTAGTCTGTTCGTCTAGTGACCTACTTTTATTATCTACAATATTGCTGAAATTGTCAAAAAAACTATCTCAGTCAAAAGCTGAGAGTGAGTACAACAACTTTGCCTAAACAAAATTTGGTAGAGCAAAAACAAACTTTTGTAGAGCATGTAGTAAAACAATCCGCATTCAGGTCTATAGAAACATAATTGGTTTCGTTTTTTTGTGGATGTTTTCAAATACAATTTAAAACAAAAGAGCCTAGCAAAAACTCACTGGGTTAAACGATGACGGCTGCTATTGGCGGATGAGGAAAGAAGGCGTTACTGTACCGGCCGGGCAGTGCAAGCAAACATTGCCTGTAAGGTGATAAGGTTAGGATGATACTGATAGTATGTATAAAAGGTACTGATGAATGTTCCTAAAGTGCAAAGTGTATTAGAGTAGAGACAAGGACTGCTCCATACCCCGTAATGATAGTGATCACTATAATTACGGGGTATGTAGCAGTCCTTGCAACAGACGAAACAAATGCGATTGATTTGAAATTGAAGAACTTGGGTTTTGTTGCAGATTTTCGTTATTACTGCAAATATGGCTATAGCCATAACAGAATAATAATAATATTGATGTGTACGAATTTCCATGACGCATGACGCCATAGGCAGCTTCATGGCCAAAAGCTTATAATACAATAAAGTTATAATTACCTGATCGACAGTCCTTTTTGAGGTCATCTTTATTACTTTCAGCTGAAGACAATGGGTTGCTGCACTCCATAGGATTTTTTTGGCCCAAAACAACATTTTCTGTAATTAGACAAAGTTTCATCATGAAATACAAGTACCTTTTAATTAAAAACCCATATCTAAAGGTTACTGAACTTCTAATGACTAAACTGTTGTATAATCCCTTACACAACAGTTTTTTTTTTCATATTTAGGCAAAATTCTAAAAACTTGACTTATTAAATTACCTGTATTGAGAACTGTTTGTGATGTAGACGGTTGGCTGTCAAAATTGGTATGGACATGTTTTGAATCTAATGCATATAAATTTCTGTAGAGCAAAATCAATTATAAGTTAAATTATTAAAAAAAAGTCTTTGATGGCAAGATGTAATCCTAACTTAATATTATAAAATAATGCGAAAGTGAGTTTGTTTATAACACCCTCGCTAAAACGGCTGAATGGATTTTGATGAAAATGGCACATGGGTAGACCATGATCTGGATTAGAACATAGAATACTTTTTATCCCAGTACATTCCCGTGGGATAGTTTCCGACCTCCACGCAGGCGAAGCCGCGGGCAAAAGCTAGTAATATTGGAGACACAACAATGAAAATAATTATTTCAGTTACATCTTGTTGCTGGTAGCCACTGCTGGACGAAGGTCCCTCACATAATTTCCAGAGATTTTGGTCTAGAGACTGGATCATTTGTTATATAAATGTTGTTTGTTATTTGCACTGTTGCCCGCGGTTTCGCCCGCGTGGATGTCAATACTATTTATGGGTTTTCATATTTTTGTGCAGAACCATAATTATTTTTCTAAAATAAAAGTAGCCTTAGTTACTTAATCCTTATTTGTTCACCTGGCAATTGACTTTTTTTTGAATATATAGATATTAATTTTAAAATTACCTTGGACTAGTTCTATTTGTTCAAAAGATTGACCAACACACACAGAGCTTTGTTGAGAAACTGAACTATATCTATGTCTCTGCCAGCAACTGCACGAAGCAATGCTAAGGATTAGAAAGGTTTTAGAAATACTTACCAAGTTTATCACATCCGAAAATGCAGGACATTTTACGTGATTTTTTCGTGTCCGAAGACATCTCGATGAGAAAATTAAAGCAGGTAGGTAGGTAGAAAAACAAAAAACAAAAACAATAACAAAAATAACAGAAAACTTAATAACGATGAATTAATAGACAACAATGTATGCATTAATAAAATAACCGGAGAATTGCAAATTTTACAACGAAAATTGTCCGAGAACTCGAAAGCATACGAATATTCGAAAATAACCGCTGTAAGACTGCGCCATAGAGGAAAAATGAGTGCGCAAACTGTCAAACTGAATTGAATTTTTTTCCTTCTTTTTTATCCAAAATTAAATCAGGAAACTAAGCAGGGATATAAAAGTACAAAAATATATTGAAATATGATGTTTCGATCCCAGAAATAACTTTATGAAATAAAATACAAGCAAATTCTGAATTATATTATGCGTAGAATGGAACGTATAGAATAATAGCTAGTTTCAACTGCCATCTAGTGGCTTTTCATAGACAATAATATACTGCTTTATCCACAATGTCATATACGTTTGAATCCAACGCTGGGAGATGGCGTATCGTTCTTCGCAACTTTGCCTTTTGACTAAGTGTACCCCCCACTGGACATCCCTAACAAAAGTTATTGGTTATAAAAATGTTCGTAAAATCCCGTAAACTCGAATAGTTTACGTTTATTATTGTAAGAATACACTGTTTTAAGCGGTTTTCTAATAAGTATTTATGTTTTAGATTCACTTACTTGTGAAAAGTGACACCATTGCCCTTTTCGTATCGTGTTTTACAATATACGCACGATTTCATGTTGGACGAACAATACAAGCTATGATACAATCACTGTCACTATTATAGCACTTTAATTTATATCACAATCACAGTAAACACTTTAGAAAACTTTTTATTCCGCGGAGACACTTAGCGTAAAATCAACAAACAACGGCCATTTGCCATCTTATTAGTTCTCAGAACTCTCACGTCTGTCACTGTGGGCGCTTTGAATCGGCAGCGGCACAGCAAATAGCTGTCATTTTGTATGGGATAGCCAGTCCAACGTATTTTAAAAGAGGTCAGTGGGCCAAAGCCTTTGTTTTTGTTTTGAAATTGTTAAGGCCCGTTCATATTGTATCTTTAAAAAGACAGGTGATTTTTTTTAACAAACGAGTACTGACATGTGTCTCGCACATTTCCGATATTGACAGAGTGAGATGGGTCATTGGTGGGGGTGAGGCCAACGCCTTTGGGTATTTCTATGATTTAGTGCAATTCTGACAGAAATGTGAGAAAATTTTCAATTCCTTATTTTCAACTTTCACGAGAATTGGTATCAAGAATATAAATGTATTATGTAATTTATGCAACATTACTCGTATACATTACATAAGTAGATATTGACCGATGAAATTGTACTGCTGATGGTAATGAAAACAGTGGAGTTGGTAATGAAATTGGGGACTAAGGTAATGAAAAAAAAATACTGGTAATGAAACTGCAGACTAAGGTAATGAAAAAAAAGGCTGGTAATGAAATGAGTCTAAGATAAATAAATAAAAAATGCTGGATTATATCATTAGATGAAGTAAATAAAATCTCGTAAGTTTTACACAATCAGAGTTTATTCTTTAAAACATAACAGAAAAAAATATTCAGTCTCCTATCGCAAATCAAATAAGTGTCGTTATCTAATCAGTCATGTCTTACTTAACACGTTTTTTGCCGCGTAGGTCATCGGTGACCTCACCTGAATTAGATCGAGACGCCGCGTAGGGCATCAGTGACCTCAAGGTAGACCTAAGTTTGAAACTGATTTGTGAGCCGTAGGCCATTATTACCGAACATTTCTCTATAGCAGGTGACCGGAATGGCGCTGTAGACCAATCCTTCAGTATGTATGGTTTCTGAGTAATCGTAAATTTGTTAAAAATGTGGGTGAAATTGCCAAGCAATTAAGAAAAAACAAAGGCATCCGGTCAGTGGGTCGTCTTAGGGGAGACGTTTCTGCGTCGGTTGCTACAAAGAAAATGTTAAAAATCATGGGTCAAAAGTCGCTCGGAATAAAACTAAAAAAGTAGTTACATACTGTAAGAACTGTCCTGGTACAATATATTATTGCCTACAATGCTTCAATAAATCTCACCGTTATTTGTAAAGGTTTTTTTTAATAATGTAGTAGCTAACTGTTCAATAGTTATTACAAATAAAGACGATTCATAATGGAGACCTGCCTCTGGTTGGTGTGTCAACAGGTCCCTCTCTTTTCAGCAATTCGTGTTTCATTCTTTTAGGTCTCTCCTGCTGCTGTTCACAATTTTCTTTATCGACTCCTGAATCCACAAGATACTCGACTAACTGACGCCTGAATTGCACTATACCCTGATTAGTGTTTTTGTTCTCTTTATACCTTATTCAAGCATTCACCAGCGCTGTGGTTAAAATAAGCTCAATGGCCAGCTTTTTGTACCACTTCACAGTTTTTCTGAGTGGTGATGAATATGAAGTCATTTGATCACTCATATCGACTGAACTTTTTGCTTCATTGTAGGCAAGTATAATTTTTGGTTTTTTAATAGCTCTACCTTTCTTTAGAACCGTTCGTTTGCCATTTGAGTGTTTCGTCGAAAGCACTAAGACGTCGCGCTTATCCTTCCATTTGAGAACAGTTATACCCCGTTGATTCTCCATAGCTATGGATTCGCCTTTTTCCAGTTTGGCGTCGACTACTGCCATTGGCAAACCCCTTCTACTCTTTCTAATTGTTCCAATTAGGTGGGTGTCGTGGTTCAGTAGTTGATTTGCCAAGTCCAAATTGGTATACCAATTGTCGGTGGCAATTGTATGACCCAAATTTAATATGTCATCACAGAGAGACATTACAACATTTGTAGGTGTTGTGTTAACCATTTCATCATTTTTACCAGCATATAGTTGTAATTTACAGGTGTATCCCGGGAGGGTACAAAGCTTAAACATTTTCATGCCATATTTGTGTCGTTTACTTTTAATCAAAATTTACGTGTATTTTACATGCACATGTATTACGATCAGATTCTTTAGGGTAGAGAACCCAAAATGGTCGATATTTACAGAACGTAGAATGTCTAATATTACTGTTTTGAACGTGCATAAACTTTTTGTGGAGGTTAGTTAATGTGTCCGATAAATATCGTTTTTGTTTTTTTTGTCCATTCATCATCATCATCATGTCAGCCGAAAGACGTCCACTGCTGGACATAGGCCTCCCCCAAAAAGGGGGGGGGGGGGGGTTGCCATAATCGCCACGCTTGGCAGGTGGGTTGGCGATCGCAGTATGGTATGGTGGTGGAATGCATAGAGAACGCTGCTGTCCATTCTCCGGTACGCCCCTTAAGCGCAATACACACTGAGCCCGCCGGGCCGCCGACACAACCCGGCGGCCTATATGAAAAGAATCATGTCGGCAACATGCGCCCGCGCGTGTTGCCCGCCGACATGTTGGCGGCTTGCGTACGCCTGCGCTCAGTTGCCCGGCGACACAACCTTTTTCGACACGTGGCAATCACTAACTGCCAAATAAATTTCTCATCTCGATCCGCCGACATGCCGCCGACAAAATTTTCCGACTTGCAATAAGTGAAGCCGCCGACTACCCCGACGACAAAAAGTTGCCGACATAGGTCGGCGGCCCGGCGGGCTCAGTGTGTATTGCGCTTTAGTCGCCTTTTACGACACCCACGGGAAGTACGGGGTGGTGCTATTCTTTAAGTCCGGCACCACACAGACCTTTGACCTTTTTTTTTGTCCATTACGTGTGATAAATTCTTTTTTATCAGGAGAAATTTTAGTATTGTTGTCATCTTCGAAAAAATCTTCTACGTCTTGTTTAATTGTACTCTCTGTATCCATGTTTGATTCATTGCTGTGACATATTTTATTTTTGTCTCGCACTGTAAATTTCGACGCTTTACCTAAAACCTTATGCTTCTTGAAACGGTCTTTGTCCCTCATGACTATTGTTTATGACCAATATTCATAACATAGAATAATATTTAAAATAAGTAAAAGAAACATTTTGTGTCTATGGTGGCTGGCTTGAGTCTATGGAAAGAAATGAAGACGCGTAGCGTGTATCTACCTCTAATATCACTCAGTACTCTCCTGTAATAATTTATCTAATAAAACGTTGTAATTGAAATAACGGCGTTCTTTTATGTCTCCTCGTCACCGGCACCAGCTCATAATAAGGATCGGTGTGGAACAACTATATCGCTAAACTCTCGTTTTTCTTTCTTTCTTAAAATTTTAAATCCATCTCTTAAATTATTCGATATCATTTCTCCAAATAATATTTTTTTCTTTACTTCTTCTCGTTTGTCTTCGTCTATTGATTTTATCAAATTATCCACTTTCTCACCTGTTGATGGCTGTTGTTGGTTTTCTTGTATTCTTCGTTGTTTATTTATTTGCCTTATCAACATTTTTCTCATTGCATCCTTTTCTTTAATAACTTTTTCCTTTTTTAGTTTACCAATCTCTTTCTTGTAACTATAATGAAGTCTTCTTATTAACTTATCCTTCTTTTGACACCGTTTGCAGTTCATGTTAGACACCTCTACTGATTGGTGTGATGGCCCTTCTAATGGGTCTTGTTCAGCTACATTTTCTTCTCTATCACTTGTTGGAGGTGAATTATCAATCAGCATCTGTTGTATTACCCTTTCTTTTTCTCTAAATAGCGCTTACTATTAACGTTCCATTTTTTTCTTTAATGTCCTTTTTCCCTTGGTGTCATTTTAGCAACATATTTTATTTTATTTTGTTCTTATCGTTTCAAGTATCTCTGTCTCTCTTTTTGCTTCTGAATTGCATATTTCTCGGGATCGTTTTTAATTTCCTCGTACTTTTTCTTGCCTTGCATGAGCAAGCTTTTCTTCGCGAGTTTTTTTAGTTTTATTTTTAGCCATACTTGTTTCCTGAAAAGGATAATATTTGTTAGAAACCCTATAATGAAATCTTATATCAAACTGTAAAATTCTAAGCAGACACCGGTGTCTTCATAGAATTTGACAGTATAATAGGGTTGAATAGAATATCACATAGAATAATATGAAAAATTCATTACCTTCATTTTAGTCTCATTACCCTCACCTTCAAAGCTGAAGATAATCGATGGTAATGAAAGTGAGGGTAATGAACTTTTCAAACTGTTTTTTATTTTACTCTGCAATTAATCGATTACGGTACATAATGATAATAATAAACATGAACATACATTATAACAATTGCCTTAAGACTAAAAGTATGAAAAAAATACAACTACTTACGTCAAAAATCCGCTGAATGTAATGAAACCGAAATTAGTTGAAGCGCGTAGTTGTTGAACTTTTTTAACGGTCGCGAAAAAAATGGCGCGCGTCCTGCCCCGTTTGTTGTTGTTGGCCGACTGACCGGCAAGTGCGGAGGCGGGAGGGGGGGGTGCTCGATCCAGGGACGATGTAATATACAGCACCGTCAGTTTTTATTTTAATATAAAATTCCTTGAAGGAATCGTCAATCAGGTCAATCATGTACATCAAATCCTTTTTTTTTCTCTGCGCTAATTGGCAAAGCCTCCTTGGAGATTGGCTCAACTTATAGATATCTGAGGTGGTTTTTCCTCTTTTTCTTTGAACTTATTGAATTGAAAGGGGGTCGCGATCCAGGATTTTCTTAAAATAAAATTTTCCGACGCTGTTTTTGTCATATTGCAGCCATTTAATAGGTTGCCACAGAAATTTTTTCTATGGTGGTCTTTCCTCTTTTCCTAAAACTTATTGAATTTAAAGAGGATTCACGATCCAGGTTTTTCTTAAAATAAATTTTTCTGACGCTGTTTTTGTCATATTGCAGCCATTTAATAAATTGCCACAGAAATGTGTCTCCTGAATCATCCAGTTTCATGACAGTAAAGGGTCCTTTCTTGGATTTTAGTTCGGCAAAATCCAAAAAATCATTTACCGTCCCCACCACAACCTTGAATGGTTTCTGAACTTTGCAAGTCCTCACAAACTGCACCCAATCATATAAATTATACATTATCATTCAGTAAAGGGTTCTTTCTTGGATTTTAGTTCGGCAAATCCAAAAAATCATTTACCGTCATCACCACGACCTTGAATGGTTTCTGAACTTTGCAACTGCACCTAATCAAATAAACGATTGATTCTCATTTGAGTTCTCTTTTTAGTCTTTTCAATAATCGCGTGGTCAGAGTCACACTTCAGACGTGTGTGCCCACCGGGGAGAAATTTGTGGTTTTTCTTTTGCAGCGTCGGATGATTACTAAGCAAACACATTGACATCATCGCCACGACATTGTTTTTATTTTGGCTACAAGTATCAGAATGAAAAATCAGTTCTTTAACTTCTGATGGCAAACTGTTGAAGAAGTGCCACAAACATGACGCAATTCAGAAATTAAATAATTCCTGTTTTTAAAAATTCGTTCAGAAATTAAATAATTCCGGTTTAAAAAATATATAAAGCTTTTATTAAAGTTACCCCTTGAATCAAACTAACCCCATTCCACGGTACATATTTCAATCTGAGATTGACGCTGGCCAGACGACTAGTCGAAAATGCCTTTGGCATTTTAAAACAAAAATTCAGAATTTATTCTAAAAGAATGAAATCAAATCCAGAAAATGTGGATTACATTATTTTAAGTAGTGTGTAGTCCATAATTATTAGTAGAATTACATATTATTAGTAGAAGTGTACTCCATAATTATTTACGACAAAGAAATGACATTGGATATTTAAGACAAGATTCAACTACAACGAACAATTTGCTTAAGTCACTGCCCGCTCATGTTGGGAGGCTTCCTATTAATGGATTTGAGTTAGAGAAATATTTAATAATTATTTTGTCTCTGAACGTAATAACGAAATAATGTAATACTCAAAACGTAAATAAATGCAACTCACAATTTAAAAATTATAATTCGTGCGCGACAGGTTGAGACCTGAGCCACACCTGAGCGCTGTGAGCGGGCTATGGAGCGGGCATTGAGCGCTAGTCTCAACTTGTCGCGCACGGCTACTAGTTAAGTAACTAAGGTTGATTAACAAAGTGCAATTAAATGTGTCTGCTTGAAGTGTTACGGGGTAGATTTAATGAAAGTGATTTTTTTATTAAAGATCTGCCTACCTCGGCACTTCCATAATTACAACACGAATTAAATATGAGGAGAAACTAGGACAATATATGAATGCTAGATTTGCGAGTTTTTTATATGACAGTGACGGCTGACAAGTCAAAAAGGAAAAAAATAACAAAGAGTACGAGGTTATGCAATATTTCAATGTGCTCGTGTAATGTGTACACTACTCCCCCCCTGAGACCATAGTTACTAAACTACGGGCGATAGTAATCCGGGAATCGTACGGAGCGGGTTTTTCTCTCGGCGGTGACGTTTGATGGCGGCGGAGCTGTGTCTGCCCCCGTTGATGTTGCCGTCGAGCTGAGTGTTGTCGCCTTCGTTGTTGAGGTAAGCGGGCTTCAACCTGTGGATCGTGACCTTTGTCTCTTTCCCCTTTACCTCAATCCTGAACGTCTTCTCGCCCCTTTTAGTACATTGTACTGTGGGTCGAGTGGTCGGCGCGCGGCGTCCTGACGTAGGAAGACATGTGTTGCTGACAACAAGCTGTTGAGCACGTAAAATGGTTACGCGCCGTGGCGGCTCGCCGGTTCTGGCGACAGCTTCGCCATTTGATGCCGGGTAGTCTATGGTGCGGGTGAGTGAAGGGCTTATGAACTCGCCGGGGAGTCTTACGGCCGCCATACACGAACTGCTCGAGCAGTTAGCCATTGATCAACATACACGGACCGCTCTTACAGTCAAGAGTCAACAGCTTGAAGCTGCCAGTGATAACTGCTCGAGCAGTTGGTTCAACAGCTCGAGCGGTGGGCAATTTCAAATCAGTAGCACCATGGATTTTGAAGAGGAAGCACGCCTTTTGCTCATACGACGACGACGGCGGCGTAAAAATTGAAAATTGTGGGTTCATCCAATATTAGAAACAAGAATTTATAATGGAGAATTTAATCACTTGTTTTTGGAACTAAGACGTGACGGAGAAAAGTTTTTAATTATTTTAGAATGTCAATTACATCTTTTGACGAACTTTGTAATATACTCAAGGAAAAAATTAAACGTGAAGATACTATTATGAGAAAAAGTATTTCACCAGAAGAAAGGCTAGCTGTTACACTAAGGTTAGTAAAAACATGTATTAATTTTTTTATTTGTTTATTCATTGAATATATCAGTAATAATATCATCAGATAGAACAGACGAAGGTGGAAGACTGTCTTCATAGGATGACTGAGAAAACTCATCATTAGCTGAGACTGGTACGGAGTTATAAGGCTGATCACTTGTTGATGTAGAGGGTGCAGACTGATAACCCTTGTTGTAATTTGAATAGTTGTAATTAGGTCCACGCTGCTCACTAGCTGAAGGTGCAAAATATCCCCTACTTTCACCATAATAGCTTGACTGTGTATGCTGGGATATTCTTGATGATTCAGAAATCAGACCTTGCATCTAATTTATATTGATCTTTAATTTTTTTGAACTCTCCAGCTAGTGATAGTAAAAAGAATTTGTCATCATCTTCTACTGCAAGATTTGAACTGGGTTTTTCATCAATACGTTTAGACAATTTTTCAATTAGTTCATCCTCAGTTTTATTAAGTTTTCTTTTTAAAGCACTACCACTTTTTTTTTGAAAATTCTTTATTATGATCGCTCCCTTCAGATGTTTCTTTCAGGCTGTCTGATTTTTCTGGTCTCGCCTCAAAGACCTTCAAAAATGACAACTGATCATAATATGGATAGGGTCGTATCTTGGTGACTGCTGAACCACTCTTTGGTTTCATTTTTTCGTATACTTGTTATTAATACTAAATTATTAGCAGTGAACCAATTTTGGATCTGCAGTAGGGCGTTATTTACGTCGTCAAGATTTGATGCACGTCTATTAATTTTAAAAATCAAGGACGTATCGTCAGCAAATAACACCATTTGTGGTTGGGTTTTTAACAAATGGGGTAGATCATTAATATATACTAAAAAGTGGAAAGGACCTAATATCGAGCCCTGTGGCACACCCATTTTTACTTTTAACCCAGGTGAATTGACACCATTTATTTGAACGTGCTGTTGTCTATCATTTAAATAAGATTTTACTAAACTAAGCGCAAGTTTTCCCAGTCCGTAATGCTCAAGTTTTAAGAGTAAGGTTTTGGGTTCGACGCAATCAAAAGCCTTGGAGAGGTCACAAAACATTCCCATGGCGTCTTGGGACTCTTCCCAGGCCGCAAATATGTGTTTTAATAAGGTGACACCGGCATCAGTCATACAACGTCCTTTGGTAAAACCGTATTGTTGGTCGTGTAATATTTAATTGGTGTTAAAATGATTGAGCATTTGGTTCAGCATCACCTTTTCACACACCTTGCTGAAAACCGGTAACACGGATGCTTCGTAGGTGATTTTACCGTCTAATATTCTATTAATAGACCTGCACCAACTATAAATAATTATATTCATCGATGTGTCAACAAAACATTGTTTTACTTTGTCTCGATGCGTTTCACAATCTATAAAACTAAAATCGGTGAATAGATCAATGAAGGTTTTTATTCTTTCTTTGATGTTGTTTTTGTGGCAATCATTAATTAAAAATGGAACAGTTGATTCTTGTATCAACGTCGTGAAAGCCGGAGTTGACAATGGCGGATGGCCGGCTGGCGTCAGACATTTGTTTGACAATTTGACAAACAAGACAAGATGGCTGCCAAGTTTTTTTAACCCACCAAACTCCAGATGTCGCTGTCGTCTATGCAAATTGTTAAGTGTGCCCCCTGCATCAAACCTACAAAACAAATGTAAATTTATATAACACTAGCTGCGCCCCGCGGTTTCACCCGCGTAAATGTCGATTCTGTGGGAATATCAGGATAAAAAGTAGCCTATATGTTAATCCAGGGAGTCAGCTAGCTTCATACCAAATTTTATCAAAATTGGTCCAGCCGTTTGAGCGTGAAGAAGTAACAAACATATAAACACACACACACACACACACTCACAAACTTTCGCCTTTATAATATTAGTGTGATTATATACTTACTTGGCAAAACAACCACAGTAGTGACCATGTATGCTTGACGACTTAATTAAGTAATCTTATTGTTTTTTCACGTCAAACGTATTGCAGCCAGTAAGAAATTAACATCTCATTGTGGTTATGACAGGTGACGGCTTGTCAATGCTCACATAAATTCGGATACACGCAGTTTTTTTTCAGTAAAAAGTTATTGTGACCGTCATCCATGGAAGTGACCAAAAGGGGTTTGGGTAAAGTTGGCGTCGTTTTGAAGTTGAGCGGCCAGTTATGAAACTTAGATATTATGAAAGAACAGAATTAAGCGATCAAAAGCTATTATGGACACATTTCTCTAAACCATATCGGAACGGAGATATTTGGTTTTGTAGTTTTGTATTGGTAATTGAAATCGAAGAAGTTATTAAGATAAGATAAGATAAGATAAGATAAGATAAGATATTTTATTTTGCAAATACGGGTACAAGTCATGGTGGTAAATAATAAAAATACAGAAACAGCCATATTTTGCCAATTACAAGGCATGCAAAAGTATAGAAATTACAATTTAAATACATATTTACTATTCCATTACATAATATAATTCTAATGTTCAACTATTCAATTCATTCAATACATAACATAATTCTGGTTCATCAGTCAATAATATAATTAATGTCACAAATTTCTAATAGTCATTTAAATACAATATATAAAATAGTCAAACAATTTACTATTCCATTAGGTACATAATATAATTCTAATGTCAACTATTCAATTCATTCAATACGTAAGATAATTCTGATTCATCATTCAATAATATAATTAATGTCACAAATTTCTAATAGTCATTTAAATACAATATATAAAATAGTCAAACAATTTCTTTTTCCAATAAAAAATCTTCAACCCTATAATATACTTTGTCTACTAAAAAGTTCCTAAGTCTTTTTTTGAATAATGTAAAATTATAGTCCTTCCAACAACTTGGTATTTTGTTATATATCACCGGTGCCATGCAGCAGACACCCTTGCGCATCAGAGTTGTTCTAGCACTAGGGATACATAGGCTACTATTGTCACGCCTATTCCGTGGAAATACGTCAGCCATTCGTGCGAAGCGATCCGGGTTTAATTTTACGAACACTGCCATTTCTAAAATGTACAAACTTGGTAGGGTTAATAATTTATATTTTTTAAAATATGGAACGCAGCTATCCGTGCTTTTCAATTTAAAAATAGACCGTATGCATCTTTTTGTGCCTTAAATGCAGTTTCTTTTTCTGTTGAGTTGCCCCAAAAGATAACTCCGTATCGCAAATGGCATTCAACTATACCGTAGTACGCAGTAAGGCATGCATCCAGATTTACAATAGTCGATAAGGAATATAGAGCATATGCAGATGAACTTAGTTTCTTGCAAAGTAACTCAATGTGTTGTTTCCAGCAAAGTTTTTTATCTATTTCTAGCCCAAGAAATTTAGTACTAACTACCTCGTTAATTTTATTATCGTTATATTGCACATTGAGATTGTCCGTATCTGTCATGCGTTGGTTAAATTGGATTATTTTTGTTTTATTTAAATTTATTCTTAAGTTATTTTCCTCTAACCATTCTATAATCAATTTTAAGGAATTATTAATGTCAATTTGGTATGTATCAACGCTTTTCGAAGGTATTGTCACGGTACTGTCATCCGCGAATAGAGTCAATGGCTGTTCAATCCATTCCGGTAAGTCATTTATATATACTATAAATAACAAGGGACCCACTACACTACCCTGCGGTACCCCATAACTAACTTTTCGCACTTCTGATCTAAATATCTCGTCATGTTTATTAATTACATTTATCCTGTTGATTTCGGTTATTTGTCGTCTATTTTGTAAATAAGATTTAAAAAGTTCCAAAACATTACCCCTTATACCATAAGCTTCCAGTTTTTTTAGTAGTGTGGGATGGTGGACATAATCAAATGCCTGCGTCATATCGCAAAAAATGGCGCAGACTGGGTTTCGTTTATCCACATTATTTATAACATTATATATAAAATCATAAATCGCCATATTTATAGATTTTCTTGGTCTAAATCCTTTTTGTTGCTCACACAGAATATTATATTTGTCAAGATATTATTATTATATGTTATTGCACTGTTTTTGGTTTCTGCCGTATTTTTTAAGAATTCTAAATAAAATAAATCACATACAATGACGTAAATGAATGGAACGAACACCCACAATGTCTGTTATCTATGGGCCGATGGTGTGGCGCGCACTGCTCGGCGAGCGGCGCACAGCTCTTTGGACTCTGATATTCTTACGATTTGGTATAACGCCATGGATGTAATTAACAGTGCATTCTGTATCTGTTGCCGACGAAGCTTAAATCGTGTTGGCGGGACTCGTCGTAGATCGTATAATTTGCAAAATAATCCGTCTTTATTGACGTATTTGGTGGAAATTGCGAATGTTGTGCAGGTAAGTTTTGTGATTGTGTGAGTTTTGTGAAACCTAATACTAGCACTATAACATGTATGTGAATTGTGAGTTGAAAATAATACATGATTCCTCTTTTCAGTTCAGTGAGCATGACAAAATCTGTAGACCTTGTCTACAACGTGCTCAACGTTACGCCAGCGCTCAAGTAAATGCTGATAATCCTGCTGCCGATCCTTCAGATCAATCTATGCAAGAAGACCCTGCTGAAGAACACTCCGTACCAGAGCAACCTATACCCAATGTAAATGTCCAAAATCGAGAAGTGCAAGTAAATATGTTGCGAATGATACCGTTACCAGGTTACACGCGGGCGCCTTTTAATACTCACTTAGGTATGTATTATCGCAGCATGCAATAATAGAGATTTAAAAAGAATTCACATTGATATCAGAGCCACAATTCTACAGGAAAAATGCTTTTATATACCACGTGGCACTCGCGTATGTGAAGAGCATATGTTAGATTCGGTGTGGCAAAATATTGAATCAAGTACTCGTCGGATACTAAGCGAATTTGCCCCGTCTCATCTAAAAGATATGATGGACATGTTAAGAACTCGGAAGGTTTTTTTGGACTTTGATAGACGTTCTTTAATAAACAATTCTATTTTCCATTACTATATAGGTTTTTCAAAATCCCAATTCCAAGAAATCCTTCAATGCTGTCCTAGTATTTCTCAGCGCTACAAAAATAAAGCAGGTCGAGCTCTCGCCACCGTGATTACCAAACTTCACACGGGTGAGTCAAATCAGAGATTATCTCAGATTTTCAATATGACAAGAAAGACTTTAGAAAAAACTATGAGACTCGTAAGACAAGACTTAATAAGCGAGTTTATCCCACTGCACCTTGGCTATAATCATTTGACTCGTCAAGATGTTATATCGAGATGTTTAACAATCCCAAATACATTATTTGGCAATCCTGATGGTTCTTTGAATGAAGGGAAGGCCATAATCATACTAGATGGCACGTATATTTATTTGCAAAAAAGTAATAACTATTACTTTCAGAGAAAGTCTTATAGCTTACACAAGTTCCGGCATTTATTAAAGCCTTTTTTACTGGTTTGTCCTGATGGCCACATCATAGACATATATGGTTTATATGAGGTTACTAAATCCGATGCGACGATTCTCTCAGAGATCTTTAAAAATCCATGTGATCCCTTTCATTGGTTCTTTCATGAGGACGATGTGCTAATATTAGATAGAGGATTCAGAGACTGCATCGAAAATGTGGAGTCATGTGGATACCGTGCATATACGCCCTCATCTAAGGATGAGAATGAATACCAGCTTTCTACACAACAAGCCAACGATTCAAGAAAAGTAACCATGTGCCGTTGGGTGGTCGAAACCATTAATGGCAGATTAAAAAATCAGTTCCGTCAGCTTCGGTCTCAGAATTTTAATGTAGCTGCAAGTCATCTATTTGAAGAAATAAGAATAGCTGCAGCATTATTAAATGCGTTTGGGGTACCACTGACCGATCATAGGCTAACACAGGAAATAATAAATCGTATACCTCACCATAGTCCACGGAATCAACTAGGCGGGTATGTCATTGCGAATAATCTGAATAGAAGAAGGGCTGATTTTGAATCTATGAATGCTGAAGTTCCTGGGCTGGATGACTTTCCTATTTTAAGTGAAGATGATTTAATTCTCTATGCACTTGGAACGTATCAAGTACAGCAAGCTCGTAGCTACTACGGAGAACACGTAAAAAGTGACGGTTCATATGTGATTGAAGTATGCAGAGAACCCAATATTAATGATTTTTCGGCGGAAACCAATAACTGGATTGATCCGTGGCTTCTTAGAGGCAGGATCCAATCCAGACATTCATCAAGACGGACATATTACGTGTATATACTCGTAGAAAGACTGGAAGGGCAAGATGCACAAGGGCTGGATGCAATATTAGGCCACTATTGCTCATGTATAATCGGGAAACGGACCTTAGGCTGTTGTTCGCATGTAATGTCCATTATATGGTCCATTTTTAGATACCATTATTCGACATGACATTGAGAACGAAATGGACGTAGAAAGTTAATAAATGTGTTTTTACATATCATGTAATAAATGCAATAAAGTATAATAATGTGTTTTTATTATTTCCTAAGGCCCGATACTAACGTCACATTGACATACGGTCGTGAAACAGTAAAGCCAATATCTAATATCAATCTTATAAAAACATAACTAAGATTTTTTTCACGCAGAACGGTAATTGAAGTATTTATAGAGACTACATTTTTAAAATCTTCAAATGCAAATGTCTCAGCTTCGATATCACTTAGGATAAAAATAGTTGAACACACATATGTACTTAACACAGCAGAACAAAGTAACATGAAAATTATTGGTGGCCGCTGAAAAAAAAAATGACGCCACAAGTCCATACAAAGTTACTCAAACCCCTTTAAGTCACATATTTTAATTAGCTTATTTTCTCTCTTTTTTATCAATTCGATATTAAGTTATAAGCTGATATGGGTCAGTATTTATTAAAGTTTAAGAGAATATCCTTATATATTAGAAATATCATGCTAAAGACTAGGAAAAAATTAGGGTAAACCAGGCAAACGTGCCCCACTTTTCGGAAAATCGAAATAAAAATATTTTTTTGTTCAGAACATGTATATTAAAGTAATCAGTCTTAACCTCTGACTCAATTGGCATAACAAAATCTAAAAAACTTCTAAAATATAATTAAAAATAACTGAGATCAACAATTTGGTGAAACAGGGTGGGGCACATTACAAGGATAGATCCGTCTTATGTGCCCCAGCAAAACCTCTCATTTAGAGGTTCTTTTTCTCTTCCCTTTCCCTTTTTCTTTGATACCGCAGCTGTTGCATTTCTCTCCATAACTTGTACAGTCTTCATGTAACCAGCCAGAACACTGCAAGCACCGAATCCATTCACTCTTCTTCTTGGTACGATAGCAATCCTCGTGACATTCTACACATGTGTTTTCATTTTCATCAGAACATTCTTCGCTAGATTCACTAAGCTGCAACTCTACTTCACTTTCTGATGACGATGACAAATCCCTCACAACATTCTTCTTACGCTTTTTCTCTTGTAACTTTTTTTTATCTTCAAACAGTTTACGAGTTGTTAAATGAATTTCTGATGTCAAAACCTTAACAGTTTGCTTCCTTCTACTTACTTTTTGTTGAATAATAGGCAATGCACTAATTATTTGTAAGGTCTTAGATGGTGTTCCTTCTTGTGTAGTCTCAGAAGATTCTGGTGTGGACATTTGAATGGCTTGATTATTATTATTAATCAGAGATGTGGATATACTTGGCAAGGAAAGAGCAATAGTGTTCTGAGTTCTGTGAATGATTATTAATTGCTTGCGAATCATCATTATTCTGAATATTTCCCATTGATGCATCAGAAATTCTGAAGAAGTATTCAGGCACAGCATTAGGATCATAAGGGCAAATTCCTGTCGCTTTAAATCCTGAAACGCCAATTGCTGGTATAGCAGACTTGAACCAGGCATCACCAACCATTTTTGAAATGTGGTATCGACTAAAAAGGTCGTCCTTTGTTTTTAATAAACCAAGTGGACACTTCTTTATACAAGTAACTTTTGAATGGCTTAAAAAAACTTCTATCCAATGGTTGAAGAGCCTGAGTAGTATGGCTTGGTAGACAAAGGATAATCACATCGTTTTCCGAAGCCAATTGTAGCATTTCATATGAGTTGGAATAATAATAATAATAATAAATAGTTTATTTTCTCCACAATAATACTCTTAATTGTTACTTAAATCTACGGTGACATATAGGAGGGGCATTATATTGTGGGAGACTGGTGCCTAAACTAGGCTCAAAGCCTGTATTTCAGGTCACCAGGACTCCTTCATTTCAATTTTAACAAATTATGTTATGTACTCGTACAAACGTTTCGCAGTTAATACGTGTTAACCTTTTTTTCAGTATCAGGGTGGGAGTGAGGTGGAGTGGTTGTGTAGTTAGAGAAGCGTGTGCAGTGGTTGTGTATGTGTGTTGGGGGTTGTGTGTGTGTGTTGGGGGTTGTGTGTGTGGGGGGGTTGTGTGTGTGTGTGTGGCAGTGAGTGTTTTTTGTTTTGATCGAAGCATAATTGGATAATGATGTTTATGTTAAAACTGTTAATAAATTTTCAGTGTCATCATAATTGAGTTCTTGAAGCCAACTATATAGTTTCATTTTGCACTTTATCTTAGTGAGTTCATAGATAGGTATGACCCTATTTACCTTATTGTAGAGATACCGACCGAGGTGATAAAAGAAACGTTTTGAAAAAGGTGTTGAAGGCGAAGTATGGTGGTTGACTACAGGAGTAAATCTTCTCTTAGCTCGAGGCAGTGAAGGATTGTAGGTTAGTAGTCTATGTTGTTTCAGGATGGTTTGTTGTATAAACAGTTGACGCACCGTCAGGACTTTCGCTTTTTGGTATAGTAGTGCTGTAGGGTAGCGATAAGGTAAGGACAAAGAAACCTTCAGAATGGCTCTCTGTGCTCTTTCCAATTCCAGGAGGGTACTTTTTGGAGCACCACCCCAAGAGGTATTGCAGTATGTTATTAAAGACTGAGCAAGAGCATAGTAAACCATTTTTTTTATTTTATCATCAGCCACGTTTCTTAGGGTCTTAAAAACGTATATCAGTTTTCTCAGTCGTTTACTTAAGATGTTGATGTGTTCCTGGAATTTGAGCGTGCTGTCTATAGTTAAACCCAGGTATTTAATACAATCGGCTTTGTTAATTTGAATACACGAGCATGTAGTGGAGTGAGGAAATGCACACGTGTGGGCTACGATTGTGTTCTGCGTCATGGATGGAGACGGTGTATTCTGTTTTATAGAGAAGGTGACGTATTTAGTTTTTTCCGCATTTAGGGTGAGAACATTGTCGCGCAGCCAGTTCGAAACGATATTGAATCCTGACTGGGCGCACACAAAGACCTTACTCCAGGTGTCAGCAGTGAATAAGAGGGCTGTATCATCCGCGAAAGTTATGACTTTACCTTTCGGGAGAGTGAGCGTGCCCAGTTCGTTTATATATATGAGAAAGAGTGTCGGACCGAGCACGCTGCCTTGCGGCACACCGTAATTAACTTGGCACTCGTCACTGACATTCCCTCCTATTTTGACGCTCTGGGTGCGCTCACTCAGATAATCCTCAAAAAGTTCGAGTTGGATTCCTCTTATTCCCAGTCGTTCCATCTTCCTTATTAGGATGGGAACAGAGACCGTGTCAAAAGCTTTCGCAAGATCTAAAAAGATCCCCAAGACTTTTTGGCCACCATCCAAATTAGTGACGATATGATTAGTGAGGTCATGAACCGCATCTGAAGTTGATTTGCCGGCCCTAAATCCATATTGTGATGGGGAGAGAAGATTATATTTTTCTAAGTAATCCACGAGGCGTTTATTCAAAATGCGTTCGAGAATCTTGGAGATGGCTGGTAGCACAGCTATGGGTCTGTAATTATTGACACGGTTTCTGTCCCCACCCTTGAAGATCGGGTGAATGATGGACTTTTTGAAGACCTTTGGAAATTTACCAGTACTGATGGCAAGGTTGCAGATAAAAGTTATAGGTTGAACCAGTGACGCCAGATGTCTTTTGAGAAAGGTGGAAGATATTCGGTCCCAACCCATGGCACATTCGTCTCGGAGAGACAGTATTAGTTGCGTGACTTCAGCTTCGTCAGTTGGCATCAGTACCATGGATTGCGAGCCGCTACTTGGATTGTCACTGGTTGATACCATTGTCCGATTACCCATTTTCTCGGCAAGGTTTCTACCCACATTTGCGAAGAAACTATTTACGTCGTTGACGGATTGCTGTGGTGTTGATGATATGGATAGTAATTCTCGCGGATTGTCTTTCGTCTTGGCCCTATTTGATATATTATTTATAGCTGTCCATAGCAGTTTAGTGTTGTTACTAGCGTCTTTTATTTCTTTTTTCTCGTGTTCGGTTTTGGCTTGTTGAAGTAATTTATCACAGTAATTTCTATATCTAGTGAACGATGTTTTTAAGATGTGGTTTTCAGGGTCAGTTTTTAACTTCTTGTGTAAGTTATCTTTATGCCGAATGCATCGTAGTAGACCAGTGGTGACCCATGGCTTCACAATTCTTTTACGGTTTGGAACTTTTACTGTTTCAGAATTTGTCTCTATTAACTGGGTAATGAGTTTTATCATTATTTCAGCTGCCTCATGTGGATCTGTAGACGTGTATATTGCTCCAAAATCAAGTTGCTTCAGATCCGCATCGATCTGGTCATGATTGATCCGGACGACCGATTTTGTTGTCACTTGTTTCGGAGGTGTTTTTGCAAGGAATAATAGCACAGTATCATGGTCTGTGAGTGAGGAGTGGGCTACTAGTGTAAAGGCAGGAAGGGTTGTCTTCAAAAAAAAGTGATCCAGGCAAGCAGATTGTCGTGTGGGTAACAGATGTGCTGGTAGAAGGCCATGTGAGGCCAGTAGATTTAGGTAACTGTCCTTAGCTGGATCGTGACACTGGTCATGGATATTTATATTTATGTCACCAGTAATTATAATATTTGTATACTTCGCGATTTTATTAAGGGCAGCGTCTAGAGAGTTTATAAAATTGTGTACGTCCCTATACCCTGGTGGACGATATATTGCCAACAAAATGGTGCTGTGATCGATTCTTACCTGAAGACAATTTGCTTCCATAAGCACTAACTCCTCCACAGAAACTTTAAGATTTTCGTTCACATAAACGACAACTCCCTCATTTTGAGTAAGATTGTTATCGGTCTTAAAGTGATTGTAGCCTGATAGATTTGGGATATATTGAGCACAGGGGAGCCAAGATTCCGTCAGAGTGATAATATCCCAGGTAACCTTAGTTCTCGTGAGTAAGGTGTGAAGCCCTGTTATGTTTTTGTTTATGCTTCTTGTTTATGTTTTTGTTTCTTCTGATGTTCTGGTTAAGAATTGTGAGCGACTGATTGGGCGTGAAGTTAGTAGGAATACAATCATCCAGATCACATGTAGCAGAATCAGAGACGGAGACTGAATCTATGTTGTCTATATTATTTTGTGTACTATTGAATTTTATTTAAGGAAATTCTAATGCCGACGTTTCTAATAGGGTAGTTTTTTAATAGCTTAGAGATAAATGTTAGGAAATTACAGACATTTATGACATTTTTTCTGGTATTTATAAAAAGAATATAAAAACACGTCACAAAACAAGTGTTCGTTAGTCGTGTATGAAATATTTGAGAGCTACAAAATAAATTTAAAATGTGTATGATGTTATGTATTATATATTTTACAAATGCGTGAATTATGTATTTGTTTTTTTTTGTATAAGTGTGTACTATGTTATATTGTATCGTTATATTGTAGTGTTGCGTCATTTGTTAGTGATATAGTGTGTACGTATGCTAGGTTTATTGTTGTGTGATAAAGTGATAATTGAACATTGATAGGGGAGCTGTTAGTATTTTTTGTTGGAAACATATTTTTAAACAATTTTAACAAAAAGAAAAGAAAAGTTTTATGTATTGGATTGTACAATTGGAGGATGTTCAGCAGTCATTTTTGTTTCCGTAGTTTTATGAGATCTTCTTCAGTTTTTATCAGGCGACTGGGCATCCCTTCTTTTTCTCGGACATACACCTTTCCATTTGCAATCCAACATTGTTCGTAGGTGCTGCTTTTGATGAACTCTCTGGCTAGGTAGTGAAGGCGTTTTGTCATTGTTGTGAGCGGTTCTGCGACAAATATGGGTTTTTCGGGTCCTATAAGTTGCAGGTGGGTAGTATTGAGACGGTTAGATTTGTTGTCTTTATTGAAGGTTCTAGTCGACTTCAGGAACTGGGTTCTTAGACAAAGTAACATCGCTTCGTAGCGAAACGATATCTAAATTCGTCATCGTCTCTGAGATAACGACAAACATTTCATAGCCAATGTAACACTATAGTCGCGATCGTTGTGTCGAATTGTTTGTTCGCTAAAAAACAAAATAATTGGTTATGGTATCGAAAATTTAGCTGTCAGTGTCAGTCAAGAAGTTCAAACCGGATCAAACCCGCGAGTTAGTGTTATTTTCAAATTTTATTAATAAGAATAAGTGAGTGTTGCGTTTAATCGTTTTTAAGTTATAATAAAAACAATATTTTTACAGTGGTAAGTGAATAGAGTGTTATTACTTTTAGATCGTCTCCAAAACTTAATAATAATCAAAATAGACTCATTTTTTTAAGTGACTGGTGTTCCAACGATGATGGAGTAATCTATTTTAATTTTTAGTGATAAAACATGGAATCAAGAGTGCGAGCAAGTCCTGAACAATTGTCAACGCTGCTTGAGTATATGGAAACGTAAGTAAATCCAAGTTTTATTCATGAGTATGTAATGTAAACAATGACGCGATCTTAACAATGAAGTACTTATATTGAATCTTTGTTTGTTTATGTTACAGTCATGGTGACCTGGCGAGGCCTCTTGCTGGAGCACAAGGTCGGGTACGGTCAGACCGACTGTGGACTGAACTGACCAACATATTGAATGCTGTTGGTGGTGGTGTCAGCAAGACTACAGAAAACTGGAAAAAAGTAAGGGTTAATGAACATTTTTGGAAAGACTGGTGTAATGGTAGAGTGGCTAGCAAGCTATTTTCTCAAGGGTTTTGGATAAGTGGACACAACCTTGTGGTTATGAAGGTTGGCTTGTAACTCTATTATTACTAGACTGGGGACTTTTGATAATTATGATGATGATGATCAATCTGACACCCATAGTAAGAAAGAAAGAAATAAATAGAAAACGTTTATTGGCACATACCATAAGTACACACAACATGAACAAAGAAAGCAAATATTTAAAAGAAAACTTACAACTAAACATCAAACGTCTTACTACAAAAAGTTAAGCACGTACAAGTATAGTATAGTACAAGCTATCCTTTGGTGTCCGATGGCCATATGAGAAGATGCCCCGCATGTTGTTGTTATTTTTCAATTTATTTCAAAAGTTCTTACCAAATTGGCTTTTTAATCTCATTTACACTTATAACTTAAGTACTTATAACTATGACTGATTTTTATTCAATAAAGGTGTGGGCAGATTGGAAGTCCAAAACAAAAAAGAAGGCATTGACCATAAGGCACCATGCAAGAGGGACTGGAGGTGGGCCAGCAAGCGGGCAAACCTTGTCAGCTAGCGACGAAAGAGTGCTGGCTATAATGGGTGCTTTAGCAGTGGCAGGACAAGTCTCTGTAGAAGAGCTAGGATTTAATGTAAGTACTATACACCTAGCTTCAAGGCTCCTGCTCAATAATGAGCTAATTTTCTCTAGTAGGCAGATGTTTTATAAAATATTCCTATTAACATTAGTCAACATGTTAGTTAATGGCAACAAAAGTTACTTAGTTAACATGAAATACACCATTTCATTTTTTGATAAATTAGTTTTAACTTGGTGAAACTTGTTATTAATTAGTATTTATAAATATTATTATAAACCTGAAAAACCGTTGCTGTAATTTTTACATAACTACATACTAAAAATAAATACACTTTTTCAGTAGGTAATAAATAATTTCATTACATCTACCACTTATTTTTATTAAATCTACCACTGCCAATTTTTTTCAGAGAGAGCTAAATACTGCACAAGATGATCCCGCCGCCCAAGATAATCCCGTCACCCAAGATGATTCAGTTTATTTGGAAATTTTAGATGGTAAGTCTAATGACTTAAAATCATACTTCTTACTAATATTATAAACGTGGAAGTTTGTTTGGATGGATGGATGTGTGTTACTCTTTCACGCAAAAACTACTGAACGGATTTGGATAAAATTTAGTACACAGATAGTTTATAACCCAGATTAACACATAGGTACAGATAAAGATAATTTATTTGTCAAACATGCGTCGGATAGTTTTTTCCCGATTATGGGCGAAGCCGCTGGCAACAGCTAGTATCATAATATTTATTTGTTATGTATATGTACAATACAAAATTATCTTAAATTCCTAGGGAACCTCAGTTTTTCTATTTATATTCTATATCTGTGTGCCAATTTTCATCGAAATCCGTTCAGCCGTTTTTGCATGATTGAGTAAGAAACTAACAAACATTCAAACCTTCACATTTTACAATATTAGCAGGATTTGATTTAAGAAAACATTTTGATCAAACAAAGGATCCGTAAACTGTCCAAAATAACACTCATTTTCTTTTGCAGAAACTCCACAACTGACCACCTCACCTTCATCACCTCAACCTTCAACTTCACAGCCCTCAAATAATTGGCTTCCACATTCCTCATCGTACCAGATACAGACACCACCACCACCCCTTCCGCTCGTGCTCACTCAGACTTCGGCTCAAGGACGGCAGCCTGTTGCGCCAGCCACACCAGCCCCGGCCCCGGCAGCGCCATCCCCGCCAGCCCAATCCCCGCCAACCCCTGCAGCGCCCACTACTCCGAGGCGAAGGCGGCCACCTGCCCCCCGCACGTCTGCTATGTCTCCATCTACCAGGCGTCGTCCGCGGTTGAGGTCGCCAGCGACACCGCAGTCTGCTGCCTCTCCCGACCGCCCTCGTTTGCGCGCCCGCCGTAGACGGGCACCGACCCCCTTCGAGAGAGCAGCAAGCGAGTTTACGGCCGTGGAATTACGACGCCTGGAGCTGGAGGAAGCCCGGACTAGGCTACAACACGAGCGAGACTTGCGAGCGTTGGAGGTTGAGCACGAACGGAACCAAGTTTTTAGCTCTTTAGTAAACGTCGCTCAAGCTTGGCTTGACTATTATCGCAGTAGGGACAACACAGAACCGCTGAACACTGAGTAGTTCAGCAATTTTCTTGTCCCTATTGCTATAGTAATCAAAGGTTTTTTAATATGTAGGTATGTCTGAAGCCTTAGGCATTCTGCATCTCAGACTTTTGCGAGTGGGATACTAGCAAAAGTCTGAGACGCAGAATTCCTAAGGCCGTTTTTATTTTATTTTATTTTTTATTTTTTATTTTATTTTATTTAAGATGTTAAGTTTGTTTTTACATAATGTGAACCCTTTGGGCGAAAGAAGTGACTTCGTTAAATTATCTAATATGTTGCCTCTTTTACTGCCCAGTTTTAAGACTGTAAGGGCTCATTCACACTGGGTCCGTCAACGACGATTCGTCAAAAAAGACGATACGTAATGACGGATAAACGTTCACATTGCATACGGAATCGAGTTTTTTTACGATTCATCAAAATATCCGAATACATGTTCACACTGAATTCGTGATTCAGACGATTCGGATGTGAATATGACTATCTTGTGTTGGTATCAATCTGAACAAAAAAAAAAAGAAAAATAAAAAGAAAACACTGGGTGCATCCAATTTTAAAACAAAGAGCAATTTATGCAACTTTCCATACGTTAATGAGTTAATCCGTCATAACGATTCGTGATTTAAAACTGAAGGTTTTTGAAAAAAGACGAAACGTCATTTAAGACGTATCCGTCATTTTTCACGATTCCGTAATAGTGTGAACACGGGCAATTAAAATGTGTAGCCGCCCATACAAATCAAAATAACGATTCGTGAAAAAAGACGATTCGTCAAAAAACACGAATCGTCTTTGACGGATTAGTGTGAATGAGCACTAACTGTGAGACTGATTCTTGATTTTGCGTTTTTAAGTTTTGCTTATATTTACCTAACACCAAAGCTTAGACAGTGTGTCACACACATTGGCATTTATTTTAGTTAATAGAGATTTGTTATCCATTAGATCTAGCTTGCATGTTGGATTATGCCTATTGAGGTGAGGCTTGTCTTGTGCCCAGCAGCTGACGTATAAAGGCTGATTAATATAATTATTATGTTTAGTAGAGATACTAATTATATAAGATTAAAATTTTATAGTTTATCAAGTGACTTAATAAAAATATAAAAATATTTAATAGTAATTTTATTTATTCACCTATATTACATCCTACTAACTAAGCGATTGCGCATAGCCCTGCCTCGGATTAACTCATTTTGGTTATCATTGCTGGAGGTGCTATGTTGTACAGCATGATCTTCACTATCTTCTAGACCCCTAGCTGGCATATCACTTGGAGGTGGTATTCTAGCATCTAATGCAATGTTGTGTAGCACACAACATGCATTAGTGATTTTGCTAGCCATGTAAGGGTGATAGTGAAGAACTCTGTGTCGAAGCATACACCTCCAACGAGCCTTGAGTAGTCCGAAACAGCGCTCAATGCGAGACCTGGCTTGGACATGACGTCGTGTGTACACCTCTGCCTGGGATCCTGATTCAGCGTTTAATATAGGCGTCATCAACCACGGCCGCAGTGGATAGCCAGAATCTCCTAAAAAAAAGGAAATATATTTTTGTTAATAGTCTACTCCAGTTCTAATAATAAATTGAATAATCGTTGTTTATATGTGACTACAAATATAGTGCTCACTTAAATATAGTGCAATTACTGCTTGGCGTATAGGGCTATTTCAGATGTCTCACTATTTACAATACCTATACGGAACAACTTACCTAATAACCAAACATGTTCACCACTTTCATGAAGTCCTTCCATGTATGTGCTCACGTGACTCGCAGACCATATGTGCGAATCATGTGTTGCTCCACCAAATTTCGAGTTCACATTTGTAATGCGCAAGTCATAATCACATATCTGAAAAGAAAATAAAACTATAGGTACTTATTGTTTGGTTTCCACAAAGAACCAAATTGCAATGTTGGGAATGGATTTAATTTCGAATTAAGGTACCTACTTACAAAACATTTAAAAGATTTTTTATAGATTTCACTATGTATACAATATGTCCCTTTATTTTGCTGTGCCGCTTGGCACATAGGCTTCCTCTTACATTCTCCATTGAGTTCATATTATAAATACATATACACATAGTTTCAGAGAAACTTCTTGAAAACTATGTGGTTAACAAACTTGTTAACCACATAGTTTTATATGTATTATGATTAGAATTTATCCAGCAGCCTTACCATTTGAACATTTAAGGAATGATATCCTTTTCTATTAAAAAATATGTGTTCTTCCTCAACCGGTCTTGTGATAGCAATATGGGTACAGTCAATGCACCCTATCACACCAGGCAAATTATGTGTCCTTTGAAATCTGTAAATTATTTAACAATTTTACAACAAATGTCAAAGAGTAAGTAATTATTTAGGTAAGTACCTATGTAGGAACCTAAGAAAAATTTTAATTAGGTATTTAAACTATTTAAAAATATATTTACATACTTCTCTTTGATTAAGGATCTCTCGTGTGGCGTTTGTGGAAACACTATCCACCTGCTGACCATCCAATTGTGATTAAGGGCGTTCACAACCTCCCTAATGCAGCGACTTGTTGTCCGCTGCGTCAAATGCTGGCCCACACCCACAATTTTCTGGTATGACCCTGTAGCTAAAAAGCTAAGAGCACACAGCACCTGAAAAATATAATAATACATAGGTAGGTTAATCTATTTAGGTTGATGTGGTTTTATTTTTATTTATACAGCAGTTAATAAAGTATTGTGTGGTACCACAATATTTTTGTAGTATATAGGTACCAACAACATTAAGTAGGTACCTGGTTGCCTGCAATATCTATAATTATACTGTTTTATTACTTACTTAATGTAAAATTTCTTACCTTTATTTCCAGGGGAATTTCAGGTGAACCTTTTAATCGTGCATGAGCTTTTAGGTCTAGGCATAACTTCCTAAATGCTCTTTTATTAAGCCTGAAATGTTGGATGAACAACAATTCAGGCATATCTTCAATTGTTTCCAATTGCCGTCGCTGTCTTAATCGCATTTGGCGCCTCTCCCAGGCGTTCTCATTGTGTGCAGCCCACAATAAACGTAGAGAATGCATTTTGTAACTTATTTGATCTGCAGTAATGCCTCTAACACAGAATAAACACTAGGAGTATGTCATCAATCAATGTCAAAAATCTGCTGCCGAACGAAATCCGGCCTTATTGTTTCAATAACTACAACGTTTTAGCATTCGTTTCGTTATCTTTTTTGGCGATCACGATCGAGGCGAAGGCGAACACTGAAAGCGCTGCTTGTCTACGCATTTGTATGGGATAAACACGATAACGATTCGTTACTTTATGGTTTCGTTATGAAATATAACATTGTCTACCAAATTGCGATAACGATGTCGATTGACCACGTGACTTAACGCGGCTTATGTCAATCCCATACATTTTAGTCTTTTCTAACTTCGTTATCGTTTTTAAATTGTTACTTTGTCTAAGCCCCCTGGTCTCTGATTGTCGAAGACGATAATTCGACAAGGACAGTGCCTAGGGATTCTTTTTTAGCCAATGAGCGAAATACGGTTTTTATGTCTTTATTTTCGATTGGTTGATTTATGACTTCACCCAATTTTTGCACTGTGTCAGAGAGCGTATCTCGGTTCTCCGGGACCAACGTGGGGATATTCCTTATTTCTATGGATGCAGATTTAAGGTTTTTTTCTAGAAAGTCTACCTTAAGCTCCAGTGATTTTATCAGTTTATTATTGTTGGTGCATTTAGATTGAAGCTGGCTTATTTCTAACACAGCGTCATCGTATTTTTCAGATAAAAACTGTATAGTCTTTTTTATTTATTCGTTCTGTGTTTGAATCTCCAAGTTTTGAGTACTGATCAAAGTATTTTGAGTTTTGATATTATCAAGGGCCGAGTGCAGGGAATCTATTTTAAGGTTTTGCTCCGCTTGTTTGGAAACCATCTGTGAGAACATGGCTTTCATTTCCATAATCATACTTTCCATTCGATGGAGATCTGAGTCGTCACCACGCTTTCGTTTCCTTTGGGTAATGTTTTCATTGGTGTTAGAACCCGTGGTTAAATCCGGTTCAGACTTATGTAGTGGTGAGGGTGTAGTTTTTGGGGGCGAGCGTCCAATCATCATTATTTTACAGAACAATACACTCTAATAGGAACGTTAAGTATCAGATTGTTTGTAAATTAAAACTGTCATAGACTGATTCAATAGCATGCAGTGTTTATACTAATGAGCAGTAATGAGTCACTTCCCTCAGTAGGTAGATAATCCTTCCACGCGCCGCTGTGAGCCGGCGCGGCTCCGCTGCGCAGGCGCTGCTTCGTAAATCTTCGGGTGCCCGAACGTTGTCAAGCGAACGCCGTCAAGCGCTGTCCTTGTAGTGGCGATATGCACGGTAGCTGGTCGGTGATGCCGTCCCGTCGCTCAGTAGACTCGTTAAAGCGATGACTCACACTCCTCGCAGCAGTGATTTAAATTTTATTGCTATCGATTTATGTTAATACTGTGTTTACTTGGAAACCTCTTGATCTGGAGAACAACTGAATCGCGCACTAGATAGCTTTTAGGCTTAGCTACAGTATCGTATACAGTTTAGATCGGAGAGATTGCTTTAAGTTACTTTATAAAAAATATTTGTACGAGCACACAGTGAGTACGTGTCGACGCGCGCAAGCCCGCGGGTAGGATCCAAATGTGAGGAATGCCCATCTAAAATCAGAAGAACCTTGCCGTCTGGCTTTCGTGGTATAAAATGCTCTTTAATCCACTTCAAAAATAGTTCAGCGTTGATGTATGACGATTTCTGATTCATGTATACATCTGAGCCAGGTGGTAGACCCTCACAAAATTCCGGTTTTTTGTATTTACCCTTCAGTATCAAAATAGGCGGAAGGAAAGTACCTTCCGCATTGCAGCACGCAATCAAAATATATTTTCACCTTTTTCGGTACTGGTTACAGTATTTACACATTTCGCACCCTTGCTAGCTAGTACTCGTCCAGTTTTATTGTTAACTTGTATTCCGCTCTCGTCCATGTTATAGATTCTTTCCGGTTTACTAATCAAATCGTTATCAGTCAATACCTTCAACAACATTTCAAAATATTTATCGACATCCTGCCTATTCATACCACTAGCTCTTGCCAATGACAGGCCTTCTGCTTTACGTTTACTCAGTTCTGGATGACGCTTCATAAATCCTTGAAACCAATCCCAGCCTCCTGACTTCTTCATCAAGTCCACGTGCCCTTTGTTATTTAAGAAAAAAAATCTCTGTCACAGATAATTTTACTGAAAATGAGAAATGCCCTTTTATAATTTCCTCTTGAGCAGTAAGTAATTGTACAAGAAGCATTGAGATATAAGTACTAACGTACTAGAGAAGCTACGTCAAATAACTGAATTGTCCTATTCTTCGTAATTTGAATCTTTAGTTCGCTGCAGCGCCAAAATAATAACAATTCGTCTAAACCGTAACTAATTTACCACAGCGCTAGATTTGCTGCGGAAGTGTATTTATTCTCGGCAAAAAGGTCTTAAGCGCCATGTAAATCACGGCACTTACGCGTTTTCTTCGACAAAGTGCAACAACATGTCTTCCCTATAGACTATGACAGGAGTACTACAGAATGGACAACGTAGGTATTTTGCCTACAGGGTTTATTTCATAAATAATAGACAATTAATTTTTTTGATATATTTTATTTAGTTACCCTTAAATAATATGAGTTTTGTCATCTTTTGCCTTTTTGTGGAATAATCAACGCTTTGATATGTTTTTGCTTCATGTTTTAAACGAATAGTAGTATATCTATACATATAATAAAATTGTAGAAAAGTGGTGTCTGTACAATGGAAATATATTAAAAAAAAGTAGCAGGGGTTGTTATTATATCGATGCCGAACCCGAAAATGTAATTAAATTTTTTTTGTCTGTTTATCTGTTTGTCTGTTTGTCTGCTGTGTTTGTGCACGCTAATATCAGAAACGGCTTATTCGATTTAGATGCGGTTTTCACTAATATATTGTAGTAAGCTTCACTTAACGTTTAGTGTTTATTTCATGTCAATCGGTTCATAAATAAAAAAGTTATGTCAATTTAAAGAATCACGGCGAACATTTGTTAAGGTATTCTATCAGAGTACGTAAACGCCTCGCGCCTGCGCGTCTGTGGCTATATATACAAGGTGTAACGGAAAGGGGGTATCAACCCTGAAGGAGGTGAATGAAGATGAAAAAAAAAAATTTGGACCTCCCATAGTAATAGCACATCAATGATTTACTATTACTATGGGAGGTCCAAATTTTTTTTCATATTTCGACCTATGTTCTTTGGGGAAATTTGTTCAGTTTCATGAGCACTTTCACCTCCTTCAGGGTTGATACCCCCTTTCCGTTACACCTTGTATAAAGCGCGCTGAGAGCCGCGCCGCTGCCATAATTCCGATCCAGCCTGTCCCTTGCTGCCCTCTCCCAGCGACGCCCTAAGCCGAGGTCCGTACCCCACAGGGGGTGCCCTTAGCGTGTAGTTGCTTAGTTTTTAAGTTTATATTGTGTAGTTAAGTTGTGTATTATGCCCTGGCTGGAGGCCTTAATTTATTGAGATCCACAGGAAAGCCAGGTTAAGCAGTCGACAACCCCTCAGGTTGAACTGCGAGATGACCATTTCAAAAGAAAACGCGCCGCTGCCATAAGGATTCAGTTATTCGTAGCGAACGCACGTATCCTGGAGAGTATAGGCGAATAGTTGGATTCGATTATTGCGATTCATTTGAATACTGACTGTTTGCATATTTCATTTATTTATATTTTAGGGTTTGTAGGTTAGGTTCTTTTTCTTAATTTTCTTTAAAATTTTGTAAGTATTTGGTATAGCTTAGGCGGTTCTTTCCTTGACTATTGGGTATTTACTTATCTTAATTTTTATTTAGGGTTTTGTAAATAAATATTGTAAGCATTTATTATTGGTTAGGCATTTCTTTCCCTGATTTTCGGTATACTTATCTTAATTTGTATTTAGGGTTTGTATATAAATATTATAAGTATTTAGTATAGGTTAGGCATTTCTTTTCTTGATTTTCTTTATTAAGTACAAGTTCATTAGCTTAGGTTAGTAATTATTTTTTCTAGCAATTCTTTTGTTTTATAAAGTTAGTACGTTTGTCTGTGTAGAAGAATAGCACCACCCCTTACTTCCCGTGGGTGTCGTAAAAGGCGACTAAGGGTCTCACCGGAGAATGGGCAGAAGCGTTCTCTATGCATTCCACCACCATACCATACTGCGATCGCCAACCCGCCTGCCAAGCGTGGCGATTATGGCAAACCCCCCCAAAATTGAGGGAGGCCTATGTCCAGCAGTGGACGTCTATCGGCTGAAATGATGATGATAATGACGTTTGGTTTACACGTCTTAACACTTATTACTTAAACTGTGATAATTTTAGACTGTATAATAATCTGTAAGTATTTATAATTTAATTGTTTACGATTGTACGTGTTTACTAAATAACTGTGTGTTAAGTAGTAAGTACTATTTTATTGTAAGAATGCCTCGAAGAAGATCCAACCTCTCCCAATGTAGCAGAAATGCTAAAAGGATGAGATTAGTTCGATCACAGGAATCTGAGGAAGGTCGTGAGGCAAAAGGCTCTCTGCACCAGGCTAGGTTTCGTGCTGCAGAAACTTCGACTCAGCGAGAATCTCGACTGAGTTCAAATCGTTCTCGAATGATGACTACTCGAAATAGGGAAAACGGGGAACAACGAAAGGCACGTTTATCTGTCGATCGCGAAGCTCACGCGCTATCGCGTGAGTCTGAGACTTTTGCTGTCAGGGAAATCCGCCTGAGCTCCCAGAGAGTACGGACAACAAATGCTCGATTCCAGGAGACACAGGACGAACGGGAAATACGTCTCACTGCCGATCGTGAAGCTCATACACTATCGCGTGAGTCTGAGACATTCACTGATAGGGAAATTCGTCTGAGTTCTCAGAGGGTTCGGACAGCAAATGTTCGGTCTCAGGAAACACAGGAAGAACGATAAATACGTCTCACTGCCGATCGTGAAGCTCAAGCACTAGAGTCTGAGACTTTCACTGAAATTCGCCTGAGTTCTCAGAGGGTTCGGACAGCAAATGCCCGGTCTGTAGACGGTATATGTAATTCAAAATATGCTGCCCGAAAAGTCACTATTCCACGCGGACGAAGTCGCGGGCACAGCTAGTTTATTAATAATCGCCCGAATCAAATGAATTCTATGATTCAGTGTACTTGGTTGGCAAAATGAATGCTGAACCAAAGATGTAAATACCTCCGTGTGAATAAAATGCTCCAAAGTATTTACAGTAATGTAACTGTAATAGTATTTCGTGGAGAGGCTAATTCCACCACTTTGGTTTATAAGTTTTCGAATGATAGTTTCCGTGATCACACATATTTTGTATACGTCTTCTGAAGAATATAACAATTCGCCTATGTCTTTAATAGTTATAAGTTTATGGTGTGGCAGCCTTTCTGCTGTTGTTAATGCGTCCACGCATTCTTCACATTTTAATGATTTTGTGAGATTTCGAGCAATGTAGCCAGATAAGTAACCGATTATCAATTGAGAACCAAATGGTATTTGTTGGGAACTGAGAGTATCGGAAAAAATATAACAGTTGTGTTCAGCTTCTATATCAGATTCTAAACATCTAGTTGCTGACAATAATTCGTATTCCTCATCGTCGTGACTGTTTAAGGGCGTCGTACTATTAATAACATTTGTTGAAGAATTACATAGAATGTTTATATTATCTAAAGGAGGTATACAATTACCCGCGAATGATGAACGAAGTTCCAAATGGTTCAGGGTTTTTTTGGTGGTAAATGGTACACCACAGACTACCTGCAGTATTTGTCTGTCCTTCCCCTTTTTAATCCATCCAAAGGTTGTCTTTAAAAGACCGCTTTTAGCGATAAGACCGCCCATTGTGTCACCCTTTGTACAGTTTCTATACCTTATGTCTGTAATTAATATGGTGTACATAATAAAGAGTATTCTATTCTATTCTATTCATCTCCATCACCTTCTTGAGGACCAGCACCAAAATTCACAGCACCAAGCTTCTGTTGATTGTGAAAAAGCTTTTGGCGTCTAATAGCCATCTCGTCGAATACTAGATTGCATATAAGAGGTATTGGGTATTGCATATAGGAGGACTTAAAGTACATTTCTTTTTTAGAGCTTCAAAGGATTCATTTGTAAATCCTGGCTCAGCATTAATTGTTCCATACCAGCGACAGAGAGTTCTTTTGTGTGGTAGAAGATTACCGTACATATCTCCTACATATTTGTATGCAGCTGGCGAGTAGTAATGGAGGGTTAATACAAATTTACGTAATAATGGAGGATATTTTAAAGAGATTTTACTATTCTTTTTACACTTAGACATTCTTTTATACATAGATTTCGAGTAATTCTGCCTTTGCCAGTAAATTATTCTCAGCTACCTCACCGAGTGGAAATTTTGTTTTTAATGATTTTACAAGAAGCTTCAATGACTCACATTTTTTCTTAACATTTCTGTTTTGGCGTTGAACTTTCTTAAATTTTTCTGATAATTTTTTTTTAGCCGACGTCAAGGTCCGAATTTGACGTCTCAGGATGATTTTTCTTGGGGTATCAAAAACCGATTCGGACTCACTGACAGGTTCTGAAATCGGCTCAATGGCTTCATGACACAAAGTGTCTTGCTAAAACAAACAACACAATGTTAGTGGCGGCTTAAATCTTAGACGAGCGTTCCGTTGGTTATTACGATAACTTTTTTATGTCCCCTAGAAAACAGTTACAAACAGTAAGATGTCACAGATGACATCATGACATAATTTTATTGTCATGATGTGACAGTGTGATGCAATTAACCTCATTGGTGTGATGTGTGTTGAAAAATTTATAAACTGTTAATGATTTTCTTTAAAACAATAATGATGATTTACCTTAAAACAGTAAAGTTATCATAAACTACGAACATAGAAATATATAATAAAGCATACATATTTTGATAGGTACTTACTTTTTATTTCGCACCTTTTTTAATTTTAATGAAATTAAATCCCAATGGGTCGATTTAACTACGATACTTTTTCGCATGGTATTTTGGCCCACGCATTCAGCCAAGTTTTTACTACTGTTCCTACTCCGTGTAATGTGGGCCGCGGACCAGAGGCCAGTTGCCCCCTAACATTGCGGCTTATTTTTCAGTTATTACACTGACTTGTTTTATTGCACAAACAATTTTATGTCTTACAAAAATATTAATTATGAGAAAACAAAGCATTCGAACTATTAAACATACTCATTATTCCCGAAGCTATACGTGCGTGAGTGTGTGTGTGTTTGAGACTGAGCTGTGTCAATGCAGTGGTGTGATTTTTGCGATCGATACCTATGCATTTTGAAAACGTCTATTACGTATAATTGTATTTAATAAATCTGTATAAAAAGTATTCAACTTGCGCTATATTGTGTGGCAGTAATCTGCGTGTTCAAAAATGGGGAGCTAGTGTGCCCCGCAACAATGGCAGCATCTTGCTCAGCAGTGGTGGCTCGCTGGTAGAGCTGCCCCCAGTCTCCTCATTCCATCGCAACCAGAAGTTCATTGTTGTCCTCTAAAATAATTATACTTATCTTGAATTTTACATCAATAGATAACTAAATATTGTTCCACAAAAACATTGGTAATGCCTACCTATGTTTGTGTAAAAGGCGACACTCTGACATAATGTTTCTCTAAATAATAAATAAAAGATAACTCATGCATACATATAACTTGGGTCTCTTTAAGGCAAAAGTGAATAGGCTATTTTACTGAACCAGTGAACTACATCTTCGACCTCATCGTCACTTACCATCACGTGAGTTATGGGTATAAGCCTTTCAAGCGTTAACAAATGAGAAACAATGAACTAATTACTTACATATCAATTGTTACGCGACCGCCGCGCGCGCCGCTGCGTCCGTCGGTGCAGCCTTGTAAAAGAAGATGTTCGAAATGGTATTGCCTTGAATCAATGAGTCCTTTGTCTACAATCGTTATCTTGCGCGGCCCTAGGTGCAAACCGGCCGACAGAGGCGCGCTGTGGAGCTGTCGCGTAAATGTAAATAAATACCTTTCAAGTGTCAACAAATGACAAACAATGAACTAATTACTTATCTATTGATGCATTGAGTCTCTTTCGTAATTATGACTAAATATTATCTGTCGCTGTGCGGCTCGTTGCCGCAAATACATAATATATTAGGTCTTTACCTATGAAATTGCCGTTTTGTATGAAAAAATTTAAAATCATTTTTTTCATGTATTTTTTATTTGTATTAATCGAAGTAATCACCCATGTAATCAATGCCTCTATTTTAATCAAAGCATCTTTATTGATGCTCTTCTTAAAGAAATCAGCTGGACGGGAGGCAACAAATTCTTCAAAGGCATTTTGTACTGCCTCTCGGGTATTGGATTTTTTTCCCCGCCAAGAAGTTATCCAAATTCTGGAAAAAGTAGTAGTCTGTAGGCACATGGTCTGGTGAGTAGGGCGGATGACGGAGAGCTTCCAACCCCAGTTCTTGCAACTTGAAGACCGTCTGCTGTGCAGTATGAGGTCGCGCGTTGTCGTGCAGGAGCAGCGGAGACGAGCGATTGACCAATGCTGGTTGGAGATGTGCCAGCTTCTCCATCATTGTGTTCAGTTCTTTACAGTACACATCTGCAGTAATGCTCATCCCGTTTGGTAAGAAGCTGTGATGAATCACACCGGCGCTAGACCACCAAACAGTGACCATCACTTTTATAGGGGTAAGTTATCGTTTAGGGCATTGTTTAGGTGCTGAACCAGGATCCAACCAACTTGCTGAGCGCTTGCGGTTATCAAACAATATCCATTTTTCATCGCAGGTAACAATGCGGTTCAAAATTCCTTCATTTGTGTGTCTGTTGAGCAGTGCAAGGCACGTCTCGACGCGTACTTCGCGCTGGTGATCATTGAGTTCGTGGGGCACCCATTTGTCAAACTTTTTTACCTTGCCAATTTGACGCAAATGGACCAATATTGTTTTGACGCTAACGTCGAAAGCTGCTGCTAATTCAGCCGTAGATTGTGTATCATCAGCTTCCAAAATCGCCTTTAATTCGTCATTGTCGAAAGTCTTCAGACGACCGCGAGGTTCATTTTTCAGGTCGAAATTTCCAGAACGGAAGCGAGCAAACCAGTAACAGGTGGTGCGTTGGTTTGTAGTGTTAGCTCCGTAAACGTCGTTGATGTTGCGTGCCGCTTGTGCCGCGTTGCTGCCACGACGGTACTCATATTCCCTAATTACTCGAATTTTTAACGTATCCATGATGACGAAAAATATTGAAATGCAATGAAAATGTGACACTAATCAATAAACAAATGACTACTTTTGGAAAAAAAAATCCGTTTTTAAAATAAAATTAATTTGAAATTAGAATTCTTAGCCAAACAAAAATAATTTTGATTTGAAATGGCCAGTACTGCAGAACGGCAATTTCATAGGTAAAGACCTATTATTAAAAGTATCACTCACCGTTATCCCCGTCCTCCTTTCAATTTCTTTTATTGTGTATCCACCTTCTCGCAACACTATTATCAGCTGCCGCTGTTGTGGAGTTAATTGTGGCGCCATTAATATTGGTGCACCACGCTAACTAAAAATTCACTGTTGTGGGAACAACAGCCTCGTCCGCGTAACAAAATATTCGTAAATCCTGGGCGACGTTTAGGAACTGACTGGCATAGAACACTGAACACTGAGCGAATCTTTTTGTCAAAAAACGTGCATTTGTGTGCGTAGGCGCAATGCAGCAAATGTTGTGATTGGCCGATGCCACGATGAGCAGTCCCTTTCCTACAATTCTCTGTATTGCTGGTAGCGTAGTTATGCGTATATAGATGTGTAGCCGTGTGTACTATGTCTTCTTTTGTTTTTTCAAATCTATATTTTCTGTTGTTGTAGCAGACCATCTTTCAAAGCCTAAATTATAAGATACTAGCTGACCCGGCAAACGTTGTTTTGCCATATAAATTATTTCTAGCTGCCCGGCGGTACATCGTTCGCATGGTGTCCTACCCCTTACCCTACCCTACTCCTACCCCACTCCTACACTACTCCTACCTTACTCCTACACTACTCCTACCCTACTTCTATCCTACTCCTAACCTACTCCTACCCTACTTCTACCCTACTCCTATCCTACTCCTACCCTATTCCTACCCTACTCCTAACCTACTCCTACATTACTCCTACCCTACTCCTACCTTACTTCTACCCTACTCCTACTCTACTCCTACACTACTCCTACCCTACTCCTACCCTACTCCTAACCTACTCCTACACTACTCCTACCCTACTCCTATAAGTAAATAAAAGTATTTAAAAAAAAAAAGTATCCTATGTCCTTCTCCTGGCTCTCAACTACCTCCCTGCCAATTTTCAGCTAAATCTGTTCAGCCGTTATTGAGTTATAAGTGGAGTAACTAACACGACTTTCTTTTATATATATATATATAGATAGTATATAAAATTAGTTCCATAAGATTTTTTTTTACTTTTTGCTCTTGCGACAATCTTAGCGATATTTGCCACGGAAAAGTTAATAAAGTTATCCCCGTGTTAAAGCAACAACATAATTCCCGTCATTTTCAATTAAAACAAGACATAGGTCGTGTCTGGTACAGTTGAATTCACTCATTGCGAGAAGGTGGATAGGCACACTTTTAGTAACGACTATGACGAACGAAACTGTGATACTGCAATACGAACAGTAAACTGTGATACTGCAATGATGGCTTACCATGGTTATGTATCATCCGTACTTAGATACGGCATTGTAATATGGGGTAACTCAGTAGATCTTGACAGAGTCTTTAAAGCTCAAAAAAAATGTATCCGAGCAATTTGTGGTGCTCACTGTTTAGACAGCTGTAAGCCACTATTTCAAAAACTTAACATTCTACCTTTGCTATGTTTATATATCTTTGAAATATGTATTTTTGTTAAGAGAAAGTACAATTTATTTGAAACGAGCACGGACAGGCCAAATAGCCGAACACGGCATAAAGATAGACTTCGGCTGCCACCAATAAAACTAAAATTATTAAAGAAAAATGTATACTGCATGTCGATTATTATTTACAATCATTTAACAAATAGTTTGCAAGACTTACCGCTTTAAAAAAATACTTTTCAAACTGTTGCTATATAAAAGATATTATACCATTAAGGACTATTTAGAAGACAAATCAATAGAAGCTGTAATTTGTAAGCTAGATTAATTGACATCGCTACATGAATACATTTACACGCCATGTTATGGCAGGATATGCTGAAACAAATTCACTGTAACACCTTATGTACCATCATCATCTCTGCCTAGCCTTTTCCCAACTATGTTGGGGTCGACTTCCAGTCTAACCGGATGCAGCTGAATACCAGTATTTTACATTTTTTTCAACACCTTATGTACCATATTCTAGCAAATAAATATTTTCGATTTTTTGATTTGATTTGAAAAACAGTATGTAATTGTTACGTATGCAGATTTTATATAAAATAATTGAAACGTGTGTAAAATGTGGTATAAAAAACTAATTATCAATAAGTGGTTATGCGGTTTTCGATATGTTTTATTGATAAATTATTGTGTAAGTGAACTAAAATACGGTGAAAAATACTCGACACGTTATCTAAACATATACTGCAATAAGTAAAATATTACAAGTATAACCTACATCAACTAATGAATCAAATAGCATCACCTACGTATTTATAAGAAATTTTTACTATTTCATGTTATAATAGGTTAACATAATATGTTGTGCAATGAAGTTGCAACTTTTTTTTCTTAATGTATAATACTATTAAATTCCTTATCAAACAACATCATTTACAGACCTTCGGCAAAGGAGATGGCATTTTTTGGCATTACTAATTTTGGAAAGCTACAGAATTCAAAGCTATTTTAAAAAAAAAGCGCTTATTTTTATGTACTGACAGCCAGATTAACTTTTTATTGACAATGGGGATAAAATTTCGATAAATATGAGTAGGTAACTTGATTTGATCGAACACAGAGCGGCCGGATACAAGGTTTTTTTTTAATTTTTTTACTGACTTTAAAAAAAGGAGGTTTTACACCGCATTATATTGTAGTCTTTGTTTCAACCTCCTTACCCTAAAAATGAACAGCCACTAAAACCCATAAACTTGACTCTCTAGAAGATGACATTCCACGTCATGTTATTTATTTTATTTCTACAACTTCACAGCTCACATTCATAGATAAAATGTACAAGTCACATTCGCTCGCTCGCTACTGTTTTGTGCTGGTGTAAATGTTTTGTGCTCCCAAAGTTTTACGTGGATCTTTTCAACGACCTGGCTTGCTTTTGGATTTCAAAGACTCCTATCTTTCTGAACAACCGTTGCGAGACTTGGACCTCTATGTGTTTGTGTGTATAACATTACGAGTCAACGTGATGTCAACCACAGACCGCTGCCTAAACTGTAACTATACTATCTACCTTCTTGTACCGTTGGGCACCGACAGGTGTGTGTCAATTGTGGATCTTCTACAGCACGTTCCAGATATCATCAATTACGGACTGATTCGGACAGAGAACGAGGCATACCGCATACATAAAGTGGGCACGGCATCAAGCTAGTCTGTCTCCCCCTGCACCTTTCTTAGATAATATATTGCTAATATATGATGAATAAAATATTATGATTAAATACCTACTGGTTTTTTATTGTACCTACAATAATCCTGTCATCCTTAGGTAATTACCATTAACAATATTATATGCTTAGATTCCGATAAGTGAGTCTTTAAAGTCTCCTGAGTTTTCTGTGACTACCTACTATGTTTAATTAAAACTGACAGAGTACACTTTGGCTGCGTTTCCACCAGAGATGAGCGAGGATGCGTAGGTTAAAACTTACCAATAACAACGCTAACTTAGTTCAAGCTATGAAAATGAAGTGATGTTATTGGCACAGAGTACTTTTTGATAGACTGAAAGTTATTGGTTTGTTTCACACACATCCTCGCTACGCATCCTCGCACATTTCTGGTGGATACGCAGCCTTAGACTGCCATTAGGTCTATATTATGATCAGTGAGTAAATCTTTGAATTAAACAAACTTCAACAACTAGTTATCATTTTACAAAGCATATTTAGCAATATGTTTATGCATACAATAAACATTTATGCGTTAAAATAGTAATAGAGGTAAAATAACCTAAAATGAATGCACTTAACCTCACTTTTACAAAAATTAAGATTTCTCTTTAACCCCATTGTTCTTATTTTTTATTTATTTCTTTAACAAAAGCTCTTAATATTCCCTATCAAACCATGCCACTTTTATTTTTGTAGTAACTAAAAAAGTTTAATGCCAGCGTTCTATGAACTTATGCCATTCTCCTTTCAGCAACTGTCAAAACTAATTGAAAGTTTCAGACACGCAAAAATTATATGTCATGAGATAAATATTTCTAGTAAATATATTAACAAATACATAGCATATTAATGCATACCAAACGGAAGTATACATTATACGCTTTCTGGAATGGTATAATACTTGGATAGTTTTCATTGCTAGCTCACCAGAAAATAATCCTGAAAAAAATACAAATTAAGATATTTTTGTGACAATTTTTGAATCGTATTTAGATGCTCTTTGCTGACCAGTAGCAGCCACATACATAATTTATATATATATACAGGGTGTCCCAGAAATAGTGAATCAAACTGCTATGGGAGGTAGCTTGACTAATGTCCTATCCATAAAAAATATGAAAGAAAACAAAACGCATATGGCCATAAAAAAAAATAAGAATATCGGAGAAACGGGAAAATCATCGAATTCTCCTAAGTTTCCAGCTCTAATTATTTCGTTTAGGGTTTATTTGTATATTTTTTCTGCCAATTTTAATTGTTAGAGTTCGCTCCAACTGATCGTTAACATTTTTCAAAAAATAATGTCTACTATTGGAGTACAGACCACTTAATTTATGTGATTTTTTTTAACCGAAAAATTTTCTTGCTATTTTAACCAGCTATGGTATAAAAAAATGTATGGGACTTGTTTGGCAAACTACTTCAAAAAGTTGCCTGTTTAATGAGGATTCTAAAATGGTACGAATCAGTGAATTTACTTCACAGGATTTGGAGATATTAATTTTTTTGAGTGCAAGGGTGAAATTGGTTCAATTTCAAAATTACAGCTTTTTAAACTTATTTATTTGTTACGTTAATAATAATAATTCATAAGGCTCAAAATAAGTATAAAAATATTATAGGAACAAAAAGCTTAGGTTTCAGTGTAAGATAAACTTAAGAAAACACATAAGTGATTTAAATCAACTTTAATTAACAATTACAGTTTAGAAATAATTAGTAATAAAACAATCGCAATCCCTACTAAAGGTGTTCAAATTCACGTCCTCCCGTACGTATGCACAATCTGCATCTTCTTAAAAAATTTTGTTTAAGGCGTCGCAAGCTCATTGCAGAGACTTCCTGTGCGGCCTGGTTAATACGCCTTCTTAATTCATCCAATGATGAAATTGGTGTTAGTCTGGAGTAAACTTTGTCCTTAAGGCAACCCCAATAAAAAAAATCTAATGGATTTAGGTCTGGCGACCTCGCGGGCCATAAAATAGGTCCCAGTCGGCCAATCCACCGTCCAGGAAACGCTTCGTCAAGGTGGGCCCTCACTTCTCGTGCATAGTGGGCCGGACATCCGTCATTTTGCAACCACATACATTGCAAGAAGTCGTCAGATTCTTCTAATACTCGTAGTCCCGGCAGTGTCTCTCAATAAATGTAAATAATTTTGTGCGTTAAGTGTAGCAGGCAGTTCGACTGGACCGACAATTTTGCCATTAAGAATACCAGTCCATAGGTTAATTTTCAGTTGGTATTGTGAACGCTCTTCTCTTGGTAAATGTGGGTTTGATAACTGCCAGATTGCAGATTATGCAAATTGGTGTAGCCATCTTTCTTGCAGGCGATTCGTCACTCCACAAAACTCGGTTAAAAAAGTTCGGGTCTTCATTATGCAACCGCAACATTGTGCGGCAAAAAGCTACACGCGGTGCGTAATCTCGAGTTACTAAACATTGTACTTTCTGTACATGGTACGGATGGTATCCTATTTTTTTCAGTATTCGGTGCGCTGTAGATCGTGGTATGCCAGTTCTTCTTGCAATAGCTCGCACTGACGTGAATGGATCTTCAGCAACTTGTTGTACAACAACATCAACATTATGTCCCTGTGGTCTTCCTCCATCAATATTAGGGCCACGAGGAAGTCGGCCCTGTGAGTAAGAGTTGTGCACTCTTAAAAATACTCCATAAGCTGGGTGCTGACGGTTTGGATATCGCTCAGCGTAAATCCTAGCAGCGTCCCTTGCAGAGTAACTTACTCCTCCTCTGGTGTTAACACGCCTTGTTTCTCCGTAAACAAGATGCATGTCGCAATACTCGCTTGCAGAGTAAAAAGGTTGCCGTTGGTTAGCCATGACGTCCCCCCCGGTGGGTTCCCGCATTGTCGAGGCGGGGGGGCTCAGTAGCCGTGGCTTGGACACCCACGGTGAAGCGAATAGGAACCTGAGGAGGGGCCGCTCGTCAGGGCTTTTGCCTGTAAGCCGACGACGTAGCGGCCAACAAGTAGGTTGCGGTGCCGCTTCGGCGACATCGCAACTGAGGCGGGCCGCGATGTCGTATGAGAGGCATCGCGGCTGAGGGTTGGAGGCCGCCGCGGGAGAGGAGTGCCGGTATTGCGGTGCGCCGCTCTCCCTACCTTCCGCGGCCTTGACGGGGTCGCCACCGTTCGATGGCGGACGCGGTGGGGCCGCAGGGGATGAGGAGTGTCGGTATGACGTTGGCCGCTCGCCCTATCCTCTGCGGCCGAAAATTGGCAGGCGGCGGGGCCAATGATCTGACCCGTCGCAGGGGGACCAAGGGTGCCTAGACACGGGGTCGTCTGGCGCCCATATGCTGGTTTGGTCCCTGGGGTGGTCACGGCGTGCTATGTGTTCTGGTGCGCCGGTGATGGGGAGTACTCCCCAGAGGAGGGTCCGGTGACGGACAGCCGCGGCGGGTTCACGGATGAGTGCTAACGCGTGCCCGTGTTCCCGCCGTAAGCGGTAGAGGAGGACACCGTGGAGTTTTAGTGGGTTAGAGTCCCACATAACTGCACTATCTCCCCGTGGTAGTGCAGAATGCATGAGCATTTCTCCATGTAAAAAAAAAAAAAAAAATGGTTAGCCATGACGTACAGCAAATCAATTTCCAGAGTAGCGCCAAGTCGTTATGATTAATCACAAAAATCCGGTCCGAATCACGAGCAAAATCAAAAGTCCAAGTCAAGCCAAGTTCGTAATGTATCACTTCAGGGAAAAAAAAACAGAACACAAGCTTAGCACAGAGCGTCAAACGTTGTACTGAATGAAAAGGATGAGATTACCCTGCGCCACCGAGAGGGCCCCATTATTACTAATAACACAAAAGGTTGGAGTGAGACAGCAACACTGAGCGTCTATTGTTATCGCGATCCAGTCTCTACCTGCGTTGGATGGAGGTTGGAGTTGGAGTGAGACAGCAATACTGAGCGTCTATTGTTATTGCGATCCAGTCTCTACCTGCGTTGGATGGAGGTTGGAGTTGGAGTGAGACAGCAATACTGAGCGTCCATTGTTATCGCGATCCAGTCTCTACCTGCGTTGGAGGTTGGAATTGGAGTGAGACAGCAACACTGATCGTCCATTATTTTCGCGGTCCAGTCTCTACCTGCGTTGCCAGCGACGGCTCATTTGTCAAATTCTAAGAAAAAACGCAAATCATTTTAGGCACTCTTTAGAGAGATAGCAAGTTTTGTTGAGTCTACCGGGCATTGAAATAACTTTTTAAGCCGATTCTAACCTTAGAAGCAACGAATTGGAAGTGAAAAGTGAATTAAAAAATAAATAATACATTTAACCAATTTCACCCTTGCACTCGAAAAAAATTAATATCTCCAGATCTTGTAAAGTGAATTCACTAAATCGTACCATTTTAGAATCCTCATTAAATAGGCAACTTTTTGAAGTAGTTTGCCGAACAAGTCCCATACATTTTTTTATACCATAGCTGGTTAAAATAGCAAGAAAATTTTTCGGTTAAAAAAATCACATACATTAAGTGGTCTGTACTCCAATAGTAGACATTATTTTTTGAAAAATGTTAACAATCAGTCGGAGCGAACTCTAACAGTTAAAATTGGCAGAAAAAATGTACAAATAAACCCAAAACGAAATAATTAGAGCTGGAAACTTAGGAGAATTCGATGATTTTCCCGTTTCTCCGATATTCTTTTTTTTTGATGGCCATATGCGTTTTGTTTTGTTTCATATTTTTTATGGATGGGACATTAGTCAAGCTACCTCCCGTAGCAGTTTGATTCACTATTTCTGGGACACCCTGTATAATATAGTAGATTTACTTCTTAGCTACAATTTGAGGTATAATAAAAGTACCTGCGCCGATTTTTACAAAATTTATGGGAAGGTCGGGCAAAGTGGCCACCCTAAGCTTTGAATGACTACCAATCACACTAATATTATAAAGGCGAAAGTTTGTGAGTGTGTGTGTGAGTGTGTGTGTGTGTTTATATGTTTGTTACTTCTTCACGCTCAAACGACTGGACCAATTTTGATAAAATTTTGTATGGAGGTAGCTGACACCCTGGATTAACATATAGGCTACTGTTTATCCCGATATTCCCACGGGATCGACATTTACGCGGGTGAAACCGCGTGGCGCAGCTAGTTAGATATAATATTAACATGTTTTATGTTACTTTATCAGTTTATTCTCGTAAACTAATGTAGTTTTGACATCAGATTGTTATTTTCACTTATAAACAGATGTTCATCAATATTTTTAACTTTAAATCAAAATGGGAAATTGACCACTTTACCTATCCAGGTTGGGTAATGCGGCCTACATAAATCCACGAAACGGGTAAAGTGGCATTTTTTTTTTTTTGCTAGTCTATGCTGTCCCACTGCTGGGCAAAGGCCTCCCCCAAATCCTTCCAGGAACTCTTTTCCCGCGCCACCTCAAACCAGCCCTCGTGGTATGGGTCCAAGTCATCTCGCCATCTCTTTTTGGGCCGGCCTGGGCGGCGCCGTCCATCTTCAGGCACTCATTGTGTGGAGATTTTTGCCCAGCGGTCATCGTGCATACGGCTGATGTGACCCGCCCAATCCCACTTGAGTCTGGCAGCCTTCTTTCCTACATCCAGTATGCCCGTTTTGGAACGCAGCGTGGTGTTCCGAATTCTGTCCTGTCTTTTAACAACCAGGATGCTGCGTTCCATAGCTCTTTGGCGTAGGTTAGGACGGGCAGGATACACATGTCGACGAGTTTGCGCTTCAGGGAGATCGGTAGATCACCCTTCATTAGCATCTTCATGGACCAGTAGCTTTTACAGGCGTTCTCTATTCGGCGATCGATCCTGCTTGTTTTCGAAAGAAACTAACTGGCCCAAGTAGATATACTCGTCGATATAAATTATTTCCTGCCCATCTACCTCGACCCTACGCTTAGTGCTGTTGGTCATTAGTTGGGTTTTAGACCGATTCATCGCGAGCCCCACCCTGAAGCTAGCCGTGCTCAGCTCTTGGAGCATGGTCTGGAGTTCTAGAGCTGTGGGGGCAAAAAGGACGATATCGTCGGCAAATCGGAGGTTTGTCTGTCTCTTCTTGCCGACGTCAATGCCCTTGGTCTTCCATGAGGCTGCCAGTGACTTAAATATCTCCTCAAGTGTGCTCGTAAACAATTTGGGAGAGAGCGGATCACCTTGTTTAACGCCTCTTTGGATTTGGAATGAAGGTCCGGAAGTATTTAGTTTTATGTTTGCCGTGCTATTCTTGTAAATGGTTTTTAAAAGGTCAATATATTGTTTTTCAAGTTCTTGGTGTTCTAGGGATGTGAATATTTCTGAGTGTTTAATACTATCAAAGGCCTTCGTATAATCTACGAAGGCAATATATAGCGGTTTATTGAATTCTGTGTATTTTTCAAGGGTCTGGTTTAGTGTTTGAAGGTGATCGGTTGTTGAAAAACTTGGGCGAAATCCGGCTTGTTCTGGTGGCTGGTGTTTATCCAGTTTCCGGTCTATGCGATTGTATATAACTTTAATGAAAGTCTTATAAATATGAGATGTCAGACTAATTGGGCGGTAGTTGCCGATATCGCTTTTGTCGCCTTTTTTGTGCAGAAGGACTATGTTCGAATGGCACATTGACTTAGGTACATTTCCTGACGTTAATATTGTATTAAATAGGTTGGTAAGGTGGGGCAACAATGTGTTCGAGCCAATTTTTAATGTTTCAGTAGTGATTCCATCTTCTCCAGGACTTCTGTTGTAGCGCATGGTTGTAAGTGCTCTGTGCACTTCATAACCGCTTATTGAGGGAATGGAATCTGGGGTACCGTATTCTGTGCTGAGCAGGGGTGGTGAATGATCTGAATATAATGTTGTATAGAATTTGGTCGCTATTTCCATGATTTTATCTCTATTATAGTGTTTTATTCCGTCATTGTCTTTTAAGCTATTGATCCAAGTTTTTCCCTTCGTCACTCCATGTTTCAAAACCCTTAAAGATTAGTGTTTTTCTAAAGCTGTTTTTACTAGATGTGTATTAATATTTCTCAGATCTCTCCTAATACTTCTTTTGACTTCTCTATCTATTATTCTGTATTCTGCTGTCCCCATAATTCGTTTTTCGATTAAATCCACACTATGAGCTGTTAATTTGTTTTTATTTCTAGGTGAGTTCTTTATGTTTTACTGCTCTTGATCATTCCGGTAACTATTGAATTATATTGGTCTTCTGCGTGTGGCATAGTGGCATAGTCTCAATAAAATATATATTTTGTTACTTTAATTCAAGTTTTATTTAAATTGAACACATGAAATAATTAAATATGACAAAGGAACTCAAAGTTTCTTAATTATTCATTATTTTTCGATGGTAATTAATCATCCACACAAGTTAATCTTAAGCACAAAATTCGCGAAGAAAGTCATTATCTTCGTCATCACAGCCCGAGCATGCTTCATGGGCCCATCGTTTACAAATAGAACATAGTTTGTTTAGTAGTGTTTATTAAACTTGTGTTGTATGTTACTGCGTTCAGTCAACTGATAGGCCAGTCTCCGTACATCCTGTAAAGTTAATCCGTAAAATCGCTTTTCCATTTCTAAAATGTGATGCACCAATTCTTTTTCTTGCTCCATACTAAAAGTTGGGCGGCAAGACCCCAATATTTTTTTATTTTCAATGGCTTCTTTGTTTATTCCTTTTACACGTCTTTTGAGCGTCGATCGAGGAACTTTGAATTCTTCGCTAGCCTTGAGGAAGCCCATTTCTTCGTTTCGCACAGCCCTTATAGCTTTTTCCATCGCATCGGGGTCCCATGTCTGTTGCTGCGACGTCCGTTTGTATGTACTTGGCATATTATTACCTAAAACAATACTAAACATTATTTATATTTACTGGAAAAATTTGCAATAAGACGGGTAAAGTAGCTTACTAGGTCACTTTACCTACCCACTGGATAGGTCACTTTACCCGAAATGGAACGCGACGGAAAAAAAACGACTCCAATGTAAAATGAGGTTATATTATCCTCCTTTGCCGTGAAATAAACACTTCATTACAGGGACTAAACCGGTAAAATATCACATTGTTTATAATTTATGTTGAACACAGTAATGAATTACAATGTTTAAACCACTCACCTTAGATCAGAGACCACAAAAATCACTTTTTTTGTATTAAAACCTTTCCGCGTGAACTAAGCGTGTCCGTGTATACTGGAGCAATATGGCGTCGGGAATTGAATTATTTCCACACGCCGTTGACAGATAGCGCTTGTAGGTTGATCCTTAAAAACAAGGTGTCCACTTTACCCGCCTGGGCCACTTTAACGAACCTTCCCCTATTTATGGCCAAGCTATCTTAGGCACCTCCACATACTGCGACGCCACCACCGCCGGCCAAGGTAGCCGGTGTAGGCCAAGGAGCCGCATTGTCCCCTGTAACATTAGTATTACTGTACAGACACTGTCATTATTAACCAATATAATTCTAATAACTTACTTATTAAAAATGAAATTACCTTAAGTTTAATTTAAGTTGATCATTTTACAGACTAATATCACACATAGACAGAAACACTAAAAAGGCAGTACTTACACTAACTACTTCATGCAACTACTTCATTACAATTAGTTATTATAATAAAGTTTAGGTCTTCTCTAACAGGGAAAGGGAAGCGGACGCTGGGCTCTCCTTAAACGGCCATACGCCCTAACACTGCGAGGATGCGCTCGTCCCTGTTAGTTAATACAAACTTGGGAGGCAGAGGCCCCACTCCCGTCGTCAAAGCCTGCTGTTGGAGCCCCGACGCCTTCTTTCGAGCATTGTACTTTTGCTGGTTCCAATACTAGCAAAGTTAAATAATCTTAATATTAATTACATGACACAGTAATCTAAAAAGTTTTTACTTTCAGTAAAATGTCTTTTTGTAAAATGTCTTTGGAACTTTTTTCAATATTAAAAATGTGGGATGGATCTTTTTGTTTAAGTTTAGGCAATAAAACACTTATAAAAATCGTAAAACTCGATGACTTTGTTTCTTATAGCATTCATAGCAAAGCTATCTAAATTGGAAACAGTAGGCTTGTGTGGCTAGGGTTAGCCAACTTTTTTTGACAAAAAAAAAGTATAAAATGGTTTGAATAGGAAAATAATAGTATTCATAGCAAAGCTATCTAAATTGGAAACAGTAGCCTTGTGTGCCTAGGGTTGCCAACTTTTTTTGACAAAAAAAAAGTATAAAATGGTTTGAATAGGAAAATAATATATTTTGGAAGAAAAAAAGTATTATTCAAAGACCTGTGACATGATGTCACATGTCTTTGAATAATTTACACAAGTACCTGCTTGGGATCGAAGTCACGACCTATACAACCCGTAAGTCGCGGCCGTTACCCCTGGTCCACCACTGTTCAGAGATTAACAAAAAAAACAAGGAAAGAAATAAAAAATAAATTATGTAGCGGGTTTGTACGAATAAACACAATATAACAAGGAACGTAGTTTATTGATAGTACACAGTAAACAAACTAAGTCTAGTACAGTACAGGGAGCGGGACGCCGTGCGTGTGCTAGCGTAAGACTGGTTCTCAGAGCTGTCCGACCACGGACGTTGAAGCAGACTGAGAGTGACACTTTTTTTTTTTTTTTTTTTTGTGGAATGGCATCTCGCAGTTCAACCTGGGAGGTTGTCCACTGCTTAACCGGACTTTCCTGTGGATGCCACAATAAATTGAGGCTTCTAGCCAGGGCTTAAAAACTAACTAAAAACTAAGCGACTACAAGCTAAGGGCACCCCCCGGTGGGGTTCGGACCTCGGCTTAGGGCGTCGCTGGGAGAGGACAGCAAGGGACAGGCTGGATCGGAATTATTTAGGGACTGATTTTGAACTACAGGTTCAGCGGCGCGGCGAGCAAGGGTCGGGGCGGGCATGTTACGGGGCGTCGCGACGGGCCTCGACGGCGAGGGCGGAAGGACGGATGACGGGGCTTGTATTTCTTGAGAGTACTGGTGGTCTTACTACTCTCCTGGAGGAGGGTAGTGGCGTCGTCGGGGGTGGTGAGGGTATGCCTTGGTCGGCGAATCGAGCTTATGCGGGAGGGAGTGTAAGTGGAGGCCGCCACAATCAGAGGATTGGGGTGCTTAATAGCAGAGTCGAAGAGGCGCTTGGAGAGGCGCTTCATGAACTGCTGGACGGTGGGGAGTCTGAGATCAACGTGGAGGTTCACGTTTCGGACGCAGTAGGGGGCTCCCGTGACCTTTCTGAGGAGACGGTTTTGGAGGGTCTGCATTTTGTGCAGGTGGCGGGGATTGGCGTGGGCGAAGACTACACAAGCATAGGTGATGATTGGGCGGATGACCGCGGTGTAAAGGCGCAATTTGCACTTAAGTGACAATTTGCTGCGGGCAGTCAGTAATGAGTGACCGTGGCTTCTTTCCACGCTTGGGGGAAGATGTTATTGCTCAGAGCGCCATTGAAGATGGCGGTCATGAGCAGAATGAGGTGGGCGGGGAGGAGTTTGTACACCTTATTGGTGATACCGTCCGAACCGGGGGCTTTACGAGTTTCGAACCCTTTAATGATGTCTTGCACTTCGTCAGGCGTGACGGGAGGCAGAGGATCATCAGGGTCTTTAACTGGCGGGAGGGAGGCTCTACGTTCGACCTCAGCGTTCACCTTGTCGAGGTGCGCTTGATCTACTGGTTGGGTTAGGTTAGAGGCATTCGGCCTTTTCGATGTTGTCAAAGGCTATGGTCTTGTCGGGGCGTACGAGAGGAGGCACGGAGGCCTCTTCGGGGGAGCGAAGCTTCCTCTGAAGCTGCCAGAAGGCTTGGTGATTGGGTTCCAGTTCGCCGAGCAACTTGTCCCATCCCTCGGAACGCAGCTTCGCTATGCGTTTCTTTACAGCACGCTGTAAATGGCGCATGTGGGCTTTGTTAGCGTCACAGGGAAAAGAGTCATAGGCACGGATGGATGCGTTCTTCTCGGTTATCAGATCACGTACGTCAGCCGGTAATTTCCAGCGATGGTCTTCCATCACTGGAACTTCCCGTGAGCAATCCGTCAATACGGATTGAACGTGTTCTGTAAACGAGGCGATCGCGCCCGTCGTGTCCGCGACTGAGACAATTTGATCGGGAATGGAATCCAGGTGGGGTGACGTGGTGGATTTCAGCTTTTCGCTTACTTTCCCCCAGTCAGTGACTATTTTGGTCTGAGGGGGCTGGTTGGGGTCACGGGGGCCCGAATAGGGGACTAGGTGGATCGTAACCGGGCGGTGGTCGGAGTTAAGCTCTTGTTGCGTCTCGATAGATTGCAAACGGAGGTTTACATTCTTGAGCAGCGCAACATCGAGCACGTCAGGGTGCAGGGTGGGATCATTAGGATAGTGGGTGGGATGCATCGGCGCGATGACATCGAAGTTAAGGGTGGGGCCTAGGTTGAACAGCATTCTACCTCGGGTGGAGGTAGTGTTACTGTTCCAGGCGGGATGTTTGGCATTGAGATCCCCCGCCATGATGACGGAGTCACTCATACCGAAGAGGGCGGTGAAGTCGTTGGTGAGAGAGATGGGATCTTCACCACCAGTTCTGGGCGGGATATAAGCAGAGATAATTAGAATCGATTGGTGCCCAGTCATGCTAAGCCGATAGATAGAGACCTCCAGGTAAGAGAGGAGAGGAGGAGGGTCTATTGGGGAGCAATGAAGGGACTTTCGAAAGTAGATAAGGGTACCACCCTTGTGACATCGAGCCCTATCATTGCGAACTAGTTTTTAGTTGGCAATGTTCGGGTTGCGATGGTGGGGCTTTAGGAAGGTTTCCTGAACTAAAAGGACGTCCAGCTGATGGTCGCGTAGGAAAGTGGCGATGTCATCACGCTGTCCAGAAATGCCGTTGGCATTGAAGAAACCTAGCTTGAGGGATCGGGGTTTGGTTACACCTATTATTCTTTGTTGATCCTTAATGAGGCACTTAGAATTTTAGGGTTTGGAGGACTTGCGTAATCTCAGGATACGCATTGAAAATCTCGGCAATGCGCCGAGGATTGCCATTGCAGGCTTGAATTTCCGACGGGACGGGGACGGGGGAGCCGCTATAGGCTTTTTAGCCTTGTTGGCGTGCGAGGATTTGCCCTTCTTCCTCTTGCCTCCCTTTCCGACGACTTCAAAGTCGTCTTCGGAGGAGGAAGAGGCTGAGAGGGCTTCTTCGGGGTCGGGCTGAGGTACGGACGTATCCATAGCCTCGGGTTTCGATTTGGGTGCGCTAGTTGTCACAGGGACAACAGCGGCTGGCACAGAAGGTGCCGAAATGGGGGCTGTGGCGACCTCAGTCAGAGGGGGAGCAATTGTTGGGACGGACAATTGCTCCAGGATTTCTAGATTGATCCCTACTGAGGGATTAGAAGGGATAATGGAAGAGATTCCTTTGTCGGCCATAGGTGGCGACAACGGGCTCTCCAGAGCATCGCTGAAGTCAGCGATCGAGCCATGATGGGAGGGGGGAGACCGCTGAAATTTCAGCAGAAGCTTTCCGTACTGGGCACAGAAAGCCGGATCCTTTAGGAGAACCTCCTTGACGAAGGCTAACAGCATAGCGTCCGTCATGGTGGTTAAAACGGGGGCGAGGGTCCGGGAAGAGGACTATGCATAGGGGCGTGAAAACCCTAATAAAACCTAACAACAACCTAGCCCCGGGGGGAGGGCCCGGGGCTGTGTGGATCCTACCCTCCCTGCCGGGTGAAGACAGGGAGGTGAGTACCTTAGGTGAGCCCTAAGCTTGTAGCCCGTCGCTAATCTTAATGCGCGAACGGGTCCCTAACCGGTCTAGTGAAATGGGTGTAGAGACACCCAGACCGGTCCTAGTACGAAGGGGTTGACACACCCAACCGTACTAGGTGCAAAGCTGTGGACGAATGCGAGATTAGTAACTACTAGGACTAGGAGACCCCCCAAGGCCAAGATTCTAGCTCCCGACTCCAATTGACTGCCTAACCCTGAAGACCATGCTGGTGGATTGGGGCACCACCCACTTGGCTTCGTTGACACCGTGAGGTTTCCGCCAAGGACCACGAAACTGTGGTTTTACCCTGAAGGGGCCACAACAAACGACGAAAAAGTTTTTGACAGGTTTCTGTCGAAATACTCTAACAACAGCGCCTTGAAAAAGGCACTATTGAAAGAAATCGGGTCGTAGTCGGAGACTACGGAGATCGTTACGGCAAGCGTAACGAGGCCGGGCGGCGAAAGCGGTGACTCACGATACAGCGGGCGGAGAGCGGCACGTCCGTTCACGACGAGCGTCGAGCGGCGAATGATGATCATTTTGGCTGACTGCGCACACGCCGGGCGTCGTGTTTTATAGCCGCCGGCCGGCTGGCAGGGCTCGGCAGCGCACGGTGGGGCAGCCCCTCGCGGGGAGGCCATGCCCAGTATGACGTGTAGGTGGTACCACGGCTCGAGCGCTCGGGTGTCGTTATGCTTTGTTGTTACAGTCTCCCCCTCTGGATCTGAAGTCGTCCCGACGATGATCCAGCAAGTGGAGGCGCGTTCCTGGGTTTTCCGCGTTCCCGGGTTTTCCGCGTTCCCGGGTTTTCCGCGTTCCCGCGCTTGTCCTGTGTCACTGCCATGCTCCAGGGTTTGCTTTCGTGGTCGTCCTGTCTTCCGCAGGGGCTGTACAGGAGCTGGTAGCATGGATGACTCTCCGACATAGGGCACCAGAGCTGAGGAGTGATATATTTCATAAGAGGATGGACCGTGTCGTTTCTTGATGATGTAGGGTCCATCACGTCGTGGTGCGAATTTGTTACTTACACCACTTGAGGCATTACTCAATGATGTATGGGTTGTAGTAAGTACCAGATCACCAGGATTGTAACCCGGATCTTCTCGCCGCTGTTGATCAACGTACTTCTTACGCCGTTCTTCGCCGTGTTCCTGTATTTCTCGAGCTTTTTGCAGGGTGTTGGCTAATTGCATCAACTTCGGGGTGATTTCTGGGATGAAATTCTCAGATTGCAAAATCTTCCTAAAATCATGAGTTGTGTCATCTAGTATTCTCAGCTCCCTACCAAAGGTTAAGAATGCCGGCGTGAATCCAGTAGATTGGCTGCTCGCAGTGGTCATCGCAAACCTAATACTCGGGAGGTGCTCCGGCCATTCTCTGTGCTTATCCTTGACCAGGATAGCCAACTGGGGTTTCGAATCCCTGTTCTTCCTTCCTACTGGATTCGCCTCTGGGTGATACACAGGAGCATGCTTGATGTTCAGTGTAAAAGCAACTTGTTGCATGACGGCACTGACGAATTGAGGCCCATTATCGCTTGTCATACGGCGAGGTAGACCGTAGCGAAGGAACACTTCGTTAATCAGTGTCATGGCACAATTTTCTGCGGTAGCCTGATGTAAAGCGAAGAGTTCCACCCAACGTGTTGCCACATCTTCCACGATTAGAATCCAGGTTTTGCCGTCTGCAGAGGTTGGTAGTGGACCAAACAAATCAAAGGATATGGCCTCAAACCTTTGATTCATTATAGTAGTTTGGAGCAATCCCGCAGGTGTTTGATTCGATGACTTGTAACGCTGACACTCCAGGCAATTCTTTGTGTAACTCTTAATGTATTTTCTCATACCAGTCCAGTAGTACCTCGTTGAGATTCGACGGTAGGTTTTATCTGAATCGTAATGACCGGCCAATGGATTGTCGTGGTATGTTGACAATATATTGGCCCACTCATGTTCGGGTACTGCCAACTGTGTGTCTTCGGAATCTGAATGGGGACTGTGTCGGTAGAGTAGCCCATTATTCATCAGGTAGCCCTTGTTGCTCCAGTATACCGCTTTTTCGTCATTGTCCAAACTTTCTAGGTCCTTCACTATCTGTTGTAATCTTTCATCTTTTAGCTGTTCATCTCTAATTTCAGCGGGGCTCCGCATGGGCATATCGATGGTCACTGTACAGATACCACAGGTTCCTACTGTCTCATTATTCTGCGGTCTGGAGAGGAAATCAGCGACGACGTTCGTTTTCCCAGGAGCATATTTTATATTAATGTCGAACGCCTGTAGCTGTAGGGCCCATCTCGCCAGCCTACCAGTGGGCGTCTTTAGTGACATGAGCCATTTCAGGGCTTGATGGTCCGTGCTTAGTGCTTACGGTGACAGGCAGCCCTTCGATATATCCGCGAAATTTTGATACCGCCCACACCACAGCAAGCGCCTCTCTTTCGGTAGTTGTATAATTCCGTTCAGCGGATGTCAGAAGACGGCTAGCGAACTCTACAGGATGTTCGTCTTCACCCTCCCCCTGGATCAAAACTGCTCCTATTGCATAAGAGCTGGCGTCGCTCTTGATGACGTACGGTTCGGTTTCATCGGCTTGTCTCAAAATTGGAGCAGAAGATAGACGATACTTCAACTCATTGTTTTTTACTGTTCCTCTTTCCACTACCAACTAACATTCTTCTTTGTTAAGCGAGTCAGGGGTTCCGCAATTTTCGCAAAGTTTTCTATGGATCTCCTATACCACGAGCATGTCTGCAGAAATGCAACTAGATGTTTCAGGTTGGAGGGCGCGGGTAGCTTTGCGATAGCTGCAGTCTTCTCAGGGTCCACTTGCAGACCGTTCGGCGTGATATAGTGTCCCAAGTATTTGATGGTGGAACAACAGAAATGGCATTTTTCTCGATTCGCGGTAAGGCCAAATTCTTTTAGCTGATTGAATACCTTTTGCAAGTCTTCCAAATGTCGTTCAAACGTAAACGAAAATATAACCAGGTCATCCAAATATCCAGTCACGCGCGAAAGTACCCAGCGGTAACGCCTTCTTTACGCAAGTATGTTTTTAGCACATTTTTTTCCGCTGTTAAACTAATGGCTGTTTCTTCAAGTGGATAGACAAGTGTAGATAACAAAACTTGTTCCGTAACTTTAAGAGACTTTGATTTTTTTTAATAATTGTTTATTTGTAATGTTTGTTTACATTACGACAATTAAAATAATATTATTTCAAAATCGAAAGCGATCACCCTATTTTTTTATTTACCTAAAAAATAGCCCCATTCATACTGAATCGAATGACATATAATACATACCATTGTTGTTCCAAAGTTTTGATATACAATAACAATAACATCACGCGAGTATCAAATTACGCATGCGTCATCGCCGTCATTTGTTTATTTAAAGATTTTCAACTACAGATAACTTATTTCGTAATGCCGATATAACCACACGGCCTTTGGCACAAATGTACTTCATGTAACCACTCGACTAAAGAACCTGGAACGTGAGCAATACTCCCATACACAAAATTACTAAAAATAAAATACTGCGGTGTGGAAAATGCTTGCTGTCGCAGTTTTATCAATGGCCGATCGTGGCTTTCGAGCGAGTGTAACATTTTCCTCAATGAATACTTGTGGCGTTTCGCGCGTGAGTGGATATGCCAACAGCTTCACGTCCGGCATGCCTACTCGCATGCGGTCAATGAGTCGCTGAAATGTTGCTGGAGCGTTCCGTAGACCAAATGGCATGCGGGTGAATTTGTACACGCCAAAAGGTGTGATGAATGCCGTCTTGTCCCGGTCTTCTTTTCGAACGCCAATCTGCCAGTATCCAGCTTTCAAGTTTAGCAGGGACATGTAAGGCGTTGGTTTCGCTTCGTGCAGGAGATCATCAATCCTTGGAATAGGATATGGGTCAGGTACAGTTATCGCATTGAGTCGGCGATAGTCTATACAGACTCGTATGGTCCCGTTAACCTTCGGCACCAGCACTACAGGGGCCGCCCATGGTGACGCAGATGGTTGGATGATGCAATCCGCTAACATTGCCTGGATCTCTCGTTGCAAAGCTTCTTTTCGAGGTAGTGACAATCTGTACGGGGGTACCGAAATTGGTTTGTCATCCACTGTCTTGATCGTGTGCTCAATCAGTCTCGTAGGCTCTCGCTTCGTGTTGAAAACGGCTCCGACGCAGAATGTCCACTTCTCAAAATGTCCACTTGTCGCAAAATGTCCTTTTCTCAGAATGTCTCTTTCGCAAAATGTCTCTTTCGCAGAATGTCCACTTCGCAAAATGTCTCTTTCGCAGAATGTCCACTTCGCAAAATGTCCCTTTCGCATATTGTCCCCTTTTCATTTCTGACTTACTTTAATCATAATTCAATTCATTTTAGCAATTAGCTTTCACACATCATGTTTGACGTGTGTTTATTTGTATCGATATGGGTAAGCAAAAAAAAAATATATAGTGCAAATCACATTTATTTCTTTGCATAATCGCTTGATTTAAAGTAATTATTTTACCAACTTAATTGTTACTAACTCGCAATAAAAAAAAAAAAGAAATTTGAACACTAATTACCTACGAACCGTTAACTGTAAAAATATAACTTTTTTTATAAATTGTGGCAATGTCAAATTATTTCGTTCTAATTGAACCAAAATAAAAAAAATATAATACAAATCACATTTATTTCTTTGCATAATCGCTTGATTTAAAGTAATTATTTTACCAACTTAATTGTTATTAACTCGCAATAAAAAAAAAAGAAATTTGAACAATCTTTAATTACCTACGAACCGTTAATTGTAAAAATCTTACTTTTTTTATAAATTGTGGCAATGTCAAATTATTTCGTTCTAATTGAACCAATAATGCCTTATATTTTTTATCAAAATAAATGTCAAGTTTTCTTCTATTGTGCTGCACATTTTTAAAAAGACTGTTCCTTATTTCCCTATCCCAGTATTTACTTTCCTTTTTCAACTTAAATACAAACATGTACAGACTTGGTTTCTTGGTATACGTCCTGTATTAACGCGTCGGTGCCAGTCTTCCAAAGCATTCGTTGTTCGATGGCGTTGGAAAGCACAACTCAACAACGTGGTAGACATTTTGGGGTACTACTGTTTTTCGAAATACTTTCTAAAACGGTGCATTTCAGAACTATTCGGCGCCTGGTTTATAATATAACACTGGCACGAGCGGTATCATCGCAGCGATTCTTGCAACATTTCTACATTCTTTTGATTTTAATAAGCCCATTTTTTTTGCATTCTTACAAATAGCGGCATTAAAATGTCTGTAACAACCACTAACTCTGGCATCGGGGAATACAGCTTCCACCGCGTTCATTTGTGCAATTTCATAATCACATTTGAAGTTTCTTATTTTAATGTCCAATTTGGTTTTTAAAATTCGAAAAAGGCGGGTGTATGTGTCTTGTGTCTTGTTGGGTAATAACGAATATATTACCGGTACTATATTTGTACATTTTCTACTTGAGTTCATATCTAAATGTAAGACATACATTTGATAATATGGTTTTGGTGCAGACATAAAAGTCCCATCTGCAAAATATGAGCCTGGTAATTTTATAACTTTTTTTGCTTGAGTTGTTGCAAATATTAAAATTTTCTCAGTATCTCCATCTTCACAAATTAAGAATTCTTTTCCCAATACTTCCGGTAAAGATTTACATGCTCTGTACAAGGTATCTTTGATAGATCGAAATGAAGGTAAACAATCAGATCTATTTTCTAAGGTCTGAAATCTTCACAAACGATCTTCTTAAGACTTGAAATGTGTTCATGAATTGCATATTTTATATCAGCTGACTCACATGTATGACGAGTTTTCCTTGTAAATGTAGTACGTGTTTTATCTAACGTTAACGAAGCACTACACTCGAGTCTATTTATACACCTCCACAAAGTACCACCACTTGTATTAGTTTTCCAGTAATGAGTGTAAGTTGTCCTTTTTGATTATTAACGAAATGGATTTCTTGCTCCATAATGTTTTTTTGTTAATTAGTAATAGTAAATTAGGATACACAAATGAACGATAACTTCTCATAACCACTTCTACTTGATATGACACAACTTAAAATATTTTGTAGGTAGCCTCATTATACTTTATTGAAATATTTCGTTCTACGTTTAGAAACACATTGTGTTATAATAGTTTCTTAAATTTTATTAAAATTATAATGTTTATTTTTATTGAAATTTGTTTATTATTCATAGTAAAATATGTAACAAATTAAATGGCATCCCGCAGTTCAACCTGGGTTATTGTCCACTGCTTAACCGGACTTTCCTGTGGATGCCACAATAAATTGAGGCCTCCAGCCAGGGCTTAAAACTAACTAAAAACTAAGCGACTACACGCTAAGGGCACCCCCCGGTGGGGTTCGGACCTCGGCTTAGGGCGTCGCTGGGAGAGGACAGCAAGGGACAGGCTGGATTGGAATTATTTAGGGACGGATTTTGGACTACAGGCTCAGCGGCGCGGGCTGGCTCGAGCAAGGGTCGGGGCGGGCATGGTATGGGGTGTCGCAACGGGCCTCGACGGCGAGGGCGGAAGGACGGATGTCGGGGCTTGTACTTCATGAGAGTACTGGTGGTCTTACTACTCTCCTGGAGGAGGGTAGTGGCGTCGTCGGGGGTGGTGAGGGTATGCCTTGGTCGGCGAATCGAACTTATGCGGGAGGGAGTGTAACTGGAGGCCGCCACAATCAGGGGATTGGGGTGCTTAATAGCAGAATCGAAGAAGCGCTTGGAGAGGCGCTTCATGAACTGCTGGACGGTGGGGAGTCTGAGGTCAACGTGGAGGTTGACGTTTCGGACATAGAAGGGGACTCCCGTGACCTTTCTGAGGAAACGGTTTTGAAGGGTCTGCATTTTATGCAGGTGGCGAGGTTTGGCGTGTGCGAAGACTACACAAGCATAAGTCATGATGGGACGGATAACCGCGGTGTAAAGGCGCAATTTGCACTTGAGTGACAATTTGCTGCGAGCGGTCAGTAGGGAGTGAAGCCTACCGAGAGCGAAAGAGGCGCGCGAACGCGCCATCTTTATGTGCTCTTTGAAATTGAGTCGGTGATCGAGAATGACCCCCAAGTATTTGGCTTGCTTACCCCAAGGGATCGGCTTGCCATGCATGGAGATCGGGGTGGGGAGGGGGGGGGGTGAATCGGCGTGGTTTCGAGAAGAGTACCGCCTGACTTAACTTGAACAGGGTGAATATGAGGGGGGATATGACGGAACCCTGGGGAACTCCGGCACGGATCGGGTTCGGTTCACTAATATTTGACTAATACTCAATAATAGATAGGTATGGGTATTATAATATGCGATAACTAATATGTTCAATAATTATTATTTATATATTATTATTTCAATAGTATTATATTAGGCACTGATTTAAAGAGGCAGTTGTAAATAGCGGTTTTGGTAAGTTAAAAATTATAAATGGCACGTTTAATAACTTGTTCAGCAGTTAAAACTAAGCAGTAAAGTAAACAAAAATGAGTAATAAAAAATAATTAAATGGATCAGTGAATATATAATTGAGTGGGAAAATAATTAAATGGGCGGTAAAAATTATTGAACGAGCAGTTACGTGTGGGCAGTAATAAATCGGAATTTGTCGGTAATAAATCTCATTCTAAGCAATTCTATAAACAATGAGGTGGTAAAGTAGTTTTGGGTGTGCAGTCGACGGAGCCCCGCTTCGCGGGGCCCCTATTTCTGTCTACAGGGTTTAAAGGAACCTAACACGAAGGGGATGACGGGGGCTCGTTCGCTCGCTTTGCTCGCTCACTCGAGCCCCCGTCATCCCCTTCGAACCTAACCTGTCCGAGTCGGGGTGCCCCAAGTCCCGAGCTCGCTTCGCTCGCTCTTGCATCCGCTATGATCTGCCGAACTATTTAGCGAACCGCCCATTCCATCATTTTTACCGCTCATTTAGTTATTGGACTGCTCAATTATTTTTAGAATTGACATTGTATGATGAAATAACAGTCTAATTGATCTTTTATTACTGTCCATGTTTTACTGTCGCAATAATTAATCAACCGCCATTAAATTAAATAACTGCTCAATATGTTTTTCAACTGATCATAATAACATCTCGAATATTTAAATAACAGCTCAAAAAATTAGTTCCCATTATATTAGGGTTCATTTTACAGTGAGACGCTCACCCACAAGATAAGGTCTGAAATCCTGCAAAGCTTTAACCACAGCGAGGGTTTCTAACTCATTTGAGTGATACTTATTTTCCGTGCCTTGTGAAGCCTGCTAACGTAGGCAACCACTCGCTTGTGACCGCCATCGTGCACTTGGAACAAGACAGCTCCATACCATTAGAACTAGCGTCCGTGTGGACTTCTTTAAGTAAGGAAGGATCATATATCGTTAGGACAGGTTCATTAGTGAGACATTCGACTATTTCTTTACGAGTGGCCTGATGTTCTTTTCCTCAATTAAATTTTATACCTTTTTTAGTAAGAGCAGCGATACAAGCAGCCTTCTGAGCGAAACCCGGTATATACCTAAGAAAATAGCTGGCTAAGACCCTGTGACTAAACAACCCATAGCAATTTTTCTGGACGCTTGTCTTCCATCGGTGAATATGACGGCTCAACGAGTAAGGGATCTTTGTCATTGCCGCCGCTAGATTCAATAAATTCACCTTCCTCTTCTTCTTCCCTAATATTTACGTGGAGTACTTTCTTATCCTGCTTTTTTTTGCGGTAATACGCACTCTAATTTTCACGCCACTTCTGTCTTTGGTTTTGCTGTTCATGTGTACTTTTATCTTTAATAGATACGACACGCTTCTCTCTCTTTCTCTTTGCTACCTCAGTAAAAAGTTGGCTACCTCAGAGATGAAACGCCATGTAGGATGTGGACTGGTAATTCCTCTCCCATTCAAATATATCATTCGTCTGTCTATATCATTCGTCTGTCTATATATCATTTGTGTGTCTATACCATTCGTCTGTCAGAAAATCGATGTCATTCATATTAATCGATTTGTAATTTTTAGGTTATCTAAACTACTGTTTCTTATCTTTATCATGCATGTCTATACTAATGCTTTGTGTTTCAAGGAAATATCAACAAATATATTTTAGTAAACTTACTTGAGATTACGAGTATGCGAAAGTATCCAAAATGTAGAATGAAATTGCTCTAAAGCGCGACGCGACTGCTCACTTTTAAACAACTCGGCGTACTGACGATTGCTGGCGTGGTTGGCGGGTAGGAGCGCGAGGTGAGAGCGAGCGGGACCACAGATATAAAATATATGAGTATGAGCGAGACGATCACGGCGGCGGCTTCAGTTGAATCGTAGCGGGGCGAAGGGCCATCGGCGGCATCGATGGCTTTGAATCAGTTTGGATTTCCCGTCACTAAATTCCGGCTGTGACATCACAGTAGGTGTTAAAAAGTCGGCACGCTTGGTTTCAATACAAATCGTGATAATTGCGTTATCTATGTAGATCTATATCTGTGGTCGAGAATATTTACAATCCCTTCATTAATTAGCACACATCTCATGTTACTTATACCTTTACCTGTAAGCATATGTATTTTTATTTGTAGCTCCGCTAACCATTGCCTACCTATCAAAGATGTAGTACCGTTTTTTATTACAAACAATTGCAGCTGTTTTTCCTGCCCCTGGAATCGAACCCTTGGGCGAATTATACCTAATGGTTTTTATTTTAGAACCATCATAAACTTTTAGAATTGTATCGTCCTTCATAAGACACAGATGTGAAAAATAACGTTCGTAGGTGCAATTATTTATACATGAAATCGCAGTTCCTGTATCTATTTCCATATATACAATATGTTGATTTGCATCCTCGTCAAAGTTCAGGGGGTTGTCATAAAATACATAAATAATCAATTGAAGTACGTTATGGGGCAATAACTAGTAAGCGCTGCTTTTTTTGTTGTTGAAATTTAACAGTATTTCAGAATTACACCCTTAATTCAATACAAATAAAACAGAATCACCCGACTACGCACACAGCGACAATGCATGCAGCTGTTTTTCCCCGAAATGGTAGCGCCGTCGCGCCGCGTAGCAATGACCCGACCGGTAGCAATAATTTTACCTAATTTTATTTCGAAAATCACCTACATTATTATTATTTTTTTTTTTTTAAATTCTGTTCGGGAAACTTACAGCTGATATAAACAGTGCTCTTAAACAATATGCAACTGAAGGCCATTTACAAGTTTCCACTAATAAACATTGGAAACAAAAAAGACAACAAAAAAAGGTCGGTACAAAATACCTATAACATAAATTAGGAAACAAAATAACGATCTATTAATAGGTACAAACTAGAAACTACTTAGACGCTAACAATTACTTTTCCGTAAAAAAGCTTTTCACCAACAAATGCTTAAGCCGAGAAACACTGGTATTGAAAATGTCCAAATCATGTTTACTAATTAGTTCATTGAAAGTTCTGCTCGCACGAATTAGATACGAATTCTGCCTGTACGCGGACTTGGAATGAGGGACATGCAACAAGCTAGGTTTGCGAAATATTTTGCAGTGTGTAACTAACCCTAAACTGCCTAACAGCTCAGGGCAATCTATAGTACCATTTGCGATTTTAAATAAATACGCCATATCAGCAATGCGTCTGCGTTCATGCAGTGGCAAGATATGGAACCTCTTACATCGCGCTACATAATTGGGAGTATATTTCCTAGTCTTGTACTGTAAGAAACGAAGGAACCGCTTTTGAATTCCCTCAATCCTGTCTATATAAATATTATAATTAGGGTTCCACACTTGTGAGGCGTACTCCAAATGGCTGCGGACAAAAGCACAATAATTTTATACGTTTTAACGTTTTTAAAATCCGATGATAACCTCAGTATAAATCCAAGTGCTTTGGAAGCTTTATTAACAACGCTTTCAATGTGTGCATCAAAGAGTAACTTAGAGTCAAATGTTACACCCAGGTCCTTAATGACACTTATCCTGTTTATATTAGTATTATGTAACTTATACTGAAACGTGACTGGATGTGGTTTGCGTGTGTAGGTACTAATAAAACATTTAGAGACATTCAGTTCGAGTTTATTAAGGAGACAATAATCTTGAAGTTTATCTAAGTCCCGCTGTAAACCGAAACAGTCGGAAAGTTCTGATATAGGGCATAAAATTTTCATATCGTCGGCGTAAAGAATTATTTTGGAACGGGTAAAGCACGAAACATTGTCATTTATAAAAATTATAAAAAGTAAGGGGCCCAAAAAGGATCCTTGTGGTATTCCTGAGGGTATTTTGACAGTTACAGAATTATACCCATTCAGTACAACTGTTTGACAGCGATTCTCAATATAAGATTTAAACCATCTGAATAAATCGCCTCTGATACCAACTGCAAGCAGCTTACGCAAAAGCACTCCGTGGTCTATACGGTCAAATGCCTTGCTATAATCAGTATAGACCACATCCACTTGAGAGGGTTCAGACATGGTGGAGGACAAGTAGTCGGAACAGATAAGCAAATTCGACACCATAGACCTGTTTTTTAGAAAGCCATGTTGACAGTCGTTAAGTGATTGTTTAACAGCACTATAAACTGAAGCGTAAACTATTTTTTCTAAAACCTTCGCAAACAAGCAAAGCTTAGATATTGGCCTGTAGTTTTCTACATTGTCTTTAGGGCCTTTTTTATGCACGGGGGTAATAAAAGCTGTCTTCCAAACATGCGGCATCATGCCCTCCCTAAGAGAACGACGAAATATTAGGGTAAGTGGTAAAGCTAAGCTTTGTGCGCACCTAGTTATTAGTATAGCAGGAATACCATCAGGCCCCGCTGACTTATCCACGTCAATAGTCTTGAGCAGTTTCAATACTTTAGTCTCGCAGACTTCAACAGAGCATATATCAGAGGCGGTAGTTTGATAAAGACAGTGAATGTTGCTATCTAACTGAGTTACACCGGGGATAGTGTTTTGGAGAAAGTTAAACTGAAAAACTTCGCTAAACATGTTGCATATTTCATCACCCTGTCCTGACGACCTCTGTCCATACTTCATAACCGATGGAAACGTATATGAAGACTTTTGCTTGCTTTTGACGAAAGACCAGAAAGCTTTAGGCGATTTATTAATACTATTTTCTATAACCTCAATGTAACTGTCGAACATTTATTTTTCTAATAATTTAGCACGGCTTCGCAACGTTAAAAATGAATCATAGTCTGATAAATTTCCGTATTTCTTATACTTGGAGTGATATTTAAATTTTTCTTTAAGAATTTTGATTAGAGGGGTTTTATACCAAGGGGGATAATTAAACATAGATTTGACGATCTTGGTGGGTACGAAAGTTTCACAAATTTTATTTAGTCTGACATACAACAATGACAAGGCATCCTCTACTGACCCTTTGGCAAGATCACAGCGCCAGTCGAACTCATCAAGTTCTTTCATTATAGATGGAAAATCGGCCGATTGATAAACAAACTTTTTTCTTTGCTGTGTAGGGAGCTCATGATACTCAACAAAATCTACAAAAATGCTAAGAGCTATATGGTGAGGGTCTTCAGGAACAAGAGGGTCAGAGCATTTATCAACAGTAAGGTGATTATTACAAAAAATTAGGTCCAACACCCGTTCATTAAGATTCTTATGACCGTTGTACTGGACCAGATCAAATGTATTTAGGATATCAAAAAAATCTGTCTGTATAGAACCATGAATATTATCCGGGCGAAAAGAGCATTCATCATCAGTTAGTTGCCACGTTAAGTTTGGCAAATTAAAGTCCCCTAAGATAATGAAAGTGTCCGTTAAGTTATTCAATATAATGTCATTTAACTTAGTATAAAAATGTGTAAGCTGTGTAGCCAATGAATATCCTCTGTTTTGCTTACAAAGATAAATTGTGCAAATATGCAATTTATATGATACTAAGGGTCTGGAACGCTTCAGAGTTAGAGTAACCCACAGGTCCTCCGCGGACGAGCGCCAGTCAGAGCGCTCCTCCGCAACGAACTCACGTCGAACAGCAATAAGAACACCACCACCAAGTGTCTGATCCCTATCCAAGTAATCTCTGTCACGTCTCCAAACAATATAGCGGTCATCAAATAATTCACTATCGTTAAAGCCCTCTTTTAACCACGTCTCTGTTAAACATATAACATCATAGTTATTTGAGCACACATTCCTAAGGAAGCTTGACGTTTTAGTCCGCAGGCCACGTACATTTTGGTGATAAATATTAATTGGCATAATTAAAAAGGAAACTAATTAGAATTGAGAGTAACATAAAGAATGCTGGTACAAGTATAAGCGCATAACTAATACGTACGTGCGGCGGAACTAGAATAAGTATGTAGTGAACAAAGTGCGGTGTTATGGTTTGGTATAAACTAATGAGGAATGTGATACACATGTCACTACCCACCACGGTAATTAAACTATTGTCATAAATTTCGCTTGATAATTAACTCATTTTTGAGCATCATTGGAATACGGAAATCTTACTAATGACAGTAATACTAGTGCGCCAAAGAAAAGTTCACTGACCTGTTATCAGATGATTAATAATATCCTTCAACCTAAAGTTTTCGTAGTGATTTTGTTTTTATTTGTGGATTAAATTGGTTGATTTGAAACTTTCCTTCCTACTTAACGGGCTTAGGGCCGGCAATAATACCTACCTTAGTTAGTGTACCGATCTACTAAGTCTAAAAATGATGTTTTCTACGTTTGATGAAATGGAAAGACGTGCTATACGTAAGACGCTAGACGTAAGTGTAAGTACGTGGTATACTTACTTTCAACTCTTAGGTAAACACTCGTCCATCCACAGGATGTTGGCGACTTGGTGTTCCAGGAACCAGCGACCAAAATGTAACCCGCACGGCATCATCACCTGGGTGAATGTCTTGTGCCTTACGGTAGTGGAATGGGTGTTGCAGCTCACGCTTCAGTAGGCGCCACACTGTAGTGTGGTGCACTCCAAAGCGTTGACCAGCCTCCCGCGTGCTTGCCCGTGGGTCTCGCTGGAAGTATTCCAGGATGTCTTCCTGCAAGGCGACAGGCAGGCCTACGCTGCCGCGAGCTTGAGCATGCCGGGGAACGTCAAACTGCCGATGATCCCGCAGTCTCTGCGTAGCAGCCAGTATGAGGCCGCTTTCACATTTAGGCGACTTTAGCAGCGCGACAGTCGCGCGACCGTCACCCATTCAGAATTTCATAATAAAAACAGAAGCGCAGCGGACGCGCGGCTGGTGCGCTTCTGTTTTTATTATGAAATTCTGAATTGGTGACGGTCGCGCGACTGTCGCGCTGCTAAAGTCGCCTAAATGTGAAAGCGGCCTTACGCTCTGTGACGAGTCACGGGGGTTCCTGATCGGGATACATTTCCACGAACATCCGGATGGCTCCACGTAGGCTGTCTCCACTGATGGCGACCATCTCCACCAACTCGGCATTTGAGTAATTGTCCGTCATCACACTTTGTAACTACGTCTCGATGTACGGAAATTCGCAAAGCGCACTCGCGAACACTTCGGCGAGTTCAATCACACTGTCGGCGCCGGCGCCGCGCAGCGCGGCGCCGGCGGGGAAAAGTGGCGTGGCTAGGAGCGGCGCGGGAGCGTATGATTGGGGGATGGGATTGATTACCTACGAATTTATCGAATGAGAGTTGCATGAATGGTTTGCATTTGTGTGTGTGTGAAGCGCGGTTATAGGGCTAGTAACAGACGGGCCGCGTTTAAATACGGCTGGTTCACACTTACGGATTTCCTTAAATAAGAAAAAAAAATTAAAAAATACCTACTCATTTTATTGTTGATTTGGGTCGAGAATCATTAGCATAATTACGTCCTTGAATTTGACTAGGATGCAAATCAACACATTGTATAGTACGGTATGATCCACAATAATAGGTAAATATACAGGCTAGTAATTATATAGTCCCATTAGGTGAGTTTCCGAGACGCTGAAGACCGGAATAAGTGGAGGAGCATCGCGACGGCTACTTTGACCAAAGAAAATGCAGAGTCATCAACCACGACCACTCTGTCAAGAGTGAACGACTAAGGAGGAGGATTAGGTTCAAACTCTCTTCGATGTCCTCCACGTCGGACTCCCTTACGGCCTCCACGGAATACATATTTCCATCCCGCCGCCCGCGACGATGTGAAGTTGTTCCTCACGACGATTGTTCAACATTCCCCGGACACACCCGACGTAAGTGCCCCGTATGCTGGCATTTGCTGCACTTCCTGTAGCGGAAGCTTGCCACACTATGGTTAGTGGCTCCGCAAGCTGTACAGTTGTTGCTGCGTCTCGATGCAAAAGTCGCGCCTTCCACGCGGCTCGCGGCTAGCCTGCCGCCGCCGCCGCCCGCGCTGCCCGGCCCGCGGCGCCCGCGCGGCCACATGCTGCCAACGCTCCTGCTGCGACCCGGACCGTTGTTGTCCCTATTATTCGATGTAATCAAATGCACCACTTCCGCCTTGGGACTGGATGTGGTCGCTCCATCCACTACAGCCGCGTCTCTTTCTGCCGCCTCCATTGAGTTAGCTAACTTCACGGCTTGTAAAAATGTTATGGAGTCATCCTCCGCAAACAGTCGTTGCCTGATGACGTCGCTTTTGAGTCCGCATATGAATTGGTAACGTAAGCTCTCGCTTAAATTTTCTGCAAATTTACAATGGCGAGCTAATCTTTTTAACTCTGAGACGTAGGTCGCTACGTCTTCGTCCGTTCCTTGTCTTTTTTGTCGAAAACGATATCTTTCCGCTAACGAAGATGGCGTCGGCTGAAGGTGCTGAAGCATTAAACTGATGGCTTCATCGTACTTTAAATCCGACGGTTTCTTTGGACTTGATAGGTTGACGACTCGTACGCTTCATCACCGATTGTAGAAATCAAAGTAGGCAACTTTAATTCCTCCGCCACTTTATTTACAAGAAAGTACATGTCCAACCTATCCACATAGGATGACCACTGCCCCGTTTTCACGTCAAATTCGCTTAACTTCCCAATCGACATCTCGGCTATTGTTCAAATACGCACGCGATATGCACATAGGTAATTAACACCGGTAATAATAATTGTCCTCGTCGCCACTGTGATGTACGTTACTACGGGATGACGTAATAAAAACACGGGCACACGGTTAGATCGTATATTGCGGACTGTCGGCCATAGACTATACACTTATAAACTGAGATAGATGCGCTTCTCTATGTAAGGAAATGCCAAATTGTTTGACGCCCCGGATCGTCAGGTGGCGCTTTTAGTTCCCAAAAAACTCTGCAGGTGGCGGTTTTAGTTCCCCTAAAATCCTGCAGATCGCGCTAATATGCCTCTTATTGTTTGATAACTAAACATTTTATTTAAAAGAGAGCTTAACATAGAATAATTTGAAGATACTTCCTAATAATTTATTTTTTTCTTCTTTTCATATAATACTCTAAATCCTGTCGTTTTATCTGGTCATTCTTATCAAATTTTGTAAGTTTTCCTTCTAAAATCCTATTAACCCCTTTACATGGATAATCAAATTTATTGCAAGACTATTAATTAAACCAATGAAATCATCTTGTGTTTTTTACATTAAATAATATTATAATCACATACACAAATTAGTAATAGCTTAATTTTTTTTTATAAATAATTATCAGGGCAATCACGTAAACATGCAACAGTTACATAAAAAATATCTGTCATTAAAACAACGAATCTTTCACTTGGATGAAATAAAGATTGTTTTGTATAATCGATTTCTTAATTAAATGATTGCAAATCAACTTACCACTAAAGAAATTTTCTAAAGGATCTTGATTCAAACTACGGGTTATTAAATTTTTATTAACATTTCTGATTCCATTACTTCTTATACCACTAAAGAAATTTTCTAAAGGATCTTGATTCAAATTACGGGTTATTAAATTTTTTCATCATGATTAGTAATCAAATATTGTCACATTTCTTCAAAAGTTTTCATGTTAAGGATCCAATTTTTAAAAGAAGGAGTTGATTCATACTTAATAGATTCACTTCCATTTTTCTTAACTTCCGATATATTTAATTGATTCTAAAATTGGAATCAAATCATCCCACATTTGGAAATGAGGAGAGTTGTTTTTTACTTATTGCTTGTATGGCTTTTCTGCTAATTTATAAGAATGACCATTGAAACTATCAAATAATTTATCAAAAATTAATAAGAAATCTGCAGTCCCCTGGCATTCTTCTAGAAGTACTTTGTGTCCTGAAACAAAACAATATTTAATATTAGTCATACTTGATTGTTTCAAATTTTCAATTCATTATGTATTAAAATAGTTTTCAAGTATGGTTATTACATCTTTTCTAGTTATTTTTGTTAGAATTTATGTGTCATTTTCTTTATAAATTGATATAAATCAGATTATTGTCCAAGTAATTGTTAACATCAGTATAATATTTAACACTAAAACGGTTTTGACATTAGAAACTAATTTACATTACTACATACAGGTACTATAATTCAAAATGTTACTAACATCAGCATAAGAAAGTAAAAATATCTACTTACTTGCTAGGAATCCCAATGCACTGGAAACTTTCTGGCTGAACACTTGTGCCGCAATATTTAACTTTCATCTTGGGTATTTTTTCTTTAATGATGTGCATTTCTGTTAGTTTGTTAACTAATCTTATTTCATCATCCTCCCCATCATCTAAATCAAGTAACAGCTTTAAATGTTCCCATTTAACCCATTTAGTTTCTCCATTTTGAACAAATTTTGCATCTTTTACTAAGAGATTTTTGCGGACACCTTTAAGCAAATGTGGCGTGTCGAATAAAGGGAATACTTTATTACTATCAAATGCAAATGCATTTGATTCGTAAATCATCCCTTGCTGGAGGTATTTATTTTGGGATCCTGCCGTTTTGCCAAAAGATTTTGCCAAAATTTCACTGCCCAAACAAACTTTGGCAACCTTTCTATACAATGTGTTGATTTGCATCCTAGTCAAATTCAAGGACGTAATTATGCTAATGATTCTCGACCCAAATCAACAATAAAATGAGTAGGTATTTTTTTATTTTATTTTCTTATTTAAGGAAATCCGTAAGTGTGAACCAGCCGTATTTAAACGCGGCCCGTCTGTTACTAGCCCTATAACCGCGCTTCACACACACACAAATGTAAACCATTCATGCAATTCTCATTCGATAAATTCGTAGGTAATCAATCCCATCCTCCAATCACACTGTCCCGCGCTGCTCCTAGCCACGCCCCTTTTCCCCGCAGGCGCCGCGCGCCGCGGCGCCGGCGCCGACAGTGTGATTGATCTCGCCGAAATGTTCGCAAGTGCGCTTTGCGAATTTCCGTACATCGAGACGTAGTTACAAAGTGTGATGACGGACAATTACTCAAATGCCGAGTTGGTGGAGATGGTCGCCATCAGTGGAGACAGCCTACGTGGAGCCATCCGGATGTTCGTGGAAATGTATCCCGATCGGGCACAAGACATTCACCCAGGTGATAATGCTGTGCGGGTTACATTTTGGTCGCTGGTTCCTGGAACACCAAGACGCCAACATCCTGTGGATGGACGAGTGTTTACCTAAGAGTTGAAAGTAAGTACACCACGTACTTATACTTAACTAGCACGTCTTTCCATTTCATCAAACGTAGAAAACATCATTTTTAGACTTAGTAGATCGGTACACTAACTAAGGTAGGTATTATTGCCGGCCCTAAGCCCGTTATGTTGTGTTATGTTTCAAATCAACCAATTTAATCCACAAATAAAAACAAAATCATTTAATCATCTGATAACAGGTCAGTGAACTTTTCTTTGGCGCACTAGTATTACTGTCATTAGTAAGATTTCCGTATTCTAATGATGCTCAAAAATGAGTTAATTATCAAGCGAAATTTATGACAATAATGTAGGTGATTATCGAAATAAAATTAGGTAAAATTATTGCTACCGGTCATTGCACGCGCATTGGCGCGACGGCGACGGCGCGTACCATTTCGGGGAAAAACAGCTGCATGCATTGTCGCTGTGTGCGTAGTCGGGTGATTCTGTTTTATTTGTATTGAATTAAGGGTGTAATTCTGAAATACTGTTAAATTTCAACAACAAAATAAAAGCAGCGCTTACTAGTTATTGCCCCATAACGTACTTCAATTGATTATTTATGTATTTTATGACAACCTCCTGAACTTTGACGAGGATGCAAATCAACACATTGTATACCAATGCAATGTTTGGAATGATTTTAGTACGCACATTTTCATTTGGTCAAATGTTTACTTGGCAGAATATTATTAAGGATAATGTCATTTAGCCATTTGATCTTTAATCAAATGATTTATTACAGCAAACAATCTTTAGACAATAAACGTTTGGTCAAATGATTTGTTATGACAAAAAATATAAAGGCAAAAATAAGATTTTTTGGGAATCATATAATTAAAAAAGGGGATTTTTTAACTGCACCTCTATTTAGAAATTTAAGCAAACAAAATTTCTCCACTAATAACCTACTGCATATGAAATAAATGACTGTACTACAAATTAATTACACTACACACTAAACCAACATAATATAAAAAAGTAACACATTTGTAATGACAACTTAGGATGCAAGAGCGAGCGAAGCGAGCTCGGGACTTGGGGCACCCCGACTCGGACAGGTTAGGTTCGAAGGGGATGACGGGGGCTCGAGTGAGCGAGCAAAGCGAGCGAACGAGCTCTCGTCATCCCCTTCGTGTTAGGTTCCTTTAAACCCTGTAGACAGAAATAGGGGCTCCGCGAAGCGGGGCTCAGTCGACTGCGCCTAACTACATATTTTTGTAGATAAAAAAAACTTTGGGATTTTTTTTCTCGGCCAACTATGATTTACTTTTAGTTAACAGATAGTCATTCAGTAAAACAGTTAAGCTTTAAAGATCTAACAGTATAGTATAATTGATTTATTTGATGAGCAAATTTAGTGTGCAATTCAGTATTTTTGGCGGTAACTTCGAATATTTTGATTGAAAAAAGGGGATTTACAGTTAAAGATTAAATACCACCCATTAAAAAATGCAATTTTATTTTAAAATAATCATTTATTTAATACAAAATATTTGTAACTTACAATTTTAATTTTTTTGCAATGGACATAAGCAATTTTATTTCGGAGCATTCAGAATTGTGTTGCAGAATTCGATTAATTCTGTCGTCTTTATCCATTTTTTTTTCTTTTTTTGCCGGCGGGCCAGAAACGACTAGATTATATAGAAAAAAAAAATATGAAAAAAAACAGGCTACCCGAAACTGAACTAGTCAGATGAGATTAATTATTAAAAAAAAAATCCAAATTAAAAAAAAAAATACTACCAGACTAGTTAATATTAATATTATTATTAGCTGTTTAAAATTTGTCCCAAGTGGAAAAAACACCCTTGTAATAAAACGTCTTCAAAGTTAGATCTTATGCTTGAAATGGCTGCCTTAAAACTGCGAAAACTGACGATACTAAATATTTGGCAAATGTTATTTTTATGCGTAAAATGAGTTGTTCCAACTGAAATATTTGACTAATTAAAAATTGGTAAAACTACTAATTGGTAAAATAGTTATTGTTTAAACGTTCACTTGCCAAACATTAGGTTTGGGTTACAATAATTTGTGAAAAGATTTTTTGCTAAGTAATAATTTGGCAAATGAAATTATGCGGAAAATTGTTTGAGAAGTGATCATTTGGCAATTCCTTTTTGGTGAAACAAGGGAGACCCATTTATTTTTGGTTTCTTCTTGAAGCATCTTAATTACTTTAACATTTGATGCCGCTTGATCACAAATTGTGGCCACAACCTTAAACCCAATATTGTGTAATTCCCTTATCAGCTTCTGTTAAAAGATCTTTTAAATCAGATGCTTTTGTACCACTTTTGCAAAAACTGAAACTAATCGCCTGCTTGCTTGTAATTTTTATGCCCTTGATCATAAACACAAGGGCGTGATCAGCCAGAGTTTTGTTTCTTTTGTTATTTCCCAAATTCTCAAATCCTATGATTTGGCCTGTTGCGGTGTTGTACTCCATTCCTGGTGCCAAAAATATTTCGTCAAATAAAAGTGTAACAAGTTTTTTTTCTTCAGGCAAACTTTTCACACCACTTTTTAATTCTTTTGTAATGGCTTCGTTTAAACCTGGCTTTACACTAAAGTTGCTTAACATCATTGAAGGCAACGTTTTGAAGGGAACACAAACATTTTCTTCATTAGTTTGTAAGCTTTTGGGCTTTGCTTCAAAATTGTAAGAGCCGTAATTTTTTCATCCATTGTAAATCTTCTGCCCTTAGGCTTTTTTAAACTCTTAAGCTGCAGTTGTGTAAAAGTTTGTATTTCTTTTGGTACTTTTTCTATTACAGATAAAAATGACTTTGACAACGACATATTTTTATCTGCTCGTATTTTTTTTTTTGGGAGATGTGCTTTGTGGACAACTTTTCTAATTTCTTTGTTAATTTAATTATTAACTTGTTTTCCGAACTAATTGGCCTGGAACGTTTCCTGGAACCTGAAATGAAAATTTCCAAATTTATTACCACTAGTTTCTGCCAGCGGCTTAGTCCGCGTGGTATGTTGATAAAAAGTAACCTATGTCCTCCAAGGTCTAATCTATCAATTTTTTTTCTTCTAATTTCATCAAAATTGCTTCAGTGGTGGAGGTGTGAAAGCAACGACAAACAGCCAGAGTTGTTTTCGCATTTGTAATATTAATAGGGATTGAATTAGGTACCTAACAGCTTTACATTTATTTGAATATATTCTGTAATATTAAAATGAAGTGATTCAGATCCACTCCAAGCCCAAAGTGTAAAATATAATAATAATAATAACAGTTTCAATTAGTATTGTACTTTTTTTTTAATTTGGTGGCAAATAAAGAGTAGTTACCCAACCGAAGTAATAATATATGTACTAACCAGAGACATATTTTAATGTGTTGATAGCAGCAGATGTTGATGGTTGACATTCCAGATTTGTTTGCTGATGTGTCACTAGTTCTTCCCTGGACTGGCCAAGTGGTTCTGCCAGAGCAGCAGATGGTTGATCACTATCCAGTAGATATTGTTGGCTGTTGTATAAAAAGTTCAGATGTGGACAGACCTTGTGGCTTTGTAACATCATGATGTTATGTGTTTTAAATAGGCATGGGTCATCACTTTTACACTACATCAAATTGTATCTAAGTATCGGTTTAGAATATGGGATATCGTATCTATATATTTCAATACCAATTATATTGGCTGAATCAGTGTGGAATTCGGTAACGAAAATGGTACTCTGATTTTTAGGTTTGGTCGGTTTTTTTCGATTCATGTACATCATTGTATTTTATTTGTAACTGTATACTCGAAATCAGTACATGTATTTTTTGGTAGTGTTGATGATATGGCACTGAAATGAAACTAGTACAGGCGTTTCCGTTTTTTAGATTTAGGTATATTTTTATCAATTATATAAATAGGTCAAGTATGTTTATCAGTGAATTGAACTTTCCTTCATACTTTTCTCAGGCTTAGGACTGACTGCATTAATAAGCGAATAAAGACCGTTACTGTTAATAAATAAAGGTAATGCAGGCGTATTTAAAAGTTCATAATATATACATTTTGTGAATTATTTACAAATATTTACAAGCGGTATTTAGCTTTTTTTTTTTGTGAATTATTTACAAATATTTACAAGCGGTATTTAGCATTTTTTTTTTCCGGTTTTCGATTTTACGTTTACTTATATGGATGGAATCGCTTTTGGTCTAAATTAACGTTCAAGAAAGTCAGTTGCTTGACGTTTTGAGATGTTAGTCGCGTCCGACGGTCGCTAATGATGAGGCCCGTTTTACTAAATATTCGTTCACAGGGAACAGATGTTAGATAGTTTGGCGCGGGTATGTGAATTTGTGGACACGCCACCACTCGAGAGGACAGCTCCATTTGTTTCCGTGGAAGGTTGGCAGCGGATCGTCATTACTAAATTATGTGTCGATCTCTTTAATAGCCTTTGACAAAGGAGTCCCAACTGGATGTTGCTTTTGGCCTATAATTTCATCTAATATAGCCCGAAATCCATCAACAGTGTTGCTGCTACCAGCAGCCGATGCTGACGGCAGAGACGACGACTGTTCTGCACTTTCTTCAGCAATCATCGCAACTAACATTTCCTGCACGCGACTCTTGGTATTTCTGGCTTCATTCTGATCGCTAAATACCGATAATTTGTATCGGGGATCTAGGAACGTGCATGTAGAAAATGTTCGGCTTCTTTCAATAAGGCCGAATCTTGTCACCAGTCCTGGGGGTCTACTCTAATTCAACGAAAAACGAAATTTCGATCGAAACTTCGCTCAATTCCTACTATGGTTCCATTCGTTTCGAAACTTCGTTGAAACGAAATGAGTTCATCGTTCAAATTCTCTAAACCTACTCTATTGCACGAAAGTTACGAACGAAAATTGAAGTTTGACAGATGATTGTTCGTAATTTTAACCTCAAATTGACGAAACCAAAAGTGTTACCTTTTTATTTTCGTTTAGGTCGATTTTGTTAAAAATTAAATTAAAATGGCTACAAGACATCTTTTAATCGCGGCTGCTTTACGTGAAGAACGTTTGGAGCGTAGAAGGAACCGGCGCCGCCTGCGAAATCAATTGAATATCTCAAATATTCCCGATCTCGAGTTTGTCGGAAATTACAGACTCAGTCGAGAGTTATTCGAGGAGTTGTGCCAGGAAATAGTGCCTTTATTGCCTCCAAAGACAAGACGACATGGAATCGAGCCCACAAATAAAGTAAGTTTAAATTGTTTACACACTCCTTTCAATGTAATTTTATTTTACTGTTCATAAGCCTTAACCTGTGTTAATGTATTTCAGATACTTACTGCTTTGAACTTTTATGCTCGAGGAAGTTACCAGGGGTCTGTGGGACAAAATATGGATGGGCCCATGGCACAACAAACAGTGTCCCGTTGTTTACGGGAGGTAACAACTGCACTTAATGCACCCCACATACTACGGAAGCACATAAGATTCCCACAAAATAGGAATGAAAGGAATCTTATTAAGCGGAAGTAAGTACTTACCTTCCTATCTAGATTTGGCTGTTAAACTTAGTAACATGTGAAATACATAGTAAGTAATTAAAATATTTTTCTGTCATTTTCAATGAAAAATTTACATTAAAAATATGTACCAAGACTAGGCAAATAAGTCATGCAAAAACAATTACTTATATAATTTTATTGCACCTTTTACTAATGTAATATTGTATCCTTATTTTAGATTTTATGATAAATATGGGCTACCCGGTGTGGTGGGGTGCATCGATTGTACACATGTAGCCATAGTAAGGCCTTCGGAGCATGAGGAACAATATTTTAATCGGAAACATTTTCATTCAATTAATACTCAAGTTGTAAGTTTATGAACAATATTTTAATAATATTATGACATTCACTATTTTATTACCTACATTTTATTCTATTTTACATAGATTAAAATTCTTTTTTAGATATGTGACAGCGATTTATTAATAACTAATGTTGATGCTTCATATGGTGGCGCAGCTCATGATGCATATATTTGGAGGGAATGTGAAATAAGAAACCACTTGGAGAGTCTCCAGGATGAAACAGTTTATCTATTAGGCATGTCTTGATTTATGGTTTTGATATTCATATATATAAGAAATGTGGTGATGCAATTTAAACAAATATTACATTTTTAAATTTTTAGGTGATTCTGGATATGCTCTTAGGGAGCATATGATGACACCTGTAGATAATGCTGACGAAAACTCTCCAGAGGGAAGATACAATTACCTCCAAAAGCGTGCACGCTGCACCATAGAACGCACATTTGGTGTATTAAAGGGTAGATGGAGATGTCTTTTGGCAGCAAGGGAACTCCATTACTGCCCAGAAACAGCAGGTCAAATTATATTAGCCTGCTGTGTATTACACAACATGTGTATAAGGGCAGGTATTGAATGTCCCGAGCTGACTGAAGAGGAACATCAATCGGAGAGAACCAGGCAGGTTCCCTTTGAAACAGCTGCATCTTCGACTCAAGCTCTACAGGCAGGTCGAAGGGCAAGAAATGCATTAATACAAATGCTAGAAAGTAACCGGTAAGATAAACTAAAACCAAATAATTATACAAGTAGACTAAAATAAAGTCAATTACCAAACTTTTTTTTGTTTTAGGAGATAATCATCATCGATCGAGATGGCGTAGCTTCATTCTTTGACAAGTTCTTGTAACAGCCTAGATTAAAATATTTCTAGAGCATAAAATTGGTTCAGTTTTATTTTTACATCTTACTTACTTATCGTAACCCTACCTACCTAGATGTTTATAAAATGGCAACAAATATTTACTTACCATGAAATTGTAGATATTTTGTCACATACAGAGAAAATAATAACTTCTATGATTTTAAATATTTAACAGTATCTTGATATTATATCGAATTATGGCCATGATAGTCAACTATGAGGAAAAATAAAGTTCATAAATTAGCATTCCTAACATGAAAAAAAGATCTTGAGAGCACCTTTTTTTGTGAGCAAAAACGGGTGACCCGAGGGGTTGTAAGGGCCAAAACGTTTTTTTTTTGCCCACCTGTCGTACATGGAATAAGTTAGCATACTAGTGTTAAGTATTACTACATAAAAGTTTTGTTACATGAGGGTTCACTGTGTTGTTTAATGAACAAAGAAAAGAAACAATAGTATTCTAAAATGAATTTAATTAATACATATTACTAAAACTAAAATACTTATGCTATTGCCTATTCCCTATTTTGTCTTAAAAACTCTAAATACTGTCGCCATAATTCAGCCAACTGTTCCAAGGCAGCCCTGATGCCTGCGAGCTCAGTGTTCCTCACTGTCTCTCTCTCTACACGTCCATCTTCATATTGGTACAATCTGCTTCTGACATCGGAGCCAGCAGCAGATCGTGTTCTTCTGGGACGTGCAGATTGTGAGGCTGCAAACAAAATTCCAATATGTTACATTGCAGTAAAAATTTAATCAATGTATTTTTTGTGGCAAACAGTATTTTTCTTGTAATTTTAATCTTGTCTGTAGTTTAGTGATAAGACCTTTATGTATCAAATACATCCATACATACTATGTGTATCAATATATTTTCTGTCATATACATGTTAGGTACGATTAGATGACATTACTGAAAATCCATAGTAAGAAGAATTACTCACAACTTCTGGAAGTCAATGTTTCTTGTGACCATGGTGGTTGACTCGCAGGATGACTGGCTGCCTGGCTTTCTTGGCTTGGTTCGACGTACTCCTCATGCAAGTCCAGGCTCTGCTGCTGCAGGTGGCTTCATTGACTGGAGGTTGATTGTGTGGTTTCATTTGTCTGAAATAAATATATCAGATTTAAGTTTAGGTGAAGTATTAATTTTGAATATCTACCGCAATGCAAATTGTATTGTATTTTTACCTGATGGGTTAAAAAACTTTTTATACTACTCACATAAAAAAAAATTGTAATAAAAATTATATATCACTAAGATAAATATTTGATTGAATTAAAGTTTAGAAATAAGGCACCCAAAGAATGATGAGGTACTTACTTCAGTGAAAGCTGGCACTCTGGCTCCAGTTTGGCGGTCACCGAAACCATCTCCCATAATGTCCAAGACTTTTAATTCCCATTGGGAGAGTTGGGGTGCCACTGATGGACCACCTTCAGTCATTGAAGCCGACCTCCGGGAATCAGCAGCGGCTTTTTTGGCCAGATGTTTTCTATCAAACCATACCTATTCAAATTAAAAGTAAATATTATAACTTTGTCACTTTCACTGATAAATAGCTTAAATGTTTAATTATATTACTAAGAATTACCTTTTGCCACTGCTGAACTGTCTTTGTACAACCGCCCATGGAATTGAGCGAATTGCACAATTCATCCCACAGCCTCTTCGCCTGGACTTTTCCTTCTAGACTCCTCAATCTCCCGCGAGCAAGATCCCTATGCTCGTCCAGGAAATTGAGGAGTGTATCAATTTGTTCAGGAGTAGCCGAACCCGTATGTGGAGCCATCTTACACTGAAAAGATGAGATGAAAATAAATAACAGGTACCAATTATCAAAAAAAAAAAATGTCAAGTATTTTACGTGCAAAACAATTAATATTACTTACACTTTGACACCAAATTAAACCGAATAGAAGTCTTTCTAAGGACGCCCAATTGAAGACTGCGATTTGAAATTGAAACTTTGTCAGGGAATGTATATCGCGTAGGCAAAGAAAAAACCACTTGAAACATTTTATTATCACTTCACTTGTGTGCTCAACACAGGAATTCTCTACCACGTCTTGCACTTGAGCTTGAGAAACAAACTTATAACTATTCAAACTTTCAAACTTCAAAGAATGCAAACAAAAAATCCACAAGTGCTGACTGACAGCATTGTGATAATACGGATAAGTTTGGTTGCTATACGATACTATAAACACCGTTTGTTATTAATATACACCTTAACTTAGCCGGTTAACATTCATTGAAAGGGTTCTTTTAGTGTCACTGTGACTTTCATTTCAAAACATGTATATTTATTGCTTATTTATGATTTTCTGAATTAATATGCATAATAAACCATGATTATTTCAATAAATTCGTAAAATAAATGAAAATAAGTTATAATTATTAACTTAAAATAAAACCGATGTTTTACCGTAAAGGACACCAAAAAAACCTACCTATAATTGTTCGTTCCATTCGTTCACGAAAATTGTCTATGGATCCGAACTTTGCGTGTTCGTCCGAAAATGTTAGAGAGTAGGGCCAGACACGAAATTACGTTTAAATTTCGTTCGATAACGAAGTTTCGTTTCGGAGAAAGAGAGTAGACCTCCTGTTCTCAGGCGATATATGACATCTTTTGTCACTTCATAAAATGGCTCTATTATAAATTTATCACAGGCTGTTTTAAGGCAGCGTGTCATTACAATGACTAAGCTCCCAGTCATATATTTTTCACCACTGATTGTTTCATGATCAAAGGGCTGTAAAATTTTTGTCAACTCGGATAGCAACAGCCATTCCTCGTTTGTGATAATAGGTAAATATTTTTTTAAAACCGCCATTGTGGCCCTCAAAAGTATTTGAGGGCCACAAAAGAGGCTGGAGCAGTAGCTCCAGTTCCACGAAGCGCCTAACCATACCCAAGCAACACATTAGCGGAAATTACATCCATAAACAAGCTATATTACAGTCAAAGGCTCTTATGTAGCTGCACTAATGGCTAAGTTGATTCTTGAGACTGTATGAGGAGTGATACTCTGTTAAGCAGCTCAACTGACTAATGGCTGTATAATGGAGAAAAAAACAACAATGCATTTTATTTTGGCTACGTATAATGCTTCCAGCTGGTTAAGAAGACCAAAGCTTGTAAACGGCTGTTTAACGCGGTAAAGTTACACCTTTTCTCAGTTGTGAGCTGTATTAGAGAATCAAATTTTGCCATTGGCTTTTTTATGGCGTACACCAATTCTATTATGATGCTACCTTAATGAGCTAAGTAGTAGCTGGGTAAAAGCATTTAAGACTGCATGAGCTGTAAATTAGTGTAGCTTTACTCTACTTTAATTCCAAAGCTTATAGTGTAAATATTAGCTATTTTACAGCCTCTAGAATGATTGAAGAGTAAACATAGGTTAGTAGTGCTATGATAACGTCAATTTTGACATAACCTCGCAACGCTAATTCATTTTCGTGCGAGAATTAAATACAATTTAAAATGAATACGGTTAAACCATGGAAAAAATGGAAAAGAACTGGTGCAGTTAAAAATAAACTTTCAAAAGTATACAATAAGCAAAGGAGCAAGGATACTGAAAATCTCCTTCATTTATCTAGCTACAGTCACATGCCGGTGTCGATTAAAAATGAGGGTTCCGGACACATACATTTTGATTTGATCAGCCAGACATATGAAGATGACGGAGAAAATATTTATATGAAATACATTTTATTTAACACTTTGACCGCCAGACAGCAGACACAATAGAAAATCTATTGTTCGCGGTCACCGGTGACCGCGTTGGCAGTCAAAGCCTTAAAGAAAATATAAAAGAATGGGCAATAAAGAGACATATTGCTCAAAATGTAAAGATAAATATTTTATGACAAATAACCGTGAAATAATTGAAGCCAATCAATGGCTACAAAATAATCGACTTCACAGAAGTTTTTGACGACCCTGTGAATCACAGGGTAGCCAAAAACTTCTTAAATGAAATCAGAGGGTGTCATCAATTTTCGATATACCTAAATAAAGCGAAACTACCCAGCGTGGACCGTATTAGAACGACAATATACCCACGAGATGTGAATTTCAAATGTGTATATATTATGCAGAAAAACGAGTTATATTTCATACCACTTTTACATAAACTGTAAATAATGAATATTATACTAATATGAGATTATATATTAATACTGCTGGGTAAGGAATTGTCAATAAAAATAAAAGTAATTATATAAATTTACTGCGCTTTATTTTATTAATCACAGATTCAAGATTTGTCTTTGGTAATTCTATGTGCTAAACCTTTAGTTGGTTATTCAAGCAGTACATATTTCTTCTTCGTCAAAATGTTCTATTTCTTAATTGTTTTTTTTTTGTCTCTCTCAAAATATGTACTTAGCATTAAATAAATTTCTTCACCAATTTAGTTTTCAATTCCATCCATTTCTTTTTCAGTTTCCGTTACTTTACTGGTTTTCTTTTCTTTTCTTTGCTGTTGAAGTGTCTAAAAGTAAAATCATCAAATTAGGTAAAGTGATGTAAATTTATGAGAAAAAGAAGCGGAGGTGAATATTTTGCTAGGTTGGCTGATGTTTTTGATTTTCAATATCGGAATACCTTTTTACTTTATATTCTGCATTTCTAAGCAACATGACAATTTATTAGCTCGCTAGTTGGGATAACAGGCGAGAATAAATAGGATCACAAAATCAAGTGAATTACCTAAGCTACTTAAGTACGAAATGTTTTTCTATCAAGATTAGAGATCCCTAAGACGCTGTTGTATACTCTCACTTTACTCCTTCAACCAGTCGTTAGAATAACTGAAAGCCATTGTACAGCTAGCGTACAGTTCTCAGCTGATTAATAGAATTAGTTATGGCCATTGAACAGAAAAGAGAGGGTCAAGGGAATTTAGTTAGAATTATTGCTGGATAACGAATTAACACCATTTTAATGTAAACAAGCTGATTACATACGAAAAAAAAAAAAACACTGATATCTGTTAAATGTTCATGATATTTGACAGCTATTTAAGTAAAAACACATTATTTTATTGTTACAAATAGATATGAATGCTCATTAAATGAAAAAATTAGTAAAAATCCATAAATAATTCGTATACCATATTTATTTTGTATAACATTTTTAGTAAAACTATATTATTTCCATGGCGCGTGTAATATCACCTATATATCTAACAGTAAAGTGGCACCCGCAGTACAATTTACCAATAGAGAAACAAAACAAACGTGAAAAAGACTTACCTTAAATTAGAAATTATTATTAGTCCACAGAAATAGTTAGACCGCCATGACATAACACTAGTTGCACAGGACAAATAGTTTTTTGTTGCTATTTCTTTTTGTAAATTTAACAATATTGGATGTCTAATAGAATTAAAGGAGCTGGATAGTGGCCTATTGACAGCTGTCTAAGCCCTTGTACAGCTTATGTACAGCTCTTAAAATGCTCTGGACAGCTGTTAACAAGCTACTATAATGCTCAGGGCTGGTTAATTTGGGGCCAAATTTAGAATTATGAGAACTGTGTAGCCGGATACAGAAAGAGCCCTTGTACAGAAAGCATAACAGACTCGAGTTTTCAAAAATTCTGTTGTCCAGTGACTATACAGCTATGTGTGCTGCTTGGGTATGGAAACTTGAGTTCCATCGCGTGGGTACTTCCTGTATCAGACGTTTTGGGATACAGTCCGCCTTGTCGTCCGTTTGGGCCTTCAGTAGTTTCTCCAACGCCGTGCTACTTATTTTATAATGCCTATTGACTTTTTTTACTTTTTCCAGTAGAGGCTGAATGGTACTGAGGGCAGCTTGCACTATTAAATTCAGGGAGTGGCCGAAACAGCCATAATGTTTCCATCCAATATTATTGATGGCCTTTTGGATGTTAGCTGCGTTATCTGACACCGCGAAATTTATTTTATTGGTTAGTCCCCATTCGGCCACAATATTAAGGAGCATTTCTTGTATATTTTCACTGGTATGGGAGTCTTGAAAATTACAACAATCTAATAATATACATTTTAGCTCTAAATCGTCTGTCATATAGTGACCAGTAACGGCTATGTAAGACTCGTTGGATCTCGAAGTCCATAAATCTGTAGTGATACATGAAACGGAATTATTGCATTCCGGGCCTAATTTTATTTTTAATTCTGCTTTGGTTTGGTCGTACAAAGCTGGCAACATGATAGTGGAAATTGTTTTCCTACTTGGCAGTTGGTAGCCAGGAATCCAACGAGCAAACTTTCTAAAAGCTCTTTCTTCAACCAAAGAGAACGGTTGGTAACTATCTATAAATAGATCTGTGGCGGAAAGAATTGTCATTTAGACCACCACCTTACAATTCGAAGAAATCCGCTCCCGCCTATGAAATTGCGCCAGTTCCTAAAATCAGGTGATCCTTTGTTCGTCGTGGGTTCAATGACCGCTCACTTACACGCGCCGCGCGCACTCAGCGGGCGCGTGAGAATTGTACTAGCCGAGGCGACAACGGCCTTGGGCTTCGGGCGGACGGCGTGCACACGAAGCTACCTGCGCGCGCGCCGTACGACGAGCCGCAGTCTACTCTCGACCAGCTACCACACTCGTTAGCTCGCGCCGCGCTTTGATATCGCTTTATTTATATAGATTCGCTTTGCTTTGTTTAATAATTTAATTTAATAATAATATTTTAATAATCGCTAATAACATCCTTCATTTCTTCTGTCATCTATACTCATTTCTTCTCTCATCCTACTGCTACGGCTTCACTCTAATCTAGTATAACGTAACTAGGCACCGGGTTCGAATCCCGACTCGAGTAGAATCGGTCAACCCAACCGATTTCTACATTGGTGACCCCGACGTGATCGCGCTTTCAAGACCGAAGACTCCAAGACTCCAGGCAGTTCAGAACACCGGTGGAACAAGAGGATCGAAGCCCGGGAATTTTTTTTTCGTGTTGTTGCTGTGGCTGACGCAATAACTGTTGAGGTGGGGTCTCACTCATAAGCGGTGAGCGATTTTCATAATTTTTTTTACAATGGCAGACGAGGACGGTTTTGCCAATTGCAAGGATGCTGCCGGTATCTCTGGAGAGGTATCGAAGGTTGGAATGCCATTGCGTTGTCCACCGTTCTGTCCGGAAGAACCGGCTTTATGGTTTGCGCAGCTAGAGGGCCAATTTATCATGTCCAGAATTACGAGCGATAACACTAAATTCTATTTCGTGTCCTCACAGCTAGAAGCCAAGTACGCCTTGCAAGTCAAGGACATTATCACCAACCCGCCAGAGAACCACAAATTCGAAACCTTGAAAACTGAGCTCATAAAGCGTTTATCAGCATCTCAGGAACAGCGCATTAAGCAACTTCTCTGCCACGAGGAGTTAGGTGATCGTAAACCATCTCATTTCCTGCGACACCTTCAGAACCTAGCTGGTCCAACTGGCGCTACAGAGTTCGTCAAAAGTATTTGGACGAACAGGTTGCCACCGAATATACAGACTGTCATTGCCTCACAAATAGCTGATTTACAGGTCGAGAAATTAGCTGACATTGCAGACAAGGTGTTCGAGATAGCGCCGATGACACCACAAGTTGCCAGCACCTCTGCTGCCACCGACACCTCTTCCTCGGACCTGGCAAAGCAAGTGAGCGAGCTGACGAAGCAGGTAGCCGCGCTTACTTCCCGCGTGAATGGCAGAGGGAGAGACCGCTCACGCTCGAGGTTCCACAAACACTCCCGAAGGTATGATCGCTCTAGAAGTAGACCACAGCAACCGCCTCCAAACCACCCGCATTGTTATTACCACTACACCTACGGGGACAAAGCGAAGAGCTGTAGGTCACCCTGCAGTTTCACGCCGGAAAACAGGAAGGGCGGTCGCAAGTAGCGGCCAACGACTGCCCCACTTCTTCAGGCCGTTTATTTATCACCGACCGGACTTCAAAAATGCAGTTCCTCGTGGACACTGGTTCCGACTTGTGCGTTTTTCCCCGGTCTGCTGTCAAAACGCCCTGCATCCAGTCAAGGTACGATCTGGTAGCTGCTAACGGCACTGTAATACACACTTACGGGCCTACACAGCTGCAGTTAGACTTAGGCCTCAGGAGGAACTACAGCTGGAGTTTTACTATAGCCGACGTTGGAAAACCTATCATTGGAGTGGACTTCCTCAGCCACTACAATCTGCTGGTAGATTGCAGGAACCAACGCTTGATCGACAGTTTGACGTCTTTGTCGGTTCCTGCCGCCCACTGCAGCACCGTCGATGTTGCATCCGTGAAGGCCGTTGTAGGGGATACCGACTACCACCGCATACTATGTGAGTACCCAGAAATCACACGACCTCCAGGCAAGCAGCAACCAGGTAAACACAATACGCTGCACCACATTAGGACGACGCCGGGCCCACCTGTGGCATGCAAACCCAGACGCCTTGACCCAGCTCGACAACAGGTTGCCAAGAAGGAGTTCGAGGAGATGCTCGCAAGCGGAGTAGCGAGGCGTTCCGAAAGTGCTTGGTCAGCACCTCTGCACTTGGTGAAGAAGAAGGACGACGGATGGAGACCATGTGGCGACTACAGGGCACTAAATGCCAGAACAGTACCTGACAGGTACCCTATTCGTCACATTCACGACTTCTCTCACCAACTATCAGGCTGCACTACCTTCTCTACCATCGATCTCGTAAAGGCCTATAATCAGATAGCTGTTAATCCAGAGGAGGTTCCAAAGACGGCGATTACAACACCTTTCGGTCTTTACGAGTTCCCTTTCATGACGTTTGGTTTGAGAAACGCAGCACAAACCTTTCAAAGGTTCATCGACGAAGTCTTGCTTGGCCTCGATTTCTGCTATGGGTACGTAGACGATATTTTAGTCTTCTCAGCGTCTCCAGAACAGCACGAAGCTCATCTACGTCAATTGTTTGAACGCCTGAAGCAATACGGCATAGTGGTCAATACAGCTAAGTGCAACATTGGACAGACAGAAGTTATTTTTCTGGGATACCGAGTGTCAGCTGAAGGAACGAGGCCGGTTCAGTCGAAGATCCAGGCCATACAGGAGTACCCGGTTCCCAAGACCGTTAAGGAGCTGCGGCGCTTCCTTGGCATGCTCAATTTCTATCGCCGATTCGTCCCGACCGCAGCCAAACTTCAGGCACCGCTAAACGCTATCCTTGCCGGCCCCAAGGTAAAAGGTTCGCATCCTGTAGAGATGACTCCAGAATTGCAGAAGGCTTTCGAAGACTGTAAATCCTCGCTGTCCAAAGCAACACTCCTGGCTCATCTGGATGAGCCAGGAGTGTTGCTAACTAACCAGCCAGGAGCCAGGAGTGTTGCTGAGTGTGGCTAACTCTGCGGATGCATCTGGATGCATCCGCAGAGTTAGCCATCGTGACGGATGCCTCAGATACGGCAATTGGCGCCGTCCTTCAACAACGGAAGGGTGGCAGCTGGCAACCACTAGCCTTCTACTCGCACAAGCTAAGTGGGGCTCAAAAGAAGTACAGCCCATACGACCGGGAGTTACTTGCAATTTACGAGGCAATTAAGTACTTCCGGCACATGGTCGAGGCAAGAACCTTCGCAATCTTCACGGACCATAAGCCGCTTACCTTTGCCTTCAGGATGAATAGGGATAGTTGCTCACCCAGGCAATTCAGGTACCTGGACTACATCGGGCAATTTACTACAGATTTGAGGTATTTACCTGGCAGCGAGAACGTTGTCGCCGATGCATTGTCGCGCGTGGAGGAAGTATCAGCAGCTGTCAACTTTGAGGAACTTGCAAGACTTCAGGACGCAGATCCAGAACTGCAAGACCTAGTTCATCATGGCTCCACGTTGAAACTTCAAAAGGTAGCATCTACTTACAGCAACGACTTACCAGTCTATTGTGATACCTCCACGCCCACACCTCGCCCCTACATAACGCCTACCTTGCGAAGAGAGGCATTCGACTCGCTGCATAACCTACATCATCCTGGGAATGCAGCTACAGTGCGACTGGTAACGCAACACTTTGTGTGGCCAGGGATCCGCAAAGATTGTAGAGAGTGGGCTAGGCAATGCCTACAATGCCAGATGTGCAAAACTGCACGTCACACAAAAGCTCCACTTTCCACCTACCTCGCTCCTTCTTCCCGATTTTCCCACATTCACCTCGACATAGTAGGGCCCTTAACACCTTCTTCTGATTACAGATACTGCCTCACAGTCATTGACAGATTTACGCGATGGCCTGAGGCGTACCCCCTGAAAGATATCACGGCGGAGACCTGCGCAGCTGCCCTGGTGTCTGGCTGGATAGCTAGGTTCGGCTGTCCCGCACGGGTGACCACAGACCGTGGTCGCCAGTTCGAGAGTCATCTCTTCAAGGCTCTCACTACCATGGTGGGTGCGCAACACTACCGCACCACCGCCTATCACCCTGCAGCGAACGGCATCGTAGAGCGACTACATCGGCAGCTGAAGGCTGCCATCATGTGCCACACTTCCTCACAGTGGACAGAGGCCCTGCCACTGGTTCTTCTCGGCATGCGTAATGCTTGGAAGGAAGATGTCCAAGCCACGCCTGCAGAGCTGGTCTACGGTGAAGCACTACACCTACCCGCCCAGTTCCTGTCTCCCAAAGAAGACTTCACCACAACCGATGTCACGGAGTACGCTGCGAGCCTGCGAGTCCACATGGCCAAACTAGCTCCGAAGCCAACTTCGTGGCACACCAGCACCACTTCACCCTTCTACATTCCCCGAGACCTACACTCTGCCACACACGTCTTCGTCCGCCGAGACCATGTTAGAAGATCACTGGAACCGCCTTATGCTGGGCCCTACAAGGTTATACAAAGACACTCAAAATACTTTGTAATTGAGGCGAATGGGAAGACCAACAACATCCCGGTGGATAGGCTGAAACCCGCCTACTTGACGCAGGAGGAGACGATACCCACCGAAAAAACGACGGCCTCAAATATAACACCATCACCAACAACCGACGGCGGCGCAGAGAAGAGGACGCGAAGCGGGCGGCGTGTCAGATTTCCCGATTTTTATCGACCGTAGTTACGGTCTGGCCAGGGGGAATATGTGGCGGAAAGAATTGTCATTTAGACCACCACCTTACAATTCGAAGAAATCCGCTCCCGCCTATGAAATTGCGCCAGTTCCTAAAATCAGGTGATCCTTTGTTCGTCGTGGGTTCAATGACCGCTCACTTACACGCGCCGCGCGCACTCAGCGGGCGCGTGAGAATTGTACTAGCCGAGGCGACAACGGCCTTGGGCTTCGGGCGGACGGCGTGCACACGAAGCTACCTGCGCGCGCGCCGTACGACGAGCCGCAGTCTACTCTCGACCAGCTACCACACTCGTTAGCTCGCGCCGCGCTTTGATATCGCTTTATTTATATAGATTCGCTTTGCTTTGTTTAATAATTTAATTTAATAATAATATTTTAATAATCGCTAATAACATCCTTCATTTCTTCTGTCATCTATACTCATTTCTTCTCTCATCCTACTGCTACGGCTTCACTCTAATCTAGTATAACGTAACTAGGCACCGGGTTCGAATCCCGACTCGAGTAGAATCGGTCAACCCAACCGATTGCTACAGATCCATTAAATCTCGATCAATTTTTTTTTCATTTTGTTCGAAATTCGTCTGTTAGCACCATAACTTCCTATTGTCTGTTGCCCAAGTATAGGCATTATGGGAAGACTAGCAGCGGATGCGGATGTTGACATACCGGGAGAAGCACTCACAACAGTTGATGATGACGTACCGGCAGAAGAATCGGTCTCTGCTGTCTGTACCAAAGATTGAGTTTGGCTTTGATGAATCGGCCTAGATTCATGCTGTGCCCTGGTCACTGTCGTAAACGCATCTAAGTGCTTTTTTTTCAAATGAGCCTTAAGATTTCCTGTAGAGCCCTTGTAGCTGTACATTTCGCAACAAATACGACATTTTCCTTTTTTGTCGACAATATTAGTTTTGTCGAAATAGTCCCATAATATGCTCGTAATTGGACGAGACATTTCTTACCTATTTTTTAAACACTAACTTAGTCACTACTCACTAACAAGAGTTTTATTTAAATAACTAGAAATATATCTATTAATTACTATTTAAAATATTATTTATATTTTATTTACACTAATAATACACAACATGAATATTATCCCTATTATGTACACAAAACTAAACAATTACGCACTTTAAGAGCGTTTACGCCGAACGGCATTTCATACAAACTTTCAAGCCCTTTTTTTTCGAAGAGAATGAACCGATTTTAATGAAACTTCGTACGTATAAGCAAAATACAAAGGTCTAAAAAGTTAGTAGAGAACATTTTCGAAAAATAGTGTTACAGCCAAATTAGACCGATTTTAAACTTTCCATAGAAACAGATATTTCCAGATATCTTTTTTTATATAAGACATCTCGAAAATGTTCTCTACTAACTTTTTAGACCTTTGTATCCTGCTTATGCTTAGGAAGTATCATTAAAATCCGTTCATTAATTTCGAAAAACAAGGGCTTGAAAGTTTGTATGAAATGCCGTACGGCGTAAACGCTCTTAACTTTAGAAAGTAAAAAAAGCAAGCAGAGAAATTCGGTCACCTGCAGCTATCGCGACGCGTAACTAAAAAGTAAAAATAGAACACGAAAACTACTAAAACAGCAAAGTGCAATCATGGGCAAGGTCAAGTGTCACATAAAATGAATACAAAACTATTTTTGTTAAGAGTGCCATATTTATTATGATTTGAAATCCTTGACGTGATGGTTTCCTGTTTACAATTACAAGTGTTTTGGAAGTGTTTAGAAAATAAAGGTATGCGGTATTAAACTCTATGCTCCTGTAAATAATGTTTAAAATTAGTATTAGACATTAGCGTATCGCACTCTCTCGCTCGTTCATCTACAGCTACATCACTCCCGCCCGCGCGCATCGCAAGGAATACTCGATACCATGGACCACCGTACCACTCTACCCGAACGAAATACCCGAATCAGTTTGAACCGAATATCATAGATCATGCAATACGATATCGGTATTATTCGGTATAGTGTGTTGTTCTGTGCCTCATCGCGCTATATTCGCTACAGGTACGCGGATACCTGATATATAGATTCAGTGCCGTCCGATATATAGGTATTGGATATTGTGCCGATACATAGATATTGTATCTATAAACGATTTGTATCGCCCACTCCTAGTTTTAAATGTAACTGAAAACATGAACCTTTGAAGAACATACTCGTAATAGACAATGAAATGCAAATGAAATAGTGATGAAATAATATTTACTTACCTAGGCATAAAGTTGGAACAGCAGTTTTTGATAATCTATTACTTGGTAAACAGTAACATTTTTAAAGTGGTTGTTACATAACCTAATAGTGTTATAAATGTAGTTATTTCCTTTTTCCTGTGTTGATGCAAGGAGTACACTTTTCCAAAACATTTAATGTCAAACTTTTCCAAAACTGTCAATGACTCAGTGTTGGGGTTTGGAAATAAGTGCAGAGGGCCTGGAAAATATAAGAGGTATGATTTGAAAATAACCCCTAAGATGATCCACTGACCTAATGATCTAATTCTGTATGATGAGAATTTTCATATTATTGTTTAGCTTTCAGTCTGATCTCGTATTGTTTATAAAAAAAATCACACCCGTGCCCGTGGTAAGCCCCCCGGCTTACCACGGGCACGGGTGTGATTTTTTTTATTTTTTTTATTTTATTTTTTTTATGATTACGGAGTCACATTTTAGTAAAATTTTCCATTACTTTAAAGAATAAACGAAGGATAAGATTTAAACTTACCATCATTTTTGCACCCAAAATAGCAACGTAACCGCGATTTCTTGGGCATTTTGTGGCTTAAATCCTAATCGAAAGGCAAAAATCAGCAGTCCAGGTAAATCGCAAAGTAGGTTCGGAAAAGCAGTAATCGGTGTCCAAGTTCAAAGCCAGGTTTCAGATACGATGTAATCTCAGGATCCGTTAAATAGCGCCAAGTCGTGGAAAATTACCAAAATACACGGAAAATCGCAAACAAACACCAACGAAACAAACGAGAAGTACTTGGCGGGTAGAGGCGAAAAGTATGAAAATTTTAATTGAAGTTCATCATTTGTGTTGCTATTATAAAAGAAACTGTAAGTCCTAATTCTAATAGATAACTTAAAATTTTATGCTTGGATTACATTTCTTGCAATTATTTCTCCATTTCTAATATTTTTCTCATTTTTAATTTAGTTATCGTCTAGTGTTTTACTGCCATCTAGTAACATTCATAGTAAAACTGACTTTGAAATTAGGAGGCCCTGGCGGTAAATTAAGTTCAATTTCAGCTGGCGGTAAATTAAGTTTAATTTCAAATCGTAAGTTTGTTCGGAACTTTCATACCCCTGCTGTCGGCTGCGGCCGGCGCCTGACCTACCTACCTTACACATATTATCAATATACCTACATTACACAAACGATCTTCCTCCCATAGCAGCAGTCATCCGCTCAGCCAACTCCGGGATCGACATACCTATATTAATAATAAAATTACTCCTTAACAAAGGCAATAACCTATCATTTGTGTAAAATAGGACAGTAATCCTCAGAATTTGTGGGATCAGGGATCAGGGCAGGGCCTGTTTAATAAAGCTGACAATTCGACATATATGACAAAAAATTTCAAAATTGTAGAATTGTCGCACTTAAGCTGTTTAATAAAAGTGACAAATATGTCAAAAATCGACAGGTGAAATATTGACATATTTGTCATGTAAAAAACGCGTTTAATAACGCGTTTATTATTAAAAAAATTGACTTATTATGTCAAAAAACCACAGTCAAAATATTTCTGACAATTGTCGGATTGTCGTGACAGTTATTTCGACTTTTGACATATTTGCAAATAATTTTGTTTTATGAAGCTAAAGAGAGTAAAATAAAAAGCGCATAAAATTTGTTTATCGGGTTAGGTTTCTGCTTGTAAAGTGTTCAAGTCGATGATTAATTTTATCAATTAAATCCGAAATTTTTCTTTCAAGCAGAAATCTCTAATTGAGAAGGAGAAATGAATTCTGATTTTAAATGATCGTCGTTGCCTCCTCGTTTGTATTTGTTTCAAGAATTCATCATCACTACTCACTGCTCGATGTAAGTAGGTACCATTTTTCTGTAATAAACCTTTTAAAAACACTTTCTTAGACCTTCAAAATATGATATCGCGACAGAGGGTAACGCTCCTGCAGCGGCGGCGACCTCTCGCGTCCGGCCCTGGTGCAAGCCATGGTCCGGGGCGAGAGGGAGTGGGAGGCAGTCACCTCCTTCTGCGAAGCAGTCATGATAGCGAAGGAGGTGGCGGGAAGGTTCAGGGAGAGAGCCTCCCGTGTCAGCCGCCGCGGGGGACGCCCCCGGCGTCGGGAGCCGCGTAACGACTCTAGGCCACCGTAGGCGCGGGCCTGCGGGCGGAGAGTAATGGGTAGCTCACCGCCCGATCAAGACCAGGCCCGTGCCGGACGGCGCGTACGTGTTCCACGCGCGCCTCAAAGAGATGTCAGCATCGAGGAGGCCCTAACGGCCCTGAGGGGGCCCCCCTTAGGGCCGTAGCCTGCCGGGTCAGCGGGATTGTCCGAAAGGGTTACCGCTGGCCCGGAACATAAATGGCTAAGGAAGGAATACGGGTGGGTTTTAGTCAGTAAGAGTCTGACACTCCGCTGCACCCAGAGCGGGAGGAGTCATTTGATGATTTCCCATCCAAAAAAAAAAAATGTTAACGCTCCTGTCAGCATTGCCGGACAGTTCTACAAATATGTCAATATATCATGACAATGTTCTGTTTAATAAAGCAGATTTGAAAAGTTTTTCAAGACAAATTGTCACTTGTCGCTTCATTTTTTTTATTAAACAGAAAAATGTCGAATTGTCACGACAACCCGACATATTTGTGAATTTTCCACCATGACAATTTTGTTGCCTGTAAGTTTTATTAATCAGAAAAATTGTCGAATTGTCACTTTTTGACATATGTCGGACATGTCGGATTGTCAGCTTTATTAAACAGGGCCCAGGTCGTTGAGTCAATAAAAGAGTGGTCTTTTTAACTAATTTTGGTTTAATTTCTGTACAACTTAATTTCAACACCCAACGTCTTTTACACCGTATCGTCGTTCTCCCCGTACAAAATGACCTTATTAGACTCATAATCTTCGATGCCGTCCACGATGTATTGAATTGCAATGTAGTCTGGAAACTTCGCCTGCCCGCCGTGCAATTTTTTATTTTTTATTATTAATATTTATTCACAAAAACATAAACTTTGACAACAGTAACATAGAGGTATGCAGACAAAAGTAGATTTTACAGAGGTTGGGTACAAAACGATGGTAGTGGGGTCAAAAGTCCTGTATAATTAAGTACCCTGCCCCCAAAACTAGGAAAATCCTGTATCTTGAGAGACAGTGGCTTCGCATTAACATTAAGGTCGAGCGATAGTTGTGAACATAGGTACATGTTATTATTTATTTATTATTCTATTTATTTATCCATCCACTGGTATGATATAGGTACATCAAGTAGAAGAAAATTTTAGAATTATAGGTAAGTTTATGCAGTGAGTACAAGAACGTTGTGTAAGTGAAGTATGTGTGTGATACTGTGATAGGTACATCAAGTAGAAGAAAATTTTTGAATTATAGGTAAGTTTATGTAGTGAGTACAAGAACGTTGTGTAAGTGAAGTATGTGTGTGTTACTGTGTATTGGAGGTGTGGTGGTGAATTTATATGTAGGTATGTTGTGTATGTGTAGGGTGTCGTAGCGTGTAATGAGTGTTAAGTGTATATGTGGGCTGTGTAAAGTGTTCGTGTGTGCTGAGCTGCCGTTGGGACATTGGAAAAGTATGTAATAGAATCAGCAGATCCAGGTAAGTAAATCTTCAACAGCATCATACTGTTGTTCAATTAACCACTCTTCAGTTTTAGTTTTAAGGGCGCTATTACAAAATCGCAGTGCTCAGTTTTAGGTAAATTCGACGGAGCGCGGCAGCGGATGCGCACGTGTGCATCTAAAGAGGTATGCTATGCACACATGCAAACGATGTGCGTGTGGTGTGAGGGCCACTTTGTTAAAACTCTTTGAAAATGTGCTTAGGATTTAGTGAACATTCCCAAAGAATTGTGAAAGTTGGTGTCAGATTTTGTGAAAGTCTAATAACCGAGTTATGGACTGTAAAGTTGGGCCCTCAGTTCTCATATAGAGGATTGAGGGCCCACCTGAAACTGATAAACTATGGACACTACAGAAAAAGTCTTTATGCCAAAATCTAAGCAAATGCCAAACAAAATTTGTGAAAACAAGATATTATCGCAAAACACTGTCCTACTTTGTATATCTTCGTACAAAATGGGCCCTCAATTCTCATACACGTAAAAGTTTATTACGCAATTATAATGAAATCATTAACTTACAGCTACTGTTTGAAATCTTATATGCTACTAAATAAATTGTGAAAATTTATAAAAGCAAGAACAGGTCACCACTTTTTGTTGTTTGAAAGTTATCCCTCAGTCCTCCATTTCTTTTGTTTTCGATTTATTACGCTTATCGTATGAAAGATAAGACAAATACAAAATTGTCTCTTTTTGTGTCAAAATTGTGCAACAAATTCGATACCAGGAAGAAATTAAAAGACCATTTATTATATAAGAAAATCGAGTTTTATTTTTATTATCTGAATTTGCAAATAGGGTGACTACAATTTCTTTTAGATTGCAGTAAAGATTAGTAAATGTAGAGTATAAGTTTTAATAAACTTTCTTCGATTTTTCGCTTATTATCGTCATAGCATTTGTGTTTCGTGATAAAAAAAAAAAAATTTCGGAATTCGAATGATCACAAAAAAAAATACTGTTACCCAAATCATTTTTGCTTGAAATATCGTTCGTTCTGATGACAATAATCAAATAATTTATTTATTATTTTTATAAAGGCTTATGCCCAGCCATGGGACAATGTAGGCTAAATATAATCCTAACTAATATTATAAATAAAACTAATAACTAGTTAATATTATATTAAAAATATTATTACATGTATTATATAATTATTGTTTACATATATGCACAATAGTTGTAATATTTAGTGTAGTTACTAAACAATAGTTTATGATAGTGCAGCGGAAGTTGTAGGTAATAAAGCATTAAGGCGAGTTTTATGAAACAGTTGTAGTGAAGAATAAAAATAATAATATTTTTTTAATACGCAAACACATCTTCGGTCAAGACACTCAATCATCTTCGATCAAGATATCAAACATTCAAGGTAAGTTTGTTTTGATACCTAGGTACTCATAATTTTATAAGTTCGTAATATTTTACTAAATAGTACTTAGATAGTCACTCTAAGAATTGTTTAGGTAATTCAATTTCACCTACTTATAAATTGTAAAATGTTTAAAATAAAATATAATTATTTCATACTCCAGAAAACATCTTTGTTATTGTGCAAGTACCTACCTAGGAATAAAAAAAACATCCAGGAACGCACTGCTTTATTAGTTACTAACTTCTGCCCGCGACTTCGTCCGCGTGACATTCAAAAGTCATATGGCTCCATCTATTATCATAATAACGTTATTATTGTTTTCCTCGGGAACAGCACTTTTTACGGGATGAAAGGTACAGTGGTTTAGGCGTGAAAAGCTAACAAACAAACTTACTTTCGTATTTATAATATTAGTTAGGATTATATTTAGCCTACATTGTCCCATTGCTGGGCAAAAGCCTTTATAAAAATAATAAATAAATTATTTGTTTATTGTCATTAGTTTTTTCGGAACGAACGTTTTTTCAAGCAAAACTGATTTAGGGAACAGTATTTTTCTATGTGATTGTTCAATTTCCGAAATTATTTTTTTTTATCACGAAACTTGAGGTACAAATGCTATGACGATAATAAGCGAAAAATCGAAGAAAGTTAATTAAAACCTATGACTCTACATTTACTAATCTTTACTGTAATCTAAAAGAAAATGTGGTCACCCTATTTCCTAATACAGAGAATAAAAATAAAACTCGATTTACTTATACAATAAAGGGTCTTTTAATTTCTTTCTGGTATCGCATTTGTTGCACATTTTTTTTTTCACAAAAAGAGACAATTTTGTATTTGTCTTATCTTTCATACGATAAGCGTAATAAATCGAAAACAAAATAAAATGGAGGACTGAGGGCCCGAATTTTATCAAGTTCATAACTTTAAAACAACAAAAGTTGGTGACCTGTTCTTGCTTTCATAAATTTTCACAATTTATTTAGTAGCATATAGGATTTCAAACAGTAGCTGTAAGTTAATGATTTCATTATAATTGCGTAATAAACTTTTACGTGTGTGAGAAATGAGGGCCCATTTTGTACGAAGATATACAAAGTAGAACAGTGTTTTGCGATAATATATTGTTTTCACAAATTTTGTTTGGCATTTGCTTAGATTTTGGCATTAAGACTTTTTCTGTAGTGTCCATAGTTTATCAGTTTTAGGTGGGCCCTCAATCCTCTATGTGAGAACTGAGGGCCCAACTTTACAGTCTATAACTCGGTTATTAGACTTTCACAAAATCTGATACCAACTTTCACAATTCTTTGGGAATGTTCACTAAATCCTAAGCACATTTTCAAAGAGTTTTAACAAAGTGGCCCTCACACCACACGCACATTGCAAACGGCTATGCGTCCGATGCCAGGAACAAACCAACAAGAGCCTTTGCTATTTTGTTTTCGAAATAAAATTAAATTACTGTTATACATAGTTCATGAAATATTATTTGTACCAATGAATGTTTCCTAGAACAGCAGTTTATCTATAGAATTACTATAGGGTCATAAACATATACTTGTTTTTTTTTTTTTCGCAAACTAGCACGCAGCCCGCTTGATGGTGTGTAGTTACCGCAACCTATAGACGCTTGCGATGCCAGAAGCATTACTTGCGCGTTGCCAGTTTCTAAGAAAGGAATCGCACTGATACTTTTTGTTGGTAGGTACCTACTTTTTTTACGAAGTTTCTTTATATGTAATTTATTCAGCAGGTAGGTAGACATTTAAGTACTTATTTATAGAAATAAGTGCAATGTGATGTTGTATCTACAGTTTGGATAAAAATGTCAAAAGAAAGTAAAAAGGCAAATCAAAAGTAATTTTATTCAAATTAGGCTGAGAATCTGCACTTTTCGAACGTCAAAATTACATAAGACAGTCCCCAAAAACGCCCGCCCTTCACCATTTCCTAGCGCTTTCACTGAGAAGAAGAAGTGGCGCAACAAACTCCCCAGCAGTACAGGTGTCTGTTGTTAAAAAAATAATTCCGGCCGAGTGCGAGTCGGACTCCCACACGAAGAGTTTCGTACCACCGCAATAATATGCGCTGAAAAAATCACATCGCAATATAAAATACACATTTCGAAAAATTTCAACTATCTGCCTATAACGGCTCATGAGCCACTGACAGACAGACGGACGGACGATCAGCAGACACTTAGTAATAGGGTCCCGTTGGCACCCTTTAGGTACGGAAAAAAAAAAGAAAATCTCTGAAGTGGCATAGACCGTGCTTTTCTCTAATCTATGATTTCAAGAAGCACGTACTCCTAATAAAACTAGTTTTTTCTGGTTCTGGTATTTTGAGGTTTCAGAGAGCCTAAAAAGGCAATCAAAATCCAATCCCAATCTCTTTGATTATACCTAATGTAGTGCAGCGAAAAAAGAAAAACACGGACTGCCTTCGCTATATTATGATTCATAATGTTATCCTTTTATGATTCTGCCAAAGTGGCCTTTTTAGCCCCCCAGAAATCATTAACTTTGAAAACTTTTATTACTTTTAGTTGATATTGAGTACCAGTCCACACTGCAACTACTTACGTCTGAAAATAATTCTCTGAATTAAAAAAAAAAAAGTCAGAAAACGAAGACAGCAACAACTATTAATTAAAATAGATGGACATTTTAACACAGCGCTCAGTACGTCTAACTAAAGATATCCAAGCAAAAAAAAAAACACTTTAAAGTGATTTTATTTTGACCTAAAATAATCAATTGCAGGCACATTAGTGTATTTTCGTTAGCTGATTATTTTTCTTATAAGTATCTATGCGTTTTTCTTGTATATTTTTTACCATCTTCCTTATTTTGGTCTGAATGTGTTCTGAAAGTTTCTCCATCTATTTTAATGGGACCTTATATTTACGTATGTTTTTTTTTCTATAATACAGGATATACATATTCGCGCTAGAATATCATAGGAAAATACTCATGCATTACAATCCGACCTTCTCTAATAAAAAAAAAACACTTGTATTAAGATGTGTTGGTCGCACTTTATTCTTGGCGAATTGGTGAGCGAAACCACGTGACGGCAACAGCGAGCGAGCGATACGTCCTCTCCTTGGAAGCGCTCGGCGCGGACTAAAGCTAAGACCGCGCGTCCCGAGATTTATATTGATAAATAGCATTGCATACAACAATTATTTAAAAATATTAATTTACTTTAAATTAGAGTTATTTTTTTTTTCAAGCAAGGTTACAGAGTAACCTTAGTTATTAAATACTTTTTGTTTGAATTTCTTTTATATATTCATAGATAAAAAATATAATTTCGGGCGAAAAATTATCATTAACTCTCTGTTTTACGGAATTATTTTTGCTGTATTACTGTATGAAACATAATAAATTGATGTATGCATACAATAGTAGAAGATACAGTTGTATCGTAGATATTTTTATAAATGATTAAACTATTATATCTTCGATGTAACAGGGCATCGCGAGATGCCCGAAGGTAAAATTTTATGAAACAGCCTTTGCAGAAACAAGTTTTTTACTGATTTATGTGAACAAACTGGAATATTTATTAAATGTGCTCCCAAAAGAAGGAATCAAACTATCTCGGGCATGTATTTTTTTTACTATTGTGGCTTTAGTTAAATCATAATCACACATCAAAACTCGAGTCAAACGCTCTAAACAAGAAAAATTTGTGATAGCCCTCTTAACCCTGTAAGCATCTAATTCAATAATATTTATTTTTGCGTATAAGTGTGAGCTTAGAACATAATGCTGGCGCCTTGCAAAAGCGGTCTTGTGGGTTTCCGTGAAACATAGAGGCTTTTTCATGCGGCGTGTTAGGTCAGGTAGGGGGACCTTAGTATGCTTTTTCAGTATGGAACGAAGCACAAACAGCTGCCTTACAGTAAGTACTTTAGCATCCTTGTATAATTGTGAAGTTTGATATCTGAAATGTTTCCTTGACAACACCTAAAGATTCCTTCATTGATAGCATGTACTGAAAATATGTTTCATTCTTCTGGTTTTTCCTGCTAGACATCAGCTCGTGCATTTCTTTTACGTTGACAGAATCAGGAAATTCTTTGATGACGGCAGCTTTTAAATCTTCGTAAGACTTAAAAGAGATGCTGCCGTAGAATTAGGCACAACCCACACTAGCGTACTTAAACTGCTGAAAAAGTATAAGTATAAATGTTTTTTTTTTGCAATTTTGCAAACTTGCATCCTGGGGGTTGTGAGAGACGATTACAATTTTGTCAAAACATGCTGAGAGAAATTGACCGTAACCCTAATTTTTTAAGTAAAATTGTTGACGAAACCAACTTCAGCATTAATATATACAATCGCCGCAGGTCTCGAGTGAGTCCTGTTCGTATTCATGAAACTAACAATCAAGTAAGATTTTCTTTCAACGTTTGGTGCGGAATTATAAGAAATATGGCTGTGTTAGTCCACGTGTACGAAGGTCATTTAAACACTACTAAAAAAAAAATACTAGAATCTCTTAAGAAATGAGTTAAATGGTTTCCCTGAGCAAGAGCGAACAAAGCGAGCGACGCGACTTCCATTTTGCTTACTCTGGTCTTTTTCTTGTCCTATTATATTATTTTCTTGTTGCTTATCAATATTTTTCTCTTCTAAATGTTTTTGTGAGTTATTGTTCAAGTTGCATTTAGAGGTTTTTCTTTCTGTTTTTTCGTCATTAGTGAGTGCATCATCTTCAAAAGTATACTTAAAATAAAAAGGACTATTGTTTGTCTGTATCTATCTGTGGTTCTTCTTTCGTTTATAGTTGTTTTAATCAATTTTTGCATACTGCTCTTATTAAGTTCTAAAGGAAATAAGTTGCACCTGCTTGATGTACATAAATCATTTAATGAGGTAGGAGAAGCTTTAGCATTTGTGTTGGATGTTTCTGGTAGCATTTGAGTGCATGAGTTAGGAGTAGCTAAACCACTATGGTTACGGGAAACAGTACATCAAAATCTACGAGTAGGTGTCTAGGATCAGTAGGTATAGTCGGTGTAGTATTCGTCATCAATAATGTGGTATTATTGTTACTATTCTTTGGACTGGATATCGTATTTTGCAGCACACTAAATTTTTTTCAAGTACATAGGCTGATATATATATTTTCATTACTTAGCTGCGTGTGCTCCAACGTAGAAAGGTTTATCTTTTTCTTTTTAGGTAAGGTCAATGTGGGCAAATCCGTCTACGGGGCTATTCCGTATGCATGCATTTAGTACTCATTCCAGAATAGTTACGCTGTTACTGATTCGGTCGATAAAACAGGATCACTTTTTAGTTCTATCTATGATTCATAGATGGAGTAACGTTGTTTACAAGAGTAAAAAAAATATGTTTGAAGTTTAGTTGTGCTCCGAACGCGGAACTCAAGTCTTGCGTGCTGACGTTTCTTATAAGGTAAATATTCAATTTTACAAGTTGCGACTTTCTGAGTATGCATATCATGTAGTTTAATAAGTGTTTCAACGGATTTTTCTATTTGTTTTGAATAAAAACCAGTAGATACAGAAATAATAGTTTAAAAAAATATGTAACCTCAAGATGGTCAAGTGGGAAAATCCGTTTAATATCAAAGGGGCTAAATCGTCATATACTGGAATTACCCCATTGCAGATATTGTCCACCTTTTTCATTCTTCATTTTAGATCGAGATGAGGTGCCACAGAATTCAATAGTAAAAAGAATTAACTTGTCAAAAGATTCGGAAAAAACGAATGATTTCTATTTAAATGATGAAGACGACGCAGTGTTCTTTTGCTAGATTAAAAAACAATTTTTTGTTCTTTTGTTTTTTGATTCTTTTGTTTTTTGTTTATGCTATCACTGATTGACCATATTCAGATATTTTATTTCTATTTTATTTTTTATTTTCTAATATTGTATTTTGAAAACTTAAAAGATTTATGTTTGATAATTAGGGATATTTTTTTTTATTTCGTTTGTAACTGTTTTTGTTTATGCTCTCACTGCTGATAGATCAGTTAAAATTATAATTCATTAAATTATAATAAAAATATATTCATTTGTAATGTTATATTTTAAAATTTAAAGATTTACGGTGTTACGTAATACCTAAGGAAAAAAATCAAGAACCCTACAACTTTCAGTAGGTATGTTTCGTTGAATATATTATTTCATTTTTAACACTAATAATATGTCACTATGAATAAAACTATTTATTTTCGGAAACTGATTTTTATTGAAGTACGTTTAAATTAGTTTTCAAACTTCTTGAAAAGGTTCAAAATCCCTGGTTACAAAAATAGGCCGGATTAGCCCCCAAAAAGATTTTAGGGAATAAAACGTAAATTCAACCGTATTTTTATGACGTTACAAAACATTTTTCTTCAACATGTGCTTACTTGTTTACAAATTGCATACTTTGATATAACGGCGTAATTCTAGGAAAATTTGCTACTAGATGGATTTGCCCCAATCCTCGGGAAAATCCGTCTAACGACCGTTTTTAAAAAAAACATTTTTAGTTAAATATGAAGGGATGTTCTGTTGTTTCGAATGGATGTATATTATAGACAACAAAATTCTTTATCGCTTAAAACCATCAAATTTATATTAAAGTAGTTAAGTGTACCAGTTATAGTCAACCAACTTCAACTTTCAAAAATATATGACGGATTTGCCCACATTGACCTTACGTCAAATATTTCATAATCAGAATCACTGTCACTATTAGCCAATGGGGGCAAATTTGAACATTTTCCAAAATTGTTATTTTACTGGACGATGCAGCAGCATAATCGGCCCTTGATTTTTCGTTCTTAAAAATCTAACCAAAATAAATAGACTTTTTCCTTTTAAAAGGACTCTTTGTTAATAAACACACTTTAAAATACAAACACGTAGTGTTATTTTTGAAACGTGCGCGTGTTAGATTTAACATTTGATATAATTATAATATTAGAATATTATTTGTTGGATAATGGTATCTATCACATTTACGAAGCTTGAGACCGACATAGAAGTACATAATTTGACTAGATACTGTGTTTACAAAGAAACAATAGTCTTAACTTGTCAAAATCACTTAAATGTTATTACTATAAATGATTATGTAATATTTGATTATACTTGTAGTATATCTTAGATTTTATATTGCTAATTTAATATAATAGGCTGTTTCAAACGATTGGCACAATACTGTCAGTTGATGTTGATATTCTTTTTAATGATGTCTAAGAAATACGAATTAACTCTTATTAAATTGCTTAATTACCTTATAATGTTTTAAAATGGTTTCACTAAATAAGATTCATTTATTATTACCTGTGTTAAAAGATATTAAGCCAAAATATATGATGATCTGTGATTGGTTCAAAATGGCGGTAGATGTTTGACCTAAAAGACGTTGGTTTATAGGATATAAAAAGGATTGTAATGACTACCAAGTGAGTTGTTGTTGGATAGATGTTCAGTTGATAAGTACTAGTGCCGTTATTATGTGGAATATGTCTACCGGGTGTCATGTAAGTTAATTGATATTATTATCTTGATTATTATTGCTGATAACTATGTTGTTCTGTATTTGTTAAAATATGGCGAATATGGCTAATGTTTTAAAGTATATGTATAATGGAATATTCCTAGCTATTGTTATTATGTTGCTATTATTCTGAGTTCTTTGGACCATTGTGCAGGAGATAGAATTAATTGTTTTTAAAATAACGATAATTTATGAGAATGAAATAAATTTGTTGATAGAATACTTTAATAATGATTCCAAGGAGTTTCTTGTCCTTCTTCTCCTTGATGACCTAGATTTGGAACGGACGACTAGCTTTCTGATTAATTACTGACAAGCGTAAATTGAATAAAATGTGTGGCCTTGTCTTTCTGTGCTTTATTTCATAAAATCCTTTCCTACATACACACCATATTCATGGGTACTTTTACACACATTAAATAACTAGTAACCATTCTGATATTCAAAGCTTTATTTTTGGGTAATATACATACATACTTATAGATAGTTTATATGGTTAATTCCTAACACGCGCGACCTCCCACGTCGATGTTATGACAACACTAAATCGAGTCACGCAGCGCCCGCGCCGCCCACCCTCCCTCTCTTGCGTCTACGAGGCGTACGATTCCACGAGTATCGACATGTCTCCTAACGCAAGGAATGAAAATAATTATACTACTGTGCGTTAGGGACCTAATCCATCTCTAATTTTTTTTTATGTCCTTGAATTCACCTAGTGTAGGAAGCAAATATGTATATTTGTCTTACTCATACTTAAAGAACTTTACACGTCAGAGCCTCCCGCAACGAGTGAACGAACACGATTATAGTCAATGCACAATAAAAAAGTCCTGCAAGAGATTTGATAGATCTCGTAATGCAACGAACGTGTTAATTTCAACACCCAACGTCTATTACACCGTATCGTCGTTCTTCCATTTTATTTGTGTTCCCCTCTCTTCCTAAACATTCACACCATCCCAAGCATACATCACCTGTCTCACTCACACTTATCTCACACATCTCAGGCATCCTGCGCGTTCCATTCCTACATAAACTATCTATAATATATATACAGTCCTCCTAGTCAAATTCAAGGACATAATTATGCTAATGATTCTCGACCCAAATCAACAATAAAATGGGTAGGTATTTTTTTTCTTATTTTCGGAAATCCGTAAGTGTGAACCAGCCGTATTTAAACGCGGCCCGTCTGTTACTAGCCCTATTTCACACACACACACACATGTAAATGCGCATGAGAATCAATCACGGTGCGGCGATGCGGGTACTTACTCTCCCGCGCACCCTAGGCCACGCCCCCGCGGCCCCGGAACTAACAGTGTAATTGAAATCGCCGCAGCGTTCGTGCGCTTTGCGAATTCCGCTTCTCGGTACATCGTTGAGGCGTAGGTACAAAGTGTTCAATTCAAATGTCTTGCTGGTGGAGATGGTCAGGTGGGTACGCTATCAGTGGAGACAGTCTACGTGGAGTCATCCGGATGTTCACGGAAATGTTTCCCGATCGGGAACCCCCATCACAGAGCGTCATGCTGGCTGCTATGCACCACACCAGTGTTGCGCATACTGAAGCGTGAACTGCAACACCCGTTCCACTACCGCAAGGCACAAGACATTCACCCAGGTGATAATGCCGTGCGGATTACATTTTGTCGTTTTCGACACTTTAAAAACGAATGTGTTAGTGTTACGTAAGCTGAAGGAAAACCAGTACGTACTACCTAAGTACGTGGCAACTTTACCTCTGGTAACATAGGTAGGTAATTTATTTATTTGTACATTTTGTAAATACGTTGTTAGCTTAATCAATTTCATTAGTGTAAATAAGTTATTTCAAATTTTTAACTACCTACGCCAATAATACCTAAGAGTCGAAAGTATACCACGTACTTACACTTAACTAGAACGTCTTTCCATTACCATCAAACGTAGAAAACATTTTTAGACTTAGTAGATCGGTACACCAACAAAGGTAGGATTATTGCCGGTCCTAAGCCCGTTAAGTAGGAAGGAAAGTTTCAAATCAACCAATTTAATCCACAAATAAAAACAAAATCACTACGAAAACTTTAGCTTGAAGGATATTATTAATCATCTGATAACAGGTCAGTGAACTTTTCTTTGGCGCACTAGTATTACTGTCATTAGTAAGATTTCCGTATTCCCATGATGCTCAAAAATGAGTTAATTATCAAGCGAAATTTATGACAATAATGTAGGTGATTTTCGAAATAAAATTAGGTAAAATTATTGCTACCGGTCATTGCTCGGCGGCGCGACGGCCGGCGCGAGTTATTACATGGCAGCTGCATGCATTGTCGCTGTGTGCATAGTCGGGTGATTCTGTTTTATTTGTATTGAATTAAGGGTTTAATTCTGAAATACTGTTAAATTTCTACAACAAAAAAAAAGCAGCGCTTACTAGTTATTGCCCCCTACCGTACTTCAAATGATTATTTATGTCTTTTATGACAACCTCCTGAAATTTGACGAGGATGCAAATCAACAGCTTGTATATACAGGGTGGAATTTTGTAATGCCACCTGAAGGGAAAGTACTCCTAATACTGTGGATAGAAAGTTTTACTCAAAGAAAACATTCCTTTATTTTTGAATAGACAGAAAACTGCATTCAAAGATTTTCAAAAATTTGCTTGCCACACCCGGGAATCGAACCGACAAAAATCTGTAAAAATTACAACCTGTACTTTTATTAACTTACTGGAGAAAGCCGACAGTTTCTCGCTGTCACTTGGTGCAATATGGTCACAGCACAGACAGACACCAAAATGGGTAAAGAAATGAGGAACACGGTGGAAAGTTCTTCATCCTCTATAGAAAAGAGGACCCTCCGACCAAACGAGGGTTGTGTCTGGTGGGCTAGTGCCTGACGGTAGACATTGGGACCATAGATTTGTTACTTATACGGATTAAAAGCAATTGACTGTTTATATATTTTACTTCAATGATCCTAGTTTATTAATGTAAAAAGCAATTAACTGTTTATTTATTTTACTTCAATGATCCTATACTCAATTTGAAATAAGATTAGACATTTAAATAAACCTTTTTTACAGTCCGTTCTACCGATTTGGACTTCTATACCGTAGGCGTAAGGATGGTATTTAAAGCAATAAAGTGGTTACAATACCAACTGTTTACTGCAGCTGCCATATGTCATGCCAACAACGCAATAGAATTTAAAATCGGTTGAACAGACTGTAAAAAAGGTTTATTTAAATGTCTAATCTTATTTCAAATGGAGTATAGTTTAATAATGTAAAAAGCAATTAACTGTTTATTTATTTTACTTCAATGGTCCTAGTTTATCATTTGTGACTTCGAGTTACAGCTATGTGAATATAATCCAGCATTGCAACCTATCGCTAGTACCAGTGGTATGGGTAGTACCCTATACGCGACACTGGCAGAATAGTCGACAAAAAAAAAGTGACCTACCGCACCCTCTATTTTATTTAGGTACTTATTAAGTTTTGTTTACAGAACTTAATAGTTTTAAATTTTTGCTCGAGTTTACTGCCCCATTTCAAAAATCTGTCGGTTTTCTCTAATTAGTTAATAATAAAAGTTTAGGGGCAGAGCTACGAATCTAGATGCCTAGAAATTCCCTGCAGGCTCTGTGCAACGGACTCCATCGCCACGCGCATGCCGTGGAGGGTCGCATTCAGCTCCTGCAGGGACGCAGCAATGCCCTGGTGAGTCACTAGGCTCCTCTCCTCCAGCTGGAGCACCCAATCCGGAGCGGCAGGCGTCACACGATGATCTGAAATAATAATTATATTTAAATTATTTTTTGGTAACATTGTAACTAACCAATCTATAAAATAAATAGATAACATGGTCTCCGCGAAGCGTCCTGACCCAATTGGAGCGGGTCAGATCTACGTCCTGAAAAAGAAAACAACTGTTAAAATCATCACTATGGAAAGGTGTCATGCTGTTGTTCAAAACAAGTATGATTATATTATGATGTAGCAACCCACTCCTTTTTAATAACACTTTGCACGGTCCTGAGAGTGAGACCTCATGCTCAGCACTAGCACTTGCAATCACTAGATCAACGAGTCAGTGTATACTATATGTAAGTTAAATATTAATGTGTTACACACATAAACCTTCCAAGACGAATTCTATCAATGATGGCGAAGACCGCATAAAAATCCATTGCATAGTTTAGAAGAATAAAACGGTCCAACAAACAGACATGAAAAGCTACTTCAATTTATATATAGATATGTGTATAGATGTAGAGACATGTCATCATATTATATTGTTTACAACAGCTAAGATTTATGCAGCATAACAACTAACGTCGCGACGTCGTTATGTCTATTTGTATTTAACTGCAGCAGTTAGTAATCATATAATGTTATGCTATTGATTTAATATAAGGTTAAATGTATGCACCTCTTTGTCTGCCTCCTCTCCCTCTTGTCGCACCAGTTGGTGGCGTCGCCATCATCACCGCTGCTGAATCCGGTGGTGGTGGTGACGGCGGTGGTGGTGAAGGCGGCAGTGGTGACGGGTACCGCGGCGGTGACGGGTACCGCGGCGGTGACGGGTACCGCGGCGGTGAAGGCGTCGGAGGCAGTGTTAAATCAGAATGCTCCGATGTAGGCAACGGGACTGGGCAGGGCGGCGGCAGCAGCGATGGCGACTCCGACTCGTACACCTCTAAAAAGGGCTGTGCCGGCGCCGCCACCGGTACCACCGCCGGCGACGTAGAGCGTGTAGGCCAAGGAGCCGCATTATCCCCCTGCAACATTAAAACCACCAATCAATCATCCAGTTTCTCTTTTTAAATTTTTAACTTCTCCGCTTGTTACAACAGTCACATTAATGTGTCTGGAGCTCTACTATCTGCTACTTACTAATAGTATTACATACAATTACTGTACAGACACTTTCAATATTAATTAATATTATTCTAACAACTTACTTATTAAAAATGAAATTACCTGAAGTTTAATTTAAGTTGATCATTTTACAGACTAATATCACACCTAGGCAGAAACACTAAAAAGCCAGTACTTACACTAACTACTTCATGCACTGCTTCTTTACAATTAGTTATTATAATAAAAAATAGGTCTTCTCTAACAGGGAAAGGGATGCGGACGCTGGGCTCTCCGTAAACGGCCACACGCCCTAACAATGCGAGGTTGCACTCGTCCCTGCCATTTAGAATAAACTGGGCAGGTAGAGGCCCCCCTCCCGTTGCCCAAGCCTGCTATCGGAGCCCCGACGCCTTCTTTCGCGTGATGTACTTTTGTTGGTTCCAGTACTAGTAAAGTTAAATAATCTTAATATTTATTACATGACACACAGTAATCTAAAAAAAATTACTGCTTATGTGCAATTTACTTTTAAATTGCACATTAGCAGTATTCATTTTAATTAGTAAGGGTGATATGCCACTAATAAAATTTCACTGTGCAAAATTGACTCGACTCCCTTATGACGATTCTCTCATGTCATTACTATGATGAATTAAACATCTAATTTCCTTGACCACATGCACTAGGCACAGACATACCACCCTAACACAAGACCGAGTACTTGTTGCCGTAATAAAATATTAAGCTGTACATTTCCAGTAAAAGCAGCTTATACTGGAAATGTATAGATTGTTAGGACATCGTACGGACATGTACCTCTTCACACAGTCTCACAAGTACCTATAGCAATAATTATTGTTCTTTACACTTACTTCTCGCCATTTAATGTAAGATTTAGTGCAGCCCGCGCCCTCGCTGTTGAGGCGGGCTGCAATATTTGTCCACTTTCCTATTGAGTTAATTTTTGCCAAGGGACCCTCATTCCCAATGGATCCCTTGGCAATTGCAGGATTGACTTCCATAAATCGGAGCAGCAGCTCCCACTGCCGCTCCGACACTTTTCTTGTTGCTGGCATTTCTGAAAAAATAGATGAACAACTAACGTAAGAGCATGAAACATACTTAATTTTAAAAAACAATCTCAATTAACACTCTCTTTAGATTTATCGTACAGTAAGAAATTGCTAATTACTTACTTATTTCAATTTTATCTTTTGTATTATTCGATGAGTTATGTTAGGTTGTAGTTCCAACTTCCAAGTTTGGCGGAAAAAGAAGTTAACTTTTGCCCACAGAACATATATACCCTACAGCTTTTGCCACAGAGCTAAAATGTCAGATGCAAATACGTTTTGTTACGTACTTCAATTATGGTAGTTTTTGGTAGAAAGTGTTTTAAAATTGGTTTTTAATTATTCGGCAATCATTTTCATTTGTAAGCATTAGTAGACCATCCGTTGTAATTAAAACTAAATTAAATAATAGCATATTAATTCGGAAACAAATAATTCATATATGATGAAACGAAACGCTTGGACGAAGCAGATTATGGCCTATTGGTAAGAACATCTCTATACAACTCTAATGAGTTTGTATCATTTTTATTACACAATACCGAATTTCGATTACGATCCCCACTCGAGTGGGGATCGTTTCGGAATCGCTATCAGAAACAAAATGCGTTACGCAATTAGGCTGCAGATTGCCAGCTTGAGGATTCATATAGAGAGAGTTATTAGGCGCTTATGTGAATTTTATATACTTAAACCACATGCATGTATTAATTTCAAATTTGTAAAAATTCTTGACGAGATAATAATCATAGCATGTGCATTAATGAATAAATTCAAGTCTTTTATAAAGCGAAAACTATGCCAGAAAGCCTATATTGAGGACAAAAAGGCTTGGGATTGAGCTGCTCCAATAGGTTTAGACAGTGAATGTTATTTTGCTATTTTACACTTTAATATTTTTTTTTAAGTATCTATTTACTTAAACAATGACATGTACATTTACTGTATAAAGTATTCATTTTCATCATTCTCCTGCCCTTATCCCAATTTATTTGGGGTCGGCGCAACATGTCTTTTTCTTCCATACTTCTCGATTAGTCGTCATCTCGGTAGTCACCCCCTTTCTAACCATATCATCATTCACACATTCCATCCATCGTTTCTTTGGTCTTCCCCTACTCTTATAGCCATCGACGTCCATATTCAAAAGTAACTCTCCTCACGACATTTTCCTCATTTCTACGTAACATATGCCCATACCATGACAACCGATTCCCACGCAACTTTTCAGTTACCGGTGCCACTTTCAAACTTCCTCTTATGTACTCATTTCTTATTCTATCCATTCGTGTAACACCACACATCCCTCTTAGCATTCTCATCTCTGCTGCATGCAATTGCCTTTCATTCATCCCTTTTGTGGCCCAACATTCTGATCCATACAAGACAGCAGGTCTAATAATGGTTTTATATATCTTCCCCTTAAGTTTAAGGGGAATGCGGGAGTCGCAAATTGTTCCCGTGACCTGCCGCCATTTCATCCATCCAGTGTTAATTCTGTGCTTAACCGTCCGATCTACTTCGCCATCGCTTTGCACGCGTGAACCGAGATACCGAAAGTCGGAACAGACTGGGAGAAGTGCACCATCAAGTGCTATAGCTCCAGAACTGGAGAGACCGCCGAAATCGCAGAACATATATTCGGTTTTGGTTCTGCTGATTTACAAGCCAACATTCTCCAGCTTCTGTTGCCATTTCTCCAATCTGCTCTGGATCTCAAGTCCATCTTCACCGACAAGGACAATGTCATCGGCAAACAACATGCACCAGGGTGCCTCCTCCTGGATTTCCGACGTAAGAGCGTCCATAATCAACAGGAAGAGGTAAGGACTTAAAGCCGATCCCTGGTGCAAGCCTACAGCCACACTGAACTCGTCGGTAATGCCGGCAGCCGACCGCACGTAGGTACGAGATTGACTGTACATAGCACGAATTAACTCTACATACTTCCCGGGCAAACCTTTCTCTTTCAAGGCCCACCACAGCACATTCCGAGGTACCCTGTCATACGCTTTCTCCAGATCAATGAACACCATGTGCAAGTTCTTGTGTGCACGCCTGTACTTCTCGCACAATTGGCGGAGTGCAAAAGTGGCGTCCATTGTTCCTCGACCTGGCATAAACCCAAACTGGTTTGGGGTAATCTCACTCTCCTCTCGCAATCTTTTCTCTATTACTTTCTCCCATACCTTCATACTATGTGACATGAGCTTTATCCCTCGATAGTTGTCGCAGTCCTGTACATCACCTTTATTCTTGAAGATGGGCACTAGCGAACTATTGCACCATTCTTGTGGGATCCCTCCTTCATGCAACAACTTATTGAAGAATAAAGTCAGCCACATACATCCATCTTCTTTTAAACACTTCCATACTTCTACTGGTATATAATTTGGGCCCATAGCCTTTCCATTTTTCATACCTTGGACGGCCTTTCTTACTTCATCCATACTAATTTCTCTCACCAAACCCATATTTACTTGTACCTCTTTGAGCACACCATTCCATTTATTCTCTTCGTTCATCAGTTTTTCAAAATAAACCTTCCATCGTTCTTTTATTTCGTCATCCTTGGACAGAACCTTACCAGCGTCGTCTTTCATACATTTAATGTGAATTATATCTCTCGTTCTCCTTTCTCTTGCTTTTGTAATCCGATAGAGCTCCTTCTGGCCTCTAGGGCTGTCCAGTGAGTCATACAACTTCTCCTGCGCCTTAGCTCTCGAAACTGCTACCGCATTTTTTGCCTTTCTATTCCATTCTTTATAAACCATCTTCTTATCTTCTTTAATAATATATAATAATAATAATATTTTATTGACATAAAAGTATGTTACATTAATATATGGAAACTCTGACTCCTGTGCTAGGTTGTAACCTGTGTTACAGGAATCAGTGTCTTCTCCCAGTTTCAGTTTTACACAGATTTTATGCAATAAAATTTAAACAATTTTAAATCATACAATATCTGCTTGAGGCGTATGAATGAGGGTGGGTGTGTATCAATGTGTTTGTATGTGTGGGCTTGAGTGAGTGGGGTGTGTGTGTGTGTGTGTGTGTGTTTGTTTGTGTGTGTGTGTGTGTGTGTTTATCGGGCATGTTTATAATGGGACCTGCCAATTGCATGGTTTATGTTATTAATTTTTCTGTCTGTATGTAATCCAGTGTTTGTAGCCAGGTGTTTATTTTCTTTTTAATTTCTTTTTTAGTGAATGGGTTTATATGTAGGGCCTTGTTTATTTTATTATATATGTGCGTAGCAAGAAAAAGATGTTGCCGTCTAGCTGAGGCAGTCTTGCATTTCACGTATTTACAAACGTTAGTGATTGTGCGTTTAACTTTGTAGCTGTTGTTTATCGGTGTTATCAGATGTTGCTTCAATGTGATATGAAGAATATATAGCTGTCGAACTGTGAGCACTGTAAAGTTTTGGTACAACGATGTAGTCGGGAACCGATACGGTTTGAAGGTCAGGACCTTGAGCAATGATCTTTGAGCTCTTTCAAGGTGGATCATAATTGTTTTACAGGCTCCTCCCCACACCGTGATACAGTAACCAATTATCGACTGGGCTAGAGAAAAGTATAAAGTGCGAAGAAGGTTGAGATCAGCCACATGCCGGAGTTTCTTAAAGGCCCAAATAAGTTTTCTAACTCGAGAGGCAGTTAGTTCGACTTGGGGCCGCCAGCTTAGTTTTTCGTCCACTAATACACCTAAGTATTTTATATTTGGTTTCTGTGATATAGTAAGACATGGGCATTGGAGCCTATTTTCAGGGAAATCGCAAGAGTGCACCTTAAGGGTTATTGCTATTGGTTTGGTTTTAGCGAACCTGAACTGTACGTATGAAGTTTTGGCAATGTTAAGGGTAAGTAGGTTTTCTTCCAACCAGTTACTGACTTTACAAAGTCCCAACTCAGCCATGCGCTGCGCCTCCTCCCAAGTCTCTCCATGAAATATCAGCGCGGTGTCATCAGCGTAGCTAAAAATTCTACCCTTAATAAGTTGTTGCTCACACAGATCATTTACATATATCAGGAAGAGACTCGGGGAGAGGGCACTACCCTGCGGCACACCATAGGTGACGCTGGCTTCGCCACTGACATTTCCACCTATCTTTACGCTTTGTGTCCGATCACTCAGAAACTCAGTAAATATACTGAGAGCTTCTCCCCTAATTCCTATGTGGTCTAGTTTGGTCACAAGAGTGGGAATAGAGACGGTGTCAAAGGCCTTCGCTAGGTCGAGAAAGACCCCTATACATTTCTGTTTAGCATCGACCTTCTCAGCAACGTGATCAACGAGTTTACCAACTGCTTCTTCTGTGCTTTTCCCAGATCTAAAGCCGAATTGACCATCAGATAAGATTTTGTTTTTTTCTAAATAGCTAATGAGTCTAGTATTCAAAAGCTTTTCTAGTATTTTTGACAGCGCCGGTAAAACTGATATTGGTCTGTAGTTCTTAACTTCGTCACGATTCCCACCCTTGTGAACTGGCGTGATAAGAGATTTTTTAAATACTTTAGGGAAGACTCCCTGCTCAAAGCAAATCCCAATGAGTTTTGTGATCGGCGGTATAAAAATTGCCTTGCCAGTTTTAAGTAATTTTGCCGAGATAGTGTCCCATCCTGTGGCGCAGTCTGTTTTTAGATTGTTAACTACAGATTCAACTTCAGTCTCATCAGGAGAAAGTAGAACAATTGAATTAAGTGCTGACGGAGAGTTAAACTTATAACACATTTTGGGATCTTCGGTTTTGACTGACATTATCTGCAAGTTGTTTGCCTATATCAGCAAAATACTTATTTATGGTCTCAATTTCTTTCGATGCATCCTTTGTAGCAGGCAGTAGTTCAGTCGCCATTGTTTTTTTTTCAACTTGGTTAGTAATGGATTTCACTATGCTCCATGTTTCTTTGCTGGTTTGTGAAGATTTTAAAGCAGCTTTTTCATGATTTATTCTTAACTTTCGAAGTAGTAAATTGCAGTAGTTGCGATATCGTCTATAGGAGATCTCCATAGTGGTGTTTTTTGGGTTTTTCAAAACCTCTTTATGGAGATTATCCCTATGTCGGATGCACCGCAATAGACCTGGAGTTATCCATGGTTTGATAATTACCTTACGGTTAGGCACAGTAATAACTTTTGAGTGTAACGAAATTGCAGTCATCAGACAATCTACAAAGAGTGTAGCCGCCTCATTTGCGTTTGCGTCATTCTTTATAAATGAGAAATCAGCATTTTTTAGGTATTCAACAGTAGCTTCAATATTTACCTTTGTAGTAGATCTGTTCTTATTGGTTTTACAAGGTTCATTATTTAAACATAATAATACAGAGGCGTGGTCACTTACAGTAGAATCCATCACCACAACTGTCGAACCAGTTGAGGCATTTATCATGAAGTGATCAAGGCAGTTGTGCAGTCTTGTTGGGTATGTGTGACCTGGTAGGAGACCCAGTTCTGCGGTTAGGTTGAGGTAGGATGCACTATTCCTGTCTGAGTTATTCGGTTTTATATCTATATTTATGTCTCCAGTTAGAATAATAGTTTTTCTGTTTAGACTGCCAATTATATTTTCAAGGGAGTTAAGGAAACTGTCAATACAGTACATCGAGGGGGACCTATAGGCTGCTAGTATACATATATTTGTGCCTACTTTTAATAAAAGAAAGTTAGCACCCTCTGTATCTGGCTCTTCAACCGTACATTGAATGTGAGCCTTTGTGTATATTACAATACCGTCATTTTGATTGCGACATTTTTTAGAAGAATGGGTGACGTAATTATCTATGGCGGGAATAGATTTTTCGTAACTAAGCCAGCACTCCGTAAGAATTATAATATCTATTTCGAATGCTAGCCTAGCTAGTTGTGCCTGGAAGCCATCTAAATTTTTATAGATGCTCCGAATGTTCTGTGTTATTATGTTAAGGGACTCATTAGGATTTTTAATAACTGTGTTACAGGTGTCTGTATAACAATGATAAGATGTTGCCATTGTGATGTCATCTATATGTGTTAAGATATTGCTATTTGTATTAGCCATTTGTAGTCGTTTCTATTTTACTGCTGCCAATAAATTTCTCTACTTTCAATCTATTTCCCTTTAGATAGTCGGCTAAAATTTCAATCTTTACCAATACCATGCAGAGCCCAAATGTGTGTGAGCGAATGTAGGTATGTGTTTGTAGGACCAGATGTAGTTGTGCTGTGTGTTTGTATTCTGTGTTGTTTTTTATGTAATGTAATAAGTGGAGTTTTATGTGTTTAATTGTGTTATGTGTATACATTTTAAGAACAGAGAGTAACTGCAGATATAAAAATAATAAAATTAACGAACATTTATATGAAAAGTATTCAGCTTTGCCTAGTCATTGTGCTAGGTTTATCTTAAGGTCGGCTTCACTTTTTACAAGTATGTGTTTCTGCCCTTCAGATTGACGTAGGAAAATTTTCCCATTTGAAGTCCAGCAGAACTTAAAGCCGTTGTCGGTAGCAAATTTGCGAGCCAGGTAGAACAAACGCTGTGATTTCAGTGTCAGGCACTCAGATAGATATATTGGTTTTGTCTCACCTTTTATTTTGATATGAGCGGTGTTCAGCTTGTGTTGGTTATTCTTGCGATTGTACTGGCGGACTTTGTTCAGCATATTTTCTTTTGTAGTGACTGAGCCGAAGTCGACGATAATAGATGGAGTTCCATCCTTTTTATAAACTCGGAAAATATCTTTAATATCCTGCCGCTCCAGTGAGACTTGGAGAACACTTGCTGTCTCCGTAATAATCTGACGAAGATCTTCTTTGTTTTCTCCTTCTTCCTTTGGTATGTTTCTCACTTCCATTTTTGTAAGACAAAGCATTCGCTCTAGATTTTCTACCTTGTCTTCAAGCTGATTTATATATTTTTTTTCGGCTTTACGTTCTATTTCAAGGTCATTCATTTTAATCTTTAACTCATCGTATTGTTGAGAGACGAAATTTAAAGAATTTTTTATTTCGGCGTTCTGTGCTATTATTTCTTTCATTGAATTTTGCAGTGCCAGATACTTAGTTTCAGATTGAGCAGTAGACGACTGCAATAAATCTCTCATCTCCTGCATAAAGGAGGATAAGTCGTCCTCGCGTTTACGTTTCCGCGTATTGACGTTCTCTGTCTCAATATGGCTTAGGTTAGGCGCAGAACCAGATAGCGTGATAGCTGAGACGACCTCACTAGGTGTGTCAGGTTCATTAGTTTCGCTAGCAGCAGGCGATGCTGGCAACTGCAACCGCGGCGGCGTCCGTCGGAGGGGCATACTATTTAGTTGTAATTTGAAATTTAGTAGATTGGAGAATACCTTGCGTGTCGGCCTGGCGTGTGCTGAGCTCCGAATACTAGGCGCACAGGCAACGAATGGAGTAGTGGCGACGGCCCTCGTCACTGTGGCTCACAGCACTGCGTAGTGACGCTGACTTGGGCGGAGCCTGGCGTGACTGAGATAGCACGACAGATTGATGTAGCGGGTACTAGGAGCGCAGGCAGTCAGCGACGATGCGTGGTGTGTGAGTGAGTTAGCAGAGCACTACGTACCCGGGGCTGCTCACACAGGCTCGTGACTCAACTTTGGTTGGCGTTAGCGCGCGTACTACTTTGCGTTATGCACTCCTATTTTTGAGATCGATTTAATTTAGTTAAATTACTTCAAATTGTATTTAAAATAAAACTGTACAAATTCCATGGCACGTCTACTCGTGTTCGAGGTCCGGAGGGAAGGGAACTTTCTTTCAAACTATCATTCCCGTTTTCTACACCCTGCCATTCTTTAAACGCAATTTTCTTTTCTTTAAGCATCTTTTTCACGTCTTCATTCCACCACCATGTATCCTTTTCTATCATACCTTTCCCTTTCGATTCTCCAAACACATCTTTTGCTTCTCCTTATACAATCTGCCATCTCTTTCCAGCATTCATTCACAGATTTTCCTTCCATATCCTTCATCTCAATCATTTTATCTACCACTTGACTCTTAAACATACTGGCACATTCCTCTTTTTCTATCATACGCCATCTAGTTTTGGGCGGGGGCCGTTCCTTGTTCCTACTGGACGAGACACTGACTTTTACCTCCATTATCATCAGTCTATGTTGTGAGACTAGGTCTTCACCTGGGAGCACTTTACAATTTTTGACACTTTTAAGGCTGTTTCGTCTTACTAGGAAGTAGTAGATTTGTGTCGCGTGGCGGCCACTTTTATAACTTATTAGATGCTCGTTTCGTTTTTCGAACCACGTGTTTGTTATTGCCAGGTCGAAGGCCGTGGCAGCTTGCAGCAGTGCCTCGCCATCAGTGTTACGGTCTCCGTATCCCCAACCGCCATGCACTCTTTCATACCCATCCTTCTGTCTTCCTACATGCCCATTAAAATCACCCCCCACATACACTTCTTCACTATCTTGCACATCCATCATCAAACAATCGAAGTCCTTCCAGAACTTCTCTTTTACACTATCCTCACACCCTGACTGGGGTGCGTACACACTAACTATATTAACCACCAAACTCTCCACAATCACTTTAACAGCTATCACTCTATCACTCACTCTTTTAACATCCACCACACATTCTTTCAACTGACTATCCAGAACTATACCCACACCATTTCGCTTGCCATCGCTTCCACAGTAATAAAACTTATATCCTTCTCCTATCTCTCTAGCCTTTGCACCCTTCCACTTCGTCTCTTGCAAACACGTAATGTTCAGTCGTAGTCGTCGCCTTTTTAAAACATCTGCTAGTTCTCTTCCTCTTCCAGTCATCGTACCTACATTCCAGCTCGCACACCTCAATCTAACTTCCTTCACACTCCGAGCTTGCGTCTTACGTCATTGAAGAATAAAGTCAGCCACATACATCCATCTTCTTTTAAACACTTCCATACTTCTACTGGTATATAATCTGGGCCCATAGCCTTTCCATTTTTCATACCTTGGACGGCCTTTCTTACTTCATCCATACTAATTTCTCTCACCAAACCCATATTTACTTGTACCTCTTTGAGCACACCATTCCATTTATTCTCTTCGTTCATCAGTTTTTCAAAATAAACCTTCCATCGTTCTTTTATTTCGTCATCCTTGGACAGAACCTTACCAGCGTCGCCTTTCATACATTTAATGTGAATTATATCCTTCTGGTTCTGGTGCGACAACCCTTGTCCATTTCCCACAGAAGCCGGGTGCTGCCCCTGCGCGTCGCCTGTGGGGTACGCCCTAGCCCTATCGCGCATCATATCTTTTCTATTCATCTGCTTTAGGTTTTGGCAAAATTTTACAGCCGGCCGCCAGCCTGACACCAACCCTCCTTGGGAATGCTTTTGTTGGTGGTTAACCCGCCTGAGCTGCACGTTTACTGACAAATGCGTGCACCGACTGGACAGGTCCACTCAATCTGTGTGGTTCTTTCCTCAAAAGATCATTTCAGACACTAATCTACATGGTCCTCAAAGATTATGTCCGGATTTTTTTATATACACATTGACATTGATTAATTTTATTTAGACAATGACATGAATATTTACCTTGTAAAGTTTTTTTTTTTTTTCATTTAAGTATTGTGAATGTGAGGACTATGGTCATTTTTTTTTCTGTTTTCCTTCTTAGTTTTAATCATGATCTGGCAGTTTGAGTAATTTACGCGGCCTACCCAAATGTCCTTTTTTTGGTATTGTTCGTCGAATCGTTGAGCTCCTCAATTTCTGAGTTGAGCTGCACGATTTTTGACAAATGCGTGCACTGATTGGACAGGTCCGCTCAATCTGTGTGGTTCTTTCCTCAAAAGACCATTTCAGACATCATTCTACATGGTCTTCACACGATCTGACCAAGATTTTGTCTGGACTTTAAAAGAGACTGTGACCTCTGAGTTTGTTTCGGCCTTTCTTCTCAGAGTAGTCAGATAGGAAACGCCGACCACATCTAGTTTAAAAAATATGATGACGTGTAAAAGTGTTTGTAAAAACCTACTTATAGAAAATAAATCATTTATCATTTAATTTGCAAGATTCTTCAATAAAATAAAATAAAACTAAAGAAAACTTTAAGATTGTTTTTTTATTTCAAATATGTTATAGTTCTTTGATATAACAATGGGTATACATTAATTTTACAAAAGGTTAATAGTTTATTATTAATCAAATTCTCAACATACTCAATATTGAATGGCACACTTAAAATCTCCACTTTTTGATTTTCACTATAATCTGGGTCCGCTATACAAAAGAAACAATTTTTCTTTCCTGTTAAATACATTTGAAGCTGCATTTGAGCACAATATTTTTCTGCAGCTTTTCCATTTTGTATATAATTTTTGAATGTCTTGGCATTAATAGGACATTTAATCTCGATTATGCCATCTTCAAATATTCCATCTGGGGAACCAGCAATCATTGGATATTTGGAATTTAATATCAGGCCACACTTATTTATCTTTTTCTTCAGTTTTTTTTCCACTGTTTTTCTTACCTCATCTTCTAGAAGACGGCCACGTTTCATAGAAGTAGTGTCTGGAATTTTACCACCTAATATGAGCGCTAAAAGTGTGCCATCAGTAGTTTTACATCTACTAACTTCAAAGGCTTTTGAAGCCGTAATTCGACCATACCTTAGTTCAAACTATAGGCTGCTCTTAGATTGTTCTCTTGTTTTTTTTTCAACTCTCTGTATTAATGAAGGTGATATATGAACTTTTTTTAAAAATGCATCAACACATTTCTCTTTAAAATTACATATAAGTTGATGCATGGAGAGGGCTTGTTCTTCGTTTTGACAATAAGTGGTTTGATAATTTAAAAGTTCACAGTTATTATTTTTTCTCTTATGTCCCTCTTCCAAATACTTCATCAAAACAGATGAATTTGCTGGCAACATGAGCCTGCCCTCGGACAAGTCTTTTGCTGTCTTATATTTTAGGCTATTACCAACTCTAGACAGTTTTGATTTTCTCCAATAACATTCCACCGAAGTGAGTAACATGATGGTTCCTCACTTCTGCGATGAACCCACATAAGAAATGCCATTGCGTGTTTACATCCCCCCTGTGAAGCTACGCAGTCTTGACATTGAACGGAGTTAATAATATCATCTTCTTCATCAACAACCAGTGAACATGCATATAATTTTGCGTGAGCTTTGTGTTCAGGACATATTTTGCACTTTACAGTACAAATTTTTCCGTCACGCTTAAGCTGGACATAACTTATGGCGTCATCACCATATGAGGCTCGTGAAGACCTGAAATTATACAAGTTTGTTACTATTTTGCTTTTTTCATACTTCGTAAATCTAACCTCAAAATCGGTAGGTATCAATTATCTTGCAAAATGTACGTCAAAACATTAATTTCTTGTGTACCAAACTGAAATTTCACATGACATTTAAGCTTATAATAAATATTTTATACTTACAAGGAAGTTTTAACATTGCGAAATTCAGATGAGCAGAAGTCACTGTTTGACGTGAAAAAATTTCCAAGCATAACGGCATCGATTCTGGGCAAATTATTACTGTCTGCTTTGCTGAATCCAGATTCCATTGTTAATTCTTTCAACTAGCAAAAACTGTATCAACTTGATATAATTGTTAAAAACCAAAATTTTATCGGTAGCGATACTCGAAACGTCAAAGACAAGATTGGTGTTTTGCACGGCGTGACGTAACGGTTTCTGATTTGTGTTCACTGTCACATGACTAAAGGTTTCATTTTACGAAATTTATTTAAAAAAAATATTATAACGCTTTTAATAATTAAAATTGTTTTAATTTTCTCCTTAATATAATTAATCATTATAAACCCCTATCCATTATATTTACTCTTAATTGACACAAGCCTATTAGCTGAAACGAAAATACTGTGATAATAGGAACCTATGTTAATATTATACTAAGTTTTTTAAGTACCTATACTAATGTATAATTTTATGTAGTTCATGCCTCTCGGGGATCTTGATTAACTTAATCTTAATTTGTTCGGCCGATTTGGTTTAATGAGTCACCTCATTAACATAAAAACATAAGCAGACACAAATTTTTGAATTTATAATATTAATATGATAATAATACATACCAAGGTATAGCCCCAAGAGCGTCGAATGCAGGGAAATTCCTGGATGTATGATTCTCTTTCATTTGATAAAATGCGTTTTAGTCGTTCCTTGTTAGTTTTGTCCCATTTTTCTGCACATGAACTGTAATCATGAACATTGTTTTTTAGCCATTCTATCATTTCCTGTATCTCCTGGCTAGTGTCGTCGTCATTGTCAGCAGTAATCAAGTCATCAAAATGAGTTGTAGACCTTTCGCTAGATGAACTGGTAGATGGTTTCAGTGACCAGGATGGGAAATATAATGTCCCTTCTAAAAACTTCTAAAGCATATAGCATCTCCATATTTTCATAGATTTTATTGATTTACTAGTGCCAGCCCGCGACTTCGTCTGTGTGAAAATTCTTGTTTTAACAGTTGTTGGTTTCAGTGTTAATATTTTTTCAAATGAACGACGTGCCCGTGGTCCAAAGACTTTGTTGCGGCGATATTTTGCCTTTAAATTGGTAATGGCATCAAAGAGTCGACCGTGAGCCCGTCCCAATGACCCATTGGGTTTCGTATAATAATGCTGATATTCTCTTTTGGAAACACTTTCTCTGTCAGTAAAACAAGTACATAATTAAAAAACGTGGGAAAGTAGGAGTCACTACATAATATATTATACTTATTGTCTATATATAATATGGTTTCACAAACTGATTTACTGATTTGGCGTATCAAATGAACCTACGTACGATGGGCAGCATTAATTGGGTACCCCAGTTATATTAAAATTTTCATACAACTGGGGTACCCAATTGATGCAGCCCACTGTACATGTGTGCCTGTAATTAATAAGTAATTTAAACTTACTTATTTCTTCTATCCAAGTAATATATGTTTCGGCTGTTACGGGGGCCTTCGGATTTGCCCGAAGTGTGTGTGTAGCTATTTCTCGAACTAGTACCTTACGGTTTTGTTCTCACAATGGTTGTTGCCTTTCTTTTAGAAGCTGTAGGCCATCAGGAGTATTTTCAAGCAGCGTTGTGAAACTCTGAAAACAGGGAAGATTGTTAATATATGTACATGAGAGTGTACTCTTAGTAGTCTTAGATTTACAATGGACCTTATTAGGACCTAGTTTAGAATTAGTTTAGTCTTAGTTTAAACTTAGTTCAGTTTTAGTTTTAGACCGCCACGTTGACCTAGTGTTTAGTTTAGTGTATTTATTGATAACGCAGCTAGTCATTAAATAAAATTATTAAAATAATATCCCAGTTGGGAGTTATGAGTTTGAAAGCCGTGTTTGACCTAAAGCTCCGCCCAAACACGAAAAATATTAGGTTGGTAAGGGCCACTATGAATAGTGTTAATTGATAGATAACTTACATCAAGACATAGGGACATGGATTTGCATGACAACGAGGTGCTTGGTGACGATAATGCCGAACTTGTTGGTGAATTTGTAAGTCCACCAACATTCTCTCCGTACACTTCCACAAGGTTCTCAAGATTGTCATAAATCTGTAAAAAAAACATTTATGTTCACAAAAAATAGATGCCAAGGCGTGACTATATTTTTATAAGTACATAAATTATTGTGTGCTTACTTTACTACACTCAGTTACATCGGAATTTAGCTTGGAAGCATTCCACTTCAGAAGCGCTCTTTTAAAGGACAATGGGCGAATTGGTACACCCCACCAATAGCAAAGACATATATGTCGTTGGATAGGTCTTTTTAACTGGAACAACATTTACTACGACAGCTTTGTTGAAATGTTTGTCCGTTCCGAGTTATAGGTATCAACAATAAGGAAAAAATAAATACCGATTAATATTGTAATATCTTAAGTGTCTAAAGGTAAATAACATCAATATCGTTGTATACGTATACTACGTATTTCGCAATTATCAGTTTAAATATAAGTAAACACTAAAAGAACTTTTTTTGTGTTTAATTCTTAAACAAATACAAAAATGAGTTTGACTATGTTTCAGTAACAAAACTTTTGAGAAGGTAATACGTCCGGTAACTAGATCCTTTGAGCGACCGCGGGAGGCCCCCTCCCCTCTCTAAACCACAACAACAACAGAGAACATTGGGACGTCGTTTAACTATTGCTCGTGAATGTCTTACGAATGAATATGTGCCACTTCACCTAGGAATGGATCGTATCGACAGAAGAAATGTGTTGGAGAGAAATCTATTTATTCCAAAAAAAACTTTACGGCAATGACGAAAACATCAAAGCAATTATAATATATGATGGGACTTACATTTATATCAACAAAAGTGGCAACTTTTTATTCCAGCGACAGTCATATAGCCTGCACAAGTTTTCAAACCTTCTGAAGCCATTTTTGATTGTGTGTTCAGATGGTTACATCTTTGATGTTATAGGGCCATATGCCGCCACGAAAACTGATGCGCAGATAATGGTAGACATCATGAGAAATGAAGAACATCCAATGCATATTTTGCTACAACAAAATGATGCATTTATTTTGGACCATGGGCTTAGAGATAGCTTGGATGCAATTGAAGCCTGTGGTTATGAATGCTATAACTATGCTATAATGCTGTGACTCTTGACGATCTTTGCTTGGAGGCATCCAAGCAAAGATCGTCAAGAGTCACAGCTCACTACTGAGCAAGCAAATGAATAACGAGCTGTTACAGTATGCAGATGGGTAGTGGAAGTGGTGAACGGCCGATTCAAACGGGATTATAAGCTGCTGCGTCAAAAATATTTTAATAGGGCTCTACCACATATGTTTGTCGATTTCCGAATTGCTGCATCACTTATAAATACCTTCCACACACCAATAGTAGACAGCGTACATGCAGAAGAGTTCTGGATTCGTATAAGAGAAACAGTTGTTTTACGGAATATTTTATATACCTATGTTGAAAGGAACCGTTTAAATAACCGAAGAGCTGATTTTCAAAGACTAGAAGCTAATAACATTGAAAACTTCCCAAGGGTCACTGAAAATCAAATAATTGTACTGGCTTTGGGTACATACCAACAGAAACTGGCTAGATCATACTGCGGGGCACATCTCCAAAACGGTTTATATCTTAAAGAGACCTACAGAGCAAATCAACTGAATGACTTGCCAGATTACGGAATCCATGAAGACGTGTGGCTTTTACGTGGGCGCATACAGTCCCGACACGTCAGAGCACGGATATATTATTGCTACATTTTGATAAATAATAACTACATTGAAGGCAGAAACAACATAGTACAACACTACTGTACGTGTTTGTCAGGACGGCGCACCATGGGTACATGTGCGCATATTATATCTATTATATGGTATTTAGTATATGCGGTTCACGAGGGATTTACTGCACCGGCAATGTTCCTAAATGACGTTATTTTAGACAACGATCTACATTAATAAAACAAAATATGTACAATACATGTACAAGTGTGTGTGTATGTGTGTGTGTTGCTTGGTGATGATGATTTATACAGATAAAGATTAAATACATTAACAAACAACGACATTGGTGTTATTTTTTCTCAGAACCTAAGATATTACAATTTTAATTAGTATTCATTTTTACCTTGTTTTTAACCCATAACTCAGAATGGACAAACATTTCAACAAAGCTGTCATAGTAAATGTTGTTCCAGTTAAAAAGACCTATCCAACGATATATATGTCATTGCTATTGGAGGGGTGTACCAGCTTCCATACATTTTTGCCCATTGTCCTTTGGCTTGTGGGCCAATAGCTGGTATTAGAACCCGGATTTGCTCATCATCTAGCAAAGAAAGCGCCTCTAAGTCAACTTCATGTTCTGAAATAACAAAGATTTATAATTTAATTAATTACAGTCTTGCATACAGATACAGACAGCAGCACAGACAGCATTCTCAACACAGATTTTCATTAGCAAAATGTATTAGTATACTTTATTTTACGTTACGCACTCGACAGTCTACCTAATGTGCAGTCAGTAGCTCGCAACACATGTAAACAGTTCATGCCAGTCAAGCTACTGACCTGCACGAGTAGGTAGCTATACCTAGGTAGGTACACGATGCAAGCAGTTCTAACACGACTGCGTAGCGTACTTAAATGTAAGTAGGTAAAGTATAAACCATAAAGCCCCTATGGCTTTATGGTTTATACTTACATTACATATATAGCAAACATAACAAACGCCACAGAGGTGCAATGGTACAAGCAATCCCAACCCCAACATTTATAGGAAGATTCATGTAATACCGTGTCCACGGGACACACACATCCTATCAATCAAGTAGATCCTACTTCAAACAAAAAGCGTAGGTACCTAGGTACTAGGGTTAATTAAATTATCTGACTAATCCTGCCCCGACACGGCGTAACGTGAATCTTCACAAGGTGAAAAATAACATAGAGCATTCCATAGAGTGTGTAGGTTACTAAGAGAATTTATTACCATTAAATTCTCTTAGACGTGGATGGACTCCAACAAGTCATCTCTGAAACATAAAAGCTTATTCAATTTGGCCCTAAAATTGGTAGGGACGTGCTTTCAAAGTAGGTAGGTACATAAAACTTTGTTACTTACCAATAAAGGAGATGTCCGCTTTTTGTATGGACACTGGTTTTTTATTCCGAGAAAAATCTAACCAGAATCAAACTACATCAAATTAAAAGCTACTAAAATATGGAACTTGGAACCACTGAAATAATATTTTTAGAGCCCTCCATTTAAGAGAAAAATTAAAAATTATTTAATGTTAGTACATGTATATTATTTGTTGATGGCAACCCAAATGAAACCTCCCACACACTTTGAAAATGTCATAATGACAGATAGATTCCATTCATATGTCAAACAAATGTGTCTGAAACGTCACACTTTCGCTCGTGTCTTTGTGTTATCCAATGATAACGTATTTTAATTTGTGACATGATTAGGATACCGATAGCTTACGAACCTTCAACCCTGACGACTTTGCTTTTTCTTAACGGTTATTTGATATTGCACGCGATTAGGACTTTGGATTTAAAACCCCGTATGTAAGTACTGTTCTTTATTTATATTTAGCTCATTAGGGGTTTTATTTGCACAACCTTTGCCTGTTTTACGACCTCTGATAGTCTGCAAAAATTAACTTTCATTTCTATCTTCAGATTATGGCTCTCTGCATAAATTGCAATATAGCACTACATGCTATAAATCAGCACTATGAATATAACGCTTTAACATGAGCCCAGAGATAGTCTCAATAATTGAAGAATGGATGCTCAAGAGGTAATGTATTCTTTAACTTACATTATAAGTTTTTTTTAATAATGTGTAACGAGGCTTAATAGCTTATGTTAAAAAAGATTAAATAGCACTACTTTGCTCAAAGAAGATGCAGAAAAACGATTCGGTGTTCTTAAAATATTATTTTGTTTTAGGTAACAGATGGAGATCGCATTTGCCAAGAATGCATCAACCTTTTACTAATAGAACTGAATAACAGAAACCAGCACAATATAGGTGACCAACAGTTGGGTCATCAATCAGTATGTGCATGTTGTGGCGTTTCTATCTCAAGAAGAACAGGCAGGCGCTCTCGTCCCTTACCTGTTGATCATCCTGAGCAGGCTTATATAGCTGGCATCATCAACCCCCGTCAGGTTAATATGTAAATTAAATAGTACATTGCACATAGTACATTATTGTATCTCTGATTAGTGGAACACACAATAAATTAAAACTTAATTTCAGATCCCTGCTAATGCTTGAGCATGTTATAGGAAGCGGTGCAGCGGTGCTCATGTGATGACAATAGTCTGGTATCTTGGATGCGCTCGGCATCAAAACGATATATCTCCACCTGCTCAGTTTCTCGACAATATTTTAATAAGAGAAGATATTGAAAATGAAGAAAGTTAATAAATGAATATTCAAAACCAAAAAAACGTTTTATTTCATAACAAAACTACATACATAAAATACATAGTAACACTTGCATCCAATTAGCATATTTATTGTCGAAACCCTTTTCTCTCGATTCCAAATCATTAAGAAGGAATTTCAATCAGTAGATACTATTATCATTTATTCCTGCTAAGCCATCCCTGTGGAGTATGCTGAAACATGCACTTCTTGATAACCGAGGTCTTAGTAAAATATTGCAACTTGCACATGAACATTCGAAGTATAGCCATAATCATGTAGAATGCGCTTTAGTTCTAAAAGAATATGCTACACATTCACTGAAAACATTTCTTACTAGCTTCTGCCCGCGACTTCGTTCGAGTTACGATTACATCATTTTCGCTTAGTGTTCTTTAGACCTTTTTCTTATTACGTTACTCGGCTTTTGAGGGTCGTAGCATGATGATAATGTATTCGATTGCCCTTATCCTTCCTCAAGAATTAGGCTATCAAATTCAAAAAGAATTATTCAAATCCGACTGGTAGTTCCAGAAATTAGCGCGTTCAAACAGCTTTTCAGCTTTATCATTAGTATAGATTATATTACAGAGGTAAATAAATAATCTTTGTTATAAATAATATTTGTTTCGTTCACATTGTTATACCCCATAATAATTATATTATATTGTAGTCTGTGATAAACTCGCAAATCAAACAATAATTTATTATTGTATTCTGTGTTGTCAGTATAATGTCAGTAATGGCAGTACCATGTGTCAATACTGTCAATTTTGACAACTTTATAATTTTTTAGGGTGCGTTCACTGTATTATCCGAGATAATTAGAAAGGTTCGTTCGTTTTAGGAGCAAATTCACACTAAAATAAAAAATATTTTTCTCAAAATTGGAGGGTTTTAAAAATCTGTGAAATAGTTAGAACCACTTATTTTTGGGATGTCTATCCAAATATATTTAACTTATCCTGGTTAGAATTATTAAATAATAAAAAACCATTTCTGGACATCTCCTTTGTCGAAATATTTCTCAAAGCCCCACTCCTTTAATAAACGTTCCATATCGTTCATGGAGCACGCACAGACTTGGTAAACTGCGTTGTCACTATTTGTTTGTTTAATATTTTTGTGATTTTTACACGATCATGCGAATCACGGCTACGCCACACAACGGAAGCGAACTGACTGTTGGTGGTTGGTTGTGGCGCCGACCGATGCGTGCGCGTGAGTAACGAACGCATCGCATGAATCCGTATGATTCGCATGTCCTTCTTGTGGGCGCTAGGGATGTGTACTTTCTAAACATTATCGATTCTATAATTATTAATAATAAATATTAACTAAATATATTGCCACGGAAACCATTAGTTACCACCAGTGATTGTGAAAATTATCATGATTGTGTAGATGGTATTTGAGATAAGTTTTACGGCACACGTATAAATTCCTCAAAATCAACTTTTAGACAACAACAGAAGGATCATCAAAATCTATTGAGAATTGGCGAAGATTTATTATCTATTCATTATTTATAGGTACAATATTGATAGAATTTTCATAATCGGTCTTTAATTGACGAAGAAACCGACGAACATCCATAAAAAATACATACAGCCGAACATAGAACCTCTTTCTTTTTTGAAGTTGGTTAATTAAATAGGACTTAGTACTATGGACTGTTAAATAGATATAACAGTTGTTATTTTAATCACACTAATATTATAAAGCTGTAATTATATGTTTGTTACTCCTTCACGCCCAAACCGCTAGACGGATTTTGATTAAATTGGGGAACAACGTCTTAACAAGTCGACGTTAAAACGTTGTGTCGTATAACTATAAGGCGTTTATATAAATTGAGGGGCAACGTTTAACCACGTCAACGTATATAAATGTTGTGCCGTATACTATGAGATATGTAATTAGGTATATATTATATTCATAGTTTTAATAGGTTTATGCGTATCATTATATTTAAAATATTTATTACTCAATTTTCATGATTGCACCTACCACTGTTTGTCTCTGCATCACCCAAAGGTTGACTGGTAGAAAATGCCTATGGCATTAAGTCCGCCTCTGTACATTTACGTGCTTGAAGTATTAAATAAATAAATAAATATATTTCTATAAATTAAGGAACACCTTCTTACTACGTCGGCGTTTATAAACGTGGTTTCGTATACTTTTAGCTATTTTTAATATAAATTAAGGGAGAACATCTGATCACGCCTAGGTTCATAAAAGTTGTGCTAGATACTATTATTTCTGGAGTATGTAACATTGAAAGCAAAGGCCGATAATGTTGGCTGATGTATGAATTTAGTTATAAGTTTATTTGTTAGAATATTGTTGTTACAAGGTGTTACTACAATTTTACGTCCAAAATATTCTGCTGTTTCCAGCGTACAAATATTTTCAAAAATTTAAGTGAAATCATAATCAATTGACAAACTTAGGAAAACATTATCTGATATTAAATACAATTTGAAGGGATTATTGCATATAGTGTCAAAGCATACTAATTATAATGTCAAGAGTTATTGAATGCCATGTAACGGTATACTAGTTAGAGAAAAGGCAATAAAACAGTTTTGTTAGTCGCTAGATATTTATTCAAATAATAATTAGTATTTTGAAATAAAACTTCAGACTTCTGATTATAATCATACACCAGATATCTAAATATATAAAACTCAAAGGTGACTGACTGACATAGTGATCTATCAACGCACAGCCCAAACCACTGGAGGGATCGGGCTGAAATTTGGCATGCAGGTAGATGTTATGACGTAGGCATCCGCTAAGAAAGGATTTTGATAAATTCTACCCCCAAGGAGATAAAATAGGGGGTGAAAGTTTGTATGAAACTTGTCAATTTTAAACCGATCGGGCTGAGACTTCACATGCATATAGCTACTATGACGTAGGCATCCCCTAAGAAAGGATTTTGATAAATTCAACCCCCATGGGGATAAAATAAGGTATGATGGAGGATGTAAATGTATTAGTTTTTTTTTTAACAATACTTAACGCGAGCGAAGCCGCGGGCAAAAGCTAGTTTTACTTATAAACTCACTAACAATTGTTGGTCTCACAATTATATAGAAAAAAAACCCTTCTAACAATATTTGCGACAGTTTGACTTCGCTAAAGGAACATAATCTTAATCACATTTAGTATTTATTTATAAAACAGCCTTACTTTGACTAATAATGTATCTTCCTAGATAAAGAACTTATAAAACTAATAATTAGTACTAATTATCAAGTTTGATAATCATAATCAGCCTTATCATCTCTTATAATTAATTATTAATGTAAGGAAATGGGGGAGACCTTTAACCAGCAGTGAGACAATACAAGTTAATAAAAAAATTGTTTTGAAGAATAGCATAACTAATCAAACATTTATAATTGACTATGCCACTCTTCAAAACCAATAGCACATAGTGCTGGCTTCTCTGCGCACCATTTGCATGTTATACTGGTTTCTTTTCTTATCTTCTTTTTGGAACACATTTTGCACTTCATGTAATATGAAGTTTTATTCGAGTTAGTTCATACGGGAATCTTTTCCGGCCAGTGACCAAAATTGTCGAGGTTTTCAACATCTCTTGATGGCACAAACTCAGCCCTTTCAGTCACCGAATTTATTTCTGTTTATTAGTTTGTCGGGTTTTAGATTCAAAGGCAGCTCTGTATGAGTGTTTTTATTAAATCTTCTCTAAATGTCAAAAAATGATATCTGTTGCTATTATTCTTGCAATACTTCATGTATATAAAAAAGCTATTCCACACTGAGAGAACCAGTGAATGCAAGAATACCTTCTTGTACCACCTCAAAGTCTTACGGGGTGTGGAATAATATGAAATCATTTGGTCTGCCCGATCGATTCCTGACATAAATTGGTTGTATATTGTCACTGCCTGCGGTTTCATTCGTTTTTGCCCACGTCTATTAGTAATTTCTACGAGTTTGAGATGATTTAACGTAGTTACCATAAGCACAGTCGTATTGGGCAAAATTTATTCGAATGACGAATAACGAATTAATAAATTGCTATTTCGTTATTCACGAATAATAAATAATTTATTTTATTCAAAGGAAAATTATTCGAATGACGAATAAATTATTTTATTCGTTAGTCGGTTAATGAATAAAAATAAAACAAGGAATAATGGCATTAAATCAAATATTTATTTGCTTTCAATTATCATGTAAGTATTTACAGTTATGATTATTTCTTAATATTCGTTTTCATCACTACTCTTTCTTTGTCAGACAATCATCAAATAGTGGCGTAAGAAAAAACGCCTTCTACTGATGCAGATGAAGGCAATGGTGTATTGTATTTTTGAAATATAGTTTTTATTTCAGGATAGCGATCTAAAACAATGAAAGTACGATCTTCTTCAGCAAAATATTGAGATACTATTACATCAGCCCTGGTTTTCGGTGATTGCTTTTGTACGTCAGCTTCGCTTCCCGAGTCTGATTCGAAATCAAAAAATGAGTTTTCTGGATCAGCAGCAACACTATTTTCAGAATACGAAAGATTCTTGGATACTTCTTTTGCTATTTCATGTTTAAATAATGTTTTGATTCTTCTTTGTTCATGTGGTGTAATGCAACTAAACCATTTGTTCTTGAATCTCGGGTAGGACAACGTCGCAATTATAGCATGTTGACCTTTAGGCGTAAACAGTTTAAAAAACTCGTCGAATCTTCTTTCAACGCTTTGCCTGTATGCTGCTGCTAAATCATGGCAGTACGTTAATGGAATGTTCTCTAATTTTTGCAGTTTCTTACGTAAAGCCATTAAACATGGAATCAGAAGTCCATAATACATTATTGTTTCTCCTTGCAGTATATGTAAAGCCTCGGCAATAGGACATGAACATGTGATATATTCGTTTATATATTCATATTCACGGTCACTGATATAATTTCTGAGGCACAAAGCTTTATGCAGTTGAATGTTCTTGTCTTTGATGGAGTAAATTTGCTTCATAGCGTCATATTAGCTGTTCCATCTTGTAACGCCAGGTTTGCTAAGTGTATGTCCTAAAACACCTTGAATGATTTCTGCTGTCTTGGGACGTCCAGCAGCATTCCACAATATGTTAAATTATTAATAGCATTATGATGCATTTCAGATAATGATGTATTATTATCTACTTTAAGTATTCGATTAGCATCTGTAGTAGCAGACAAATTCAGAGTATGAGCAGCGCATCTGAAATGACACGCTAATTGAAAATCACGTGGATCAATAATTTCTCGTAAATCATCTTCTTCATCATCCAAATCATCTTCTTCTAAATCAATCTAATCTGAGTTTAAAATTGATACACCAAATTCATTGAATGCTTTGATGAAGTTGGAACCATTATCAGTAACTGTTGCGACTATCTTCGTGGAATTCAGATTAAATTCAGTGTGAATTTCGTCAAGTATCATGGCAATTCGTTCATAATTATGAATTCCAGGAAACCTCCTGCAAGCTAGTGTTTTGCATTGTCGGCTGAGATCCGCATCTATCCAATGAGCAGTTACTCCAAGAAAACTTCGTTTACGACTCGACCATATATCAACAACAGTGCATATATATTGTGCAGCTTCTAACGTCGATTTGATCGAGGACATTTGCAGAGCATGTTCAGCATCAATTCTTCTGCTCAATGTTCTTCGGCTGATGACATTTATTCCGTGGTTTTGTAACCCAAAATTATTTAACATCGTAATAAAAAAATGGATCTTCTACTGCATTCAGTGGAATCATTGAATTAATGAAGAATAGCACCAAATCAAAGTTTGTTTGGGAAATTGTGTTTGACTTTGAAGTTAAAAAATTTCCGCTTCCAGTGTCGGCACTATGACTTCTCTTTTGTTTCATCTGCTTGGCATACTCGTGATATTCAGCAACGGCTTCATCCCCATGTTTTCTTTTTAAATGGCTCAAAAAGTTTGACGACGACTTTGGACAACCTTTAATTTTTACAACTTTAGGTTCACACTTCACACAGACCATCAGAATGCTTTTTCCATTCGAGTCATACTTAAAAAACTTGCCATCTAACAAAGTTGATGTCGTTTTTACATTGTTTTTGATTCACCGAAACATTGGCAACATTTTCATTAGAACTTTCCGTATTGATTGAACTAATTTGATTTGACTGAGAATTATCCTGAGAGTCCAAACTCTCTAACTCCATAATTTCGATGAATAAATCACACACTTTCAAAATCGAAAAATACCACAATATAATACTTGTGATTTGATTAGCCGCACCGCTCTGGTAAACAGATTCCGAATGACTGGAGAGAGTACCCAGAATATTAGGAATTTACCAAAACATAATAATTCTTTTGTGACCACAACTGATAAGAAAGTGCGCTCTCTCTCTCACACTTAAATACAAGTCTCGCTCTCTCGTATTGTAAGGGATCATTATCCCTTTCTTGTGCCGCTATTATTCATTAACTCATCGAATGCCGTAATTAGAGACACAATAGAAAGACAATTGCTTATGTCGAACTGTGTAACTTAAGACATTCAAAAGGTTAAATTCCGGAAATCAGGCAGGCAGTTGAAGATATACGATTGGCACCAATTCGTCTTATCGCTTTTATATTTAATATAACAAATAAAATCACGAATAATTTATTCGTAGGAAATTTATTTACGAATAATTTATTCGTGAATGAATTATTCGCGATTAATTATATAGCGAATAAAATTTTATTAAATAATGCCCAAATCAGACGTTTTGTCTTGCCATATACTTTATTTTTACTGACCCAAAAATGCTCATTTTTATTTAATTTCTTTGTTATTAAGTCTTTTGGGTTGTCTTTTCTGTTAGTCCGTAGAGTCCCTGTAGAATGAGTTTTTACAACAAACAAGAATCCAATTACAGAATGCCTATTTCTGTTGAAGAACGGTTATCCGTCTGCCTGAGTTGAGATTTTGCTTTTACTGTATCTAGACTGTCAGAAAAGAACAATGCCCACTTTCCATACATTTAAAAACCTGATAATGAAAGTTAATGTATAGTTATAAGGTGTAGTAGAAAGAGTACCTGTAGAAAATAATGTCATATAGTCATTTTTACGATTTAAAGTCTACAAAGGCCAAAAAATATTAATGTTACTTTTTAGGTTAGGATTTGCCTTTACGATAGTTTGTTTACTTAGAAAAAGTCTAACTTTGCTATTGTATTGTCAAAAGTGATCACTTGCCTACCCATTTCGTTGACCGCAGTACATATATACCTAACTATCTGATGAACAATCGGGAAAAGAAATAAAACACTATGTTACAGTGAAATGGTTTATTAATTATCGTCATTTTCATCTAAATCTCTTATAACTACGTCATCCAGAAATTCTGCTGGAGCAGAGATATTGTCTTGAAACCTAGCCCATCCAAGGTACCACACTAACGTCATAACGTGAGCGCAACATCCAATGGTCCGTCGACCGACTAAACAATTACAGCAGTATTCGACTATACCAGCTCTGCCAGACACATTATTTTCTATCAAAATATAGACATAATATGGTTTTCTTGAAATGTGCCTGGACTTAATTTTTCCTCTTATTAGAGTTATGTCACCACTTCCTCTCAGATTATATTGAGAAAAATCTTGTGTATCCCTACATACTTCTATTCTATATGATCCATGAAATCGAATATGTTCCCCGTAATATGATTTGGTTTGCCTGATCTGGTAAGTTCCTAGAGCAAATAGTATTAGTTCACTATAACTTAATCTAGGAAACATAAATAAGTTATCTCGGTCAGCTGTTAAACGCTGAAAAACCGTAGACCTTCTGTTCATATTTAATTCGTCAACCAATAGGGCTAAATTATTTTCAAAATTAATTCTCTCTCTAATTATTGTGACTATTTCATTAGCATCATCTCTATCACGAAAACGAACACCAAATCGGATAGGTAAACTGGCAGCAATTTGAAAGTTCTGCATCATATTTGGCACTGATTTATTAAAATAGTCTTGCCTCAGGAGCTTAAAATCTCTTTTGAAATGTCCATTTACTGCCTCAACTACCCAGCGGCATATTGTGACACAGCGGCTCCGGTTGCTGTGTTGTTAATTGGTGTTCACCTTGTGATAGAGATTCAGGCATATATGGCCGATAAATACAACTTTCTAACATTATCATAGAATCTCTGAAACCCCTATCTAATATAAACACATCATATTCTTGAAAACATAATTTAAGAGGAGAGTTTTCATAATCAAAAAGGGAATTCACTATGTCAGAATCGGATGTGGTAGCCTTGTATGGACCGTAACAATCTAAGATGTAACCATCACATGCCACAAATAAAAATGGCTTTAACAGATTTTTATATTTGTGTAAAGAATATGTATCTTTTTGGAAGGAGTAATTGGAACTTTTATTTATATATATGTATGTCCCGTCGCAAATAATTATTGCATTTGTATAGTTTTGATTGTATATACCATTTGGTACTGTAAGGTTATGACCCATTAGACTTTCTCTTGATATGTGAGTAATACCCAAGTGCATAGGTACAAAATCTTGAACCAGCATTTCCCTGTATTTATTCATTAATCGCTCTAATGTGCTGCGCGGTACCTCTAATAATGTAGATAAGCGAACATCTGATTCGCCAGTCCTCATTTTCATTAACAATGCAGCTAATCCCAAAATGCCTTTGTGCATTTCTTGAATTCGCGGAACTTTATTAAGGAGGGTAAAAAAGTCTTGTTTGGACCTTCCAGTCCAAAAAAAAAAAATATTACTGTTGCGCGCCACAATTAATGCTTGGTACATGGTGACAGTAGTTACCACTAGCGCCATCTAGTATCGAATAGCGGAACTAGTTGTCAAGACCCTTCTAGAAATTTCGATGCGAGAACTTTCTAGAACTTTCTCGAACTATCGACGTCTGGTCAGTCGGGACCGATATGTACTCGAACATTCTAGATGTTTCTGCAATGGAAGGTTCTAGAACTATCTTCGGCGCTATATAAGGCCGAGCCGCGCCACGACCGGGACAGTTTGGATACAGCGATCGAAGTGAAAACATCGAAGCGATATTCAAGTGCGACTTAGAGCCATCAGTAGTGCAATTGTGTGTTATAATTAGTGTGTTTGAGTTGTAATTAGTGTTGTTAATTGAAGTGTCAATTTTTGGTTATTAAATCGGCAGTTTTTAATTGTCACGAACCCAAAGCTCGTAACAATTGGTGTCAGAAGAGGGGATTAAAAATCATGCCGGTTTTACCCAAAGACGACACGGAGGGTATCCGTACCCGGAGTCAACGCCAGCAAGAGACGGACCAGAGGCGATTCGGTGGAGCAACGCCACAGAGGTCAGAAGGCCAGCTACCGACCACGGAGGCCGGCCCGTCCACAGCTGCTCCAGTATCATCAGCGCCAGATTTGGCTGCTCTGATGATGATGCTGCAGGAGCAGGCCCGCCGACAGGAGGAACAGGCTCGCCGACAGGATGAACAGGCTCGTCGGTTGGAGGAACAGCTCCAGCGGGACAAGGCGGAACAGGCCCATCGACAGGAGGAACAGGCTCGTCGACTGGAAGAACAGCTCCAACGGGACAAGGAGGAACAGGCCCGTCGGTTGGAAGAACAGCTGCTGCGTGACAGGGAGGAACAGGCTCGTCGACAAGTGGAACACGCTCGCCGACAGGAGGAACAGGCGCGCCGACAGGAGGAACAGGCTCGTCGGTTGGAAGAACAGCTCCAACGTGATAAGGAGGAGCAGGCGCGCCGCCAGGAAGAACAGATGCTCCTTATGAAGGACCTTCACGCTACCTTTGGGAAAGACATGAAGGAGGTGAAGGATAAGGTTGCTCAACATGACAACCGCCTGTCGGAAGCTGAAACCCGAATCGACCAAGTGAATAATTGGGTTGACAACGTGATAGCTGACGTAAAGCTAACCGTGATGGCTGACGTGAAGAAAACGCTGGACTACCTTAAACTTGGGGATGGAATAGCAGCTCCCGTAGCTACAACACCTTCGCTACGTGGATTCAAAGTGCCACCGTTTGACGGAACTTCTTCCTGGTCGGCCTACAAAATCCAGTTTGAGGCTGTCATGAAGGCTAACGGGTGGAATAAAAGCCAGGCCATGACTGCTCTCACCCTAGGCCAGCGCGACCAGGCCTTTACTGTCCTGGAAGCTCTCGGTAAGGAAGTGGCTTACGAGCAGCTTCTTGAGGCATTGGAGGCTCGGTATGGCGACGCTCACCTGGAACACGTGTTTCGTGCGCAGCTCAAGGATCGCGTGCAACGCAGTAACGAAAGCCTGCAGCAGTGGGCCCTTGAAGTGGAGAAGCTGGTTCGCAAAGTCTACCAGTCCGTACCTGCGCTTATTGATGGGAACCTGGTGCAGGCATTCATCGACGGCATCCGCGATCTTGAGGTCAGAGCTGCTGTAAGGCTCGGTCACCATGGGACGCTTAAGGACGCGTTGGCCCATGCACTAGAGGTGGAAGCTGTGCGGCAGGATCATCGTTCCCATCGTGTCAGGGAGGTTGCAGCAGCTACAGTTCGCGAACGCAATAAAGGATACAGCCCTAGGTGCTACGGCTGTGGGGAAAAGGGCCACCTTCGATCCAGTTGCCCTAAGCGACTGCAGAAAGAGAAGTCGACCGATCTCCGGAGGGCAGTGCGGCTAACAGTACCGCGCAGCACCAGCGGCAGGGAAACCAGTAATAGCCAGGACTACGGGGCGGGTGCTGGCTGATGTTCAAAGAGCCCCAAGGGTTTCGATCACACAAACCCATGACGGGAACAGCCTAATCATCAAGGGCGAGGTCAACGGAACGCCGTGTAAGCTGACCATAGACACTGGAGCTTCTCACACGGTTGTCAGTTCCCAACTTACAAGTCGGTCCCTTGGGGACTCCGCATACAACCGGGAACGCAATGGGTAAAAAGTTTTACTCCCGGATATCTCCTAAACTAGTTAAGATAGATTCGTGGGAGTTTTACTCTCGCAATTAGAATAAAAAGCTCTATCTGATTCACTAATAATCAGGGAGGTGGTCATTTTGAGATAAAATAAAACACTGTGCGCCGGTGCCGGAGCCGGAACCCTTTTGTTTAAAACCCTTTTGTTTTGGTTTAAATATTCTTTTGTAACCAAAATTAAATGTTTTAAGTCACTTCTGTTTTGCTTTCGTGGTGAACAGACGTACTCTCCGTGCTCTCCCTTTCGATAATACTCTTGCCTTTGTATTTTGACCCTTGCTTTCTTTCTGGATTCTCTTTTCTTTCTGGACTCGTGATTACTTTGGCTTGTGATTTTGGACTCTGGAAATACCTTGTGATCATTTGGTGTGTCGTACTGGACTCCGTGGTTTACTTTGTAAACACCTTGCCAGGAACTTTGTGTGTGAAGTGTGGTGAATCTTCGTAATCTTTCGGGCTGTACATGTAAGTATCAACAGTTGTTATTATGAGCTATCTTTTACTTAATTTACTTGAGCTATCATTAAAAAATATGGTATCCATTTCCCATATTTATGCAGCTGACGCTTACTCCTCGTAATACTTCGACATTGATGACTGAGTCCAGCTTTAGACAGCATGTATAAGTATATTAATTAAGTATAGGTATCTACATTTCGATATACCTATTGAACTTTTTCATTCACCCACGGTAAATCGCGAGCAATCTTTATCTATCTCCTTCAATTTCTTCTACATAAGCATCTTCTTCTTGATCAGCTCACATTTCATTGTCTATATCTCAGCCAACTCTCAAACTGTTATTTTATTTAACTACTTATCGTATTGATTATGCGGCACAAAATGCCAGACTTCATTATTCATCATCATCATCAAGTAATGATAGATTTTGTATTTTACTACATTGTCGGTATGTTATTTGTTATAGGTAGGTATTACGTATTTATAGTTAAAAATCTTCGCATCATCTTTTTATAATCATCGTTGTTGATCATCATCATGTTTATTTCATCTTTTAATATCATCGTTATTAATCGATCATCTTTTCGGGTTGGTCCTGCTTCGCCATTATAAAATAAACAAGAGATAAAAGAAAACAAGAAATGTCTTTTAAGTGTATTAAAAAGAACTTATATACTAGTTACATTCGCTTCAGACGTCAATATTTACTGAATCCAAAAACTCAAAAACCACACTATAACCATTATGTGGGCGCAGCAACGTAACGTGCGCTTACCAGCTTTGCATGAGCAATAATAATAATTAATAGCGTCCAGTCCCGTTTCGTTGGTATTAACTACTAAATAGGAATAATATGTCCGTGTTCGTGCATATCTCGATTGTATTTTCCCTCTTAAAAGCCATAAATCGTTTCCGTGAATCCCTGTCTCGTTAAAATCTGCTATTAGTTGTCCATTATCTTGAAACACCTGTATCATATAAACTCCGTTTCTTATGTGCTCGCTGTAGTAGCTTTTAGCAAGCTTCAGCTGGTATGTTCCAAGAGCAAAAGTTACTAGTTGCTCCTCTGTCAACGTTGGGAAAGATTGTAACTCTGGCAGATCAGCGTTTATATTTTGAAAAGCCAATTGCTGTCTGCGGCCGAAAGGATTTAAGCCATGTCTTTCTACGTTTTCTGGCAAAACGTTCTCTGTCTGAATACGTGCTTCGATCCTTTGTAAAAATAAAGGAGCAAACTGACTGTCTTCAATTGGGACATGGAGTCCGTTTATTAACGCTGCACCAATTCGGAAATCTTGAAACATAATTATGCGGCATAGCGCTGTGGAAATATTCATACCTAAAAATAATCTGTAGTCTCTCTTGAAGTGGCCGTTAACCACTTCAACCACCCAACGGCACATGGTCACTATTCTCGAGTCGTTAGCTTGCAACTGACGTTAACTGACGTTCTCCCCTGTACAACGTCTCTGGCATAAAGGCTTCATATCCGAATGCTTCAAGATCCGGAACAACATCCCTAAATCCTCTATCTAGTATGAACTTGTCCCCATGATCAAAAAAACAATGGAATGGGTGTTCTTCATTATTTAACATTGTTTGGACTACTGAAGCATCAGATTGTTTTGCTGCATGAGGACCTGTCACTTCAATTATATAACCGTCAGTACAGACGATTAAAAACGGTTTTAAAAGGTATAAAAACTTGTGTGGACTGTATGTTTTGACTTGAAACAAAAACTTCGAGCTCTATAAATATAAACATATGTCATAAGTCATTTATTAATTTGTTGAACATAGGTACAATAATGATGTTATATAAAGATAGAATCGTGCGCTTTGTTAAGCCAGAGGGCGTACAAATATTTGTGATAATCAAGAAGTCATTTATTAATTTGTTGAACATAGGTACAATAATGATGTTATATAAAGATAGAATAGTGCGCTATGTTAAGCCAGAGGGCGTACAAATATTTGTGATAATCAAGCCACCCAAGTCTTGACAAAAAAAAAAAAAAGTAAGCCTGGACAATAAAAAATAATTATAAAGAATGACACATTTTGACAAATTAATTAATAATAAATAGCTATGGAAATCAATGTCAAAAAACAGAAAAAATTAAAATACAAAATAAAATGAAAACTAATAATAAAACTATGTCAATATACAATACTAATGTCAATATTCAACACAGATGTCAAAAATACAATACTAACGATGTCAATATACAGAGGTCAAAAATGCAATACTAATGATGTCAATATACAGATGTCAATATGTAATGTCAGTATACAAAAAAAAAAAAAAAAATATTAGCATGTCAACGTTCTGTCATTAGATTTTTGTCAGTTAGGAACTCCGAAATACTGTAATATGCTTTGTCACAAGTAAGGATTTTAGCCGTTTCTTAAATAAGTTCACATTCAATTCTTTGATTGACGACGGTAAGCGATTATATATAACTGGCGCCATGCAAAATACACTTTTGTACATTAGTGCTGTGTGAGACCTTCTTACACATAAGCTATTATTATCCCGTCGACTTCTTGTATTAATGTCCGACATTTTTTTAAACAACTTTGGATTGGTCTTTACAAATACAGCAACCTCAAAAATGTATAAAGATGGAAGAGTAAAATTTTTAAACTTAATAAACAATGGTTTGCATGTATCTGTAACCTGCAATCCAAACATTGTCCTAATTTTTTTTGGGCTTTAAAGATAATTTCCCTATTAGTTGAATTCCCCCAAAAAACAACACCATATCTTAACACAGAACCCACCAAGCCACTATATGCTATGACTAAAGCGTCCACAGTCATCACTGTCATAAGTTCAAATATGGCATAGGCAGACTTACTAATTCGTTTGGTTAACTCCTCCGTGTGTGTCTTCCAATCTAATTTATTGTCAATTGTTAGACCTAGGAATTTAGATGTGTTTACGTGCGTTATGCGTTGGCTGTCATAGTATATGCTCATATTTGTGTTTGAACGTTGGCTAAACATCGTTAATTTGGTCTTTTCAATATTAATTTTTAGATTATTATTATCTAACCATTGTACTATGGAGTTTATTGTCTTTGTAATTTCGTCGTTATAGTTTTGAGCGTTTGTGCTTTTAATGGTTACAGTGCTGTCATCGGCATATAGTGACATGGGTGACTAGTAACTTTCGGCATATCATTTATATAGATTATAAATAGAGGAGTCCCTAAAACACTGCCCTGGGGTACGCCATATGTAATCGTTCGATGATCAGACTTGTATATTCGTTGACATTTGGTTTTATAATCTATTTCAGAAACTTCAACGTACTGTTTCCTGTCCTTTAAAACAGGAAACAGTACGTTGATGTCCCATCACAGATTACTATCATCTTATCAGGATTTCCAAAAAGCGCTATGGGAATCATTTTATTGCGTTGAAGCACCTCTTCCCTACTAATATGATCCCAACCAAGATGTCGAGGCACATAATCTTGAGTTAACGCATCTCTGGCTTCTTTCATTTAACGCTCCAGCTGTCTTCGACTCAAGTGGAATACACGAGCTAATCGTTCATTAGATTCGCCCGTGGTCAACTTAGCGAGCAAGATTGCCAAAGCTGTTTGAGGTTTATTAATAGCATTTAGTGGTGGCATTTTTTGGTGTCTCGCTTAAAACTGTTAAAAATTCTTGACGTGTTCGCCCTGTCCAAAAGTACAGTTCATCTTCATCAATCCGCTCGACGTTTTCAAAATCTAAACGTACCCTGCTTTCTGTATTTTTTTTTGTATTTATAATTATTTCCTCCACTTGTTGAGCATTAAAACTGTGGGTTGAGTTTGGTGCCTGAGGCAGATCTTCCCAATTTTCAGCCTGAAAATGGAACTGGCAGACTCTTGCTGACTCAGGAATATAATAATTAAAATCCATTAACAAACGATTTTTGATTCGTTCTGGTATCCGAAGACGTGTCTGAAGCCAACATTGATAAAAAATGCAACCGTTGGCTGTGTTCGGTGGCCTTAAAAATCTATGTAGATTAATATAAGTTGAATGCGGCTGACCGTCTGCTTCTTGTATGGTAGGACCAGGACCACCTTCGAGATTAGGGTTTACTGCGTTGGGATCTTGCGGCTGATTAGCATTATCAGGTTGTTCCCTCTCTTGGTCTTGCTGTTCATTATCATGTTCTTGTAGCTGGTCTGCTTGGTCCACTTGCCCTGGCTCATGAACTTGAGAATGATGAGACATTCTCACCAACAGTAAGGTACGACTCTATTCGTATGTTATTGTCCATTTCAGCACAAGAAAATCTTGAAATAGTACAATTTGATATAACCACTGCTTTTCTGTATGGCGAATTAAAGGAAAACATATTGATAACAGCACCTGAAGAACTAGACTGCAAATCTAACATGGTATGTAAACTATTTAAATCATTGTATGGACTAAAACAGGCACCCAGGTGTTGGAACACAAAATTTTGTTCAGTCCTTAATAAATCTGGCTTTGCGAAAAGTAAAGTAGATCAGTGTGTTTATATTGGAATAATAAATGGTTTTAAATGTTATCTGTGCCTCTATGTTGATGATGGTGTTTTGCTTTGTAAAGATAAATCAAGTAATTAATGTTCTGCAAAAAAACTTGGATCTAAAAGTATGTCTTGTATTAAGTAACTTTGTTAGTATGCAAATTGAAAAATATGAAAATTGTATTTTTGTACATCAGACGGAATACATTGATAATTTGTTGAAAAATTCAACATGCAGGATGGTAAGCCCAACTGTTTGTTGTTTTGCCTTGAACGAGAGCAGTGGTCCATGACATGCTCCCTTGTTAATTAATTGCCAATTTACGGTTGCGAACTGTTATCTGGAGCATTTACGAACTACTTTTCAAGTAGGAAATCCAGAAACAGCCAATTTACACCATTCACTCATTAAAGGGTATTCAGATCATAGATTTGAATATATCCTATATTTCACTGTTTGACCATTTGAGTATCCCTATATTTATATTTTTATTCGAGTATCTCTATATTTCACTATTAGAAATGAGACTTTCACTAAACTCATTAAAAGTCGTTTCATGTGAATGAAAAAAAGTAATTTAAAATAATAGATTGTCGTCATATGTGAATATAATGCAATTCCAATATTACATTACATACATACGTGTCGAATTGATAACCTCCTTTTTTAAAAGTCGGTAAAAAGAGCAGTCAGTTCATACCTATTATTAGATAATTCAGTAGGAATAGTCTATTCAGATATCAACGAACATTATTATTCCTGTAATCCCTTATATATTTAATTAGGTATTCAAAATGTTCATTTCAGTTTATGCCTCTGTTTTTTAATCCAGGTTCCCCCAATTTTACTATTACTTTCACTGATAGTATTAATTCATAATATCAATTCAAAGTGTTATGATCTGAATATATCCTATATTTCACTGTTCAACTATTCGAGTAACCCCTTAATGATCTCGATTCATTCCTCTGTAACCACTTAATATATTATTATTTAATTATTCATAATGTTAATTTCAGTTTATGCCTATTTTATCAATTCAAGCCAGTTGTAACCATTCTTTCTTCATCAAGTCATAAAATAGTCTACTAACAATATTTTTAGAGTTAATGAGTTATTTTTTTTAGTTTTTTTTTCCTGTATAGTACTAGTTGTAGTGTCGCATACTCATCAACAGCATCTGTTCGAGTGTGTAAATGAATAGAGCCGTTCAATATGAACTGCTCATCATAACAAGTTGTTCAGTATGATCTGCTTATTATAAGATTGCTGTTTATAACATGCTGTTCAGTATGAACTGCTTATTATAACAAGTTGTTCAGTATGATCTGCTCATTATAACAAGCTGTTGAGTATGAACTGCTCATTATAACATGCTGTTCAGTATGAACTGCTTATTATAACAAGTTGTTCAGTATGATCTGCTCATTATAACAAGCTGTTGAGTATGAACTGCTCATTATAACATGCTGTTCAGTATGAACTGCTTATTATAACAGCTGTTTTTTGCTTTCAATGTTGAACTATTATATGCGGTTGGCAGACGGTTAACTGTTATATTAACATTGTTAGTGTTTAAGAAATAAAACAAAGAAGGTCAAGTTTAAATATTTATTTCTACATAATTAAAAAGATATAATTCTTTGTATAAAGATGGATCAAAACAAAATAGCAAATCGACATACTTTTAATTTATAATCTCAAAAGTATTAAAACTAATTAGGTACGGGTAGATATCCCGATACAAAATTGTTTGTATACAAAAAATCTTATCACTAAAATTATACTAAACGTTACATACACATAAAAGTGTTAATAATAACTGATATAATTAACACTTTATCGATTTTTTAAATGGTTTTCCAACCATATTGCAAAGGCTTGCACCTCTACACCACTGCAGTGACAGGTGCGAGGTGGTTTGCCTTTAAACGCTTTATGCCTCGTGCACAGGTGGTTTCATTTTAAATCTTTCATTATGTTTTTAACCCCCGACGCAAAAACGACGGGGTGTTATAAGTTTGACGTGTCTGTGTGTGTGTGTGTGTCTGTCTGTGGCATCGTAGCTCCCGAACGGATGAACCGATTTTGATTTTGTTTTTTTTGTTTGAAAGGTGAATTAGTCGGGAGTGTTCTTAGCTATGTTTGACGAAAATCGGTCCAAGATGGCCGCCGCCACAAAATGGCGGACTACATATTTTTTCACAACTCCCTTAATATGGGTATCAAATAAAAGGGCTTGAATAGTAGAATACTATACACTATGATAAATTTCAAATCCAAGATGGCCGCCATCACAAAATGGCGATTTACATTTTTTTTTCACAACTCCCTCAATATGGGTATCAAATGAAAGGGCTTGACTAGTAGAATACTATACGCTATTACACATTTCAAATCCAAGATGGCCGCCACCACAAAATGGCGAATTATATTTTTTCTTCACAACTCCTTCAATATAAGTATCAAATGCAAGGGCTTGACAAATAGAATAATGTGTACTATATTGAAAGGGAATGAGGAATATTAACTAACGAAATGAAAACTAAAAACTTGAAAATATTTTTTTGTCTGATTAATGCTCTAGAATGATGAGGAAAGTGGAGTGATGACTCGTCGAATGGAGTTATCCTACTTAAAAAGCGTAGGTATTTCTATATCAGATAGTGTCGCAGTCCCATTTTATAAACTAGATCTGAAATACCTAAGATATCTAATAGCTACGAAATACTTGTACGAAAGTTGAATAACTAAAGGAAGAACTCGAAAAATGATATAATAAAACAAAAAAATCTGTTTAGTCTTAAAAACTATTCTTCAACTATACATTAATAATTATTTTTTGACGGATAAAAAACCTGATTAAACACCAAATTACCTGAATCTTAAAACGCAAGAAAATAATAGAAATGAAATACAAAAATTAAGGAGTCCCTACAAAAAGCATGAAATAAAAAATTAAATTAAAAATTTAAAAAACCCCCGACACAAAAAGTACCTAATAAAATTAAATGTAAGTTATTGGAAAAGGATCAAATAATTTAAAAACCCCCAACTTAAAGAATTAAAAAATTCATATGGAAGTCCGTTCTGTGGAACACCTTCTATTCTGCCACCTTCTTTCTTTCACCTTTTATTTTGTTATTCTTCTATTCTAAGAGGTCCCCCGACTGCCATATGAATTTTTTAATTCTTTAAGTTGGGGGTTTTTAAATTATTTGATCCTTTTCCAATTACTTACATTTAATTTTATTAGGTACTTTTTGTGTTGGAGGTTTTTTAAATTTTTAATTTAATTTTTTATCTACTTTTGGACATTGTAGATTTTCTAAATTTATTGATGACAATCCTAGACTAGCTAATAAGTTTTTTTCATAAGTACCCCCCTTGTACGCCCACATGAACTGTTTGTTCGGGTCAAAGTCCTTCATTATCCTTATAAATTCCTGGAAACTGATATCGTCGTCGTAGTTTTTTAACAACATCCCATGCACATATTTAATAACGAATGATATGGTTTTATCATATTTATATCTTATCAACCAATTCGGGAGTTTTATTGGAAAAAATGAAGGACCTTATCCCGAATGTCATAAATACCTACTTCCTTAAAATACATCTCTTTTGACACTTGGAAACCATCGATATCAATAATATATTTAATATTTTCTGGTTCCATTGGTATTGCCAGAAGCTACACGCCGAGAAAGATATATTTTTTAATGTTGATGTATGGACAGGTTCAAGCTCATCATCCTGTTATTCCTGTTAACAACAAAAACGGACGTTGAATTAATTATGTAAGGCGTACTTACAGCATTATGGATTACTGACTTATGTTTTAATCTAATGTTACAAAAAAAAAACACGCAACACTGGCTTAGGATCACACCTCCAAAAGATCTTGCTTAACTAGCCTAACATCATTACAAACATCATAATATTATTAGACAATTTAACCACCTACATGTTATTATAATTATATCTAACGTATTAAAACATTAAATCATGTACTTATGATAATAAAATAATATAGCATGTTTTTTATTACTGGATAACAAAAACACTTTGTCCGGACGGGGAATCGAACTTAGAACGAGATAGAAAATACAAGAAGGCGAACACACTTGTGACCATTAGACCATCCTGGTTGTTTACGAGATAGACATGGGCAGGCAATGATATTATAAGTAAAAAGGTGTAGATAGGTTACTTACACAACATTCGATCTTCAAAAACGGCACTCTAACGCACTCATAAATAACTAAACATTGCAATAGCACACTACAGTACGATTAGACGTCAAAGTGGGATTGCATGATTCAATTATCGCGAGCGAAAAAGAGACAAATATAATTTGCAACAGTGCGTCGTCTAGTGTATTAGAAACGATGTAGAATAAATTAATCAGATATGACATTTTACCTTACATCGTGATTTATGCCTAAAAATGCGATATGAGTTCATGTAGTAAAAGTAATAAAGTAGTAGAAATGCATTGAAAGTAGGTAAATAAAAGGTATATTGACTTAAAAAAAAATTTAATATCAAATAAAGCGCTGTAATAAACTTATTCTAACGACATCAGTGACCTTCAAATAAATTTAACTTATTTCTTTTCTGTCTTTTTGATTTTTTGTTTAACTCGGGGTTATTTTTATGTTCAGCGTGAAGACGGACATTCACATACTTCTCTATAATAGCTTTTAATAAAAGCATACGGTGGTTTAAAGTGGGTGTTTGTGTCATAGCATGGTCGTTCAATTCACTAAATATATTAGAGTCGACAAATGATTTTAAAATACGATTTTTTACGTTAACAATTTCTTCATTTCTCGTAAAGTATAGCCCATTTTCTTTTATGTAAGCCTTCAAAATGTATTCTGATCTTAAGCAAACAGTAAACAAACTTTCCGTTGAGTAGCACAAGCCACCCATATCTTTTATTGAGATTAATTTGTGAAACCACAGTTTTTTGGACGTAAATAATGATTTTATACAGACTTCACATTTCAAAATGCTAACCATTTTCCTTGCAATCCAGCCCGAAATATAACCCACTATCTGTTTGAAATGATCCGGTAAGGATTCTTTGTTGAGCACCAGCGCAAAAGTATTAACATTTTCTAGTGATATCTTGTCACTTTGCATTTCGGGGCTTTTTTCAGATTCTGCCGAAGAATCAAATTCAAAATAATCAATTGATGCTCGTTTGCCGGAGTACCAATTGATATTTTGAATAGCTGAGGAACAATTCAAAATAGGGACACTTTCTAGTGGTACGCAATTGCCACTGAAACCACTACGTAATTCTAAATGATTTAAAATCTTTTTATAAATTCCCTTGAATTGAATCACGTTCGGGTTATTATTGTAGCCTCCATGCTTTCGAATAATACCAAATAGGATTTCAATATGATCTTGGCTTAATCTATAGGTTGAAATGTATCTCAGTAAGGGATGGTTTACAACTAATGATTCATAAAGATGTTTCAAAGACTCGATACAAATGAGAAATCCCACAAACCCAGATTTGCATTTACAGTCAACTAAACGTTTTTTGCTGATTGTAAATATAATTCTACGTTTAACCACCCTCTTCGTTTTGCTGTAAATTTTTAATGACAATATATATTGTTTTGCTTTATCGAGAAACTGTATAATTTCAGTGGCATTTTGTGGGCAAATAGGCTTCTTAAAACCAAAAATTTCAAAAGATCGTGAGTTAAATACATCAAAGAGGTCATTAAAAATTTCGATGAATTCCACAGTGGCTGCTGTTTCATTAAATCGTGAAGAAACTAATAACTGTTCACACAACTCTAGTGCTTTAGCAACACTTTTACTCAGCAACTGTGTTGCCAATTTAACCTTCATTATTTCATTTCTGAAGTTAATATGAAGCTCTGAAAGTTTATTGGCAAAATTTAAGCCTTGGTTTTTTTGAAGGTTGTGTAAATTTACCAATAAATGCCACTTTATTTCTTTTTCCAACTCGTTGAAGATAATTCTTTTCGATTCAAAAGTATTTCTAACTAATTTAAGCATGTGACAAGGGTCAAATAACACTGCTACTTCTCTATCACAACTGGGATGCTTGAACGTGGTTTTTAAATTGTTTGGATCTTTCAAATGACAACCCATTATATTGGCAGCGGAAAAGTTTGCTTGACAACCATCGAAAGTGACTGCAACAATATCCACTCCAGACTCAAAGCACTTCTGCAAACAAGAAATAATTAAGTGTGCTCTTGTTTCACCACTGATTCCTTTGACGAAAAAATATCCTACTGGTAGTTTCCAGTTTTCATTTAATGCGACTAAAAGAAAAACATAGGCTTCTGTTGCAATTACTTTGCTATCGGTAGTGCCGCCAAAGTCTACCACACCTTCTGTCTTTTTTCCATTCCATTTGGATTGGTGTCGAAGTGCCATTTCGTCAACCACAAGAGTGCAGATCATTCTTTTTTTTGATGATTCATTTTTCTTTCTGAGCATATCAAATGCTTGCGTAGTGAATCCTGGTGAAACTGTACTATTCTCATACCACTTGCCTAATACTCTAGGGTGTGGCAGAGCGCTGTGAAGAATTTTCCTCACATATTTATACGCAGCTGGCGAATAAAAATTTAAGGTAAGAGCGAATTTTCGCAGTGTTGGTGGATATTTTTGACGAAAAGATTTCTTACTTCTTTTCTTACATAAAATTCTATTAAATAAACTCATAGTGTCTTCATTCAGGTTCAATTCAGTAAATTGTTCATCAGATATGTATTTCTTTGTTTTTAAATGTTTTAATATATCACTCAAATGCACCACGCGTCGTTGTAACCTTTTGTTTTGATTTTTTAAATTTCGGTTTTTATTTATCATTTTTTCTTTCTGAAAACTTATTCTTTTGACGCATTTTTTAAGAGCAGCTTTTCGAGGGGTATCGAAAATTGACTCCAAATCGGACAACTTTTCTTCAGTAAGGCTGTTAGGACTACCGGCTATTGATTGTGCACGAGGTAACTGGAACAATTTTTTGAATTAAGATAAAATATTCAAGTAAACGAATCCGCTATAAAAATGCAACATTAACATAAACGTAAATAATTACCTCCAAAACAGGAAACGCAGATTTTTTTAATAAAGTGTATCCCTTGCCCGACATGTACTTGTCTTCGACTTTAAAATGAATGGAGCATATTTTACTCGATTTATTCGGTTGCCAAAATTCTTCATTTCTCTGTTTGCGGACAATATCCACCCACCGGATGCACCTTAGTTCATTTTTTGGAAATCTAGAAACAATTAATTAATATTTACACCTAAAGAAAAACATTCTTCTTTACGATACACTAAAATTTATATTTTGGTTTCAATTTAGTAATATAATATTTAATTTATGCTCCCTCATCATAACAAAAATCTACATTTAAGTAAAAAGAATGTGCCACCATTTGAATCTACTGTCAGGCAACTGACCTATCTGTTTCTTAGGCATACTTTTACTCTATGATCGGTAATGACGTCTATCTCTATCGCACTTGTTCATGCAGAAACTTTTGTTGCACTCATTCTTTTCCGACGCCATATTTTAGGAATATAATGTTTTGATTTGTGAAAATATTAGAATAAATAGTGTACTTACGAATGATATGTGATTCCTTGACTTTTGGAAGTTTTGCTTGTATAATTTGTGCAATATCTCATAACACACGATGGCATTTTCGGAAGCTTTGGGTCTTTTACTTTGAATGCACTCAGTACCTACGTGACGTGCGTCTGTTGACGGCGCAACGCGACACTGAGGTCAAGTGTGGCTAGTTAGCCACATTTTAACGTGCCGCTTGCTGAGCGCTTATAACCTATCTACACCTTTTTACTTATAATATCATTGTGGGCAGGCATCGAAATTAATATTGTTTCTGCTCAGACAAAATTTTTGTTAGAAACGAAACCTAAAATTTTATATGTAGATAAATGAACTCACCTCAGAATCGGGAAAGAGATTGATTTTATGCTTTTTGTTCACGTTTGTTGGTATTGGATTAGACTCTGACTTCGAATCACTACCTAAATGATCCTGTATCTGTCCTCGTTGTTTCTTGGATTTCGGCGGCTTGCTGGTATTTTTTTTTAACTGATGTTAAAGGCACTTCAGTGTCTGAATCGAAGGATTTGAAGACCTAAAAATATAGATTAAGTAAACTATTTATGACACGAAAACAGCAGTTATCAAAAAATATTAGCCCATCAAGACGCTGAGCAAAACAACTGTATAATTGCAGCTGAGCTGCATATGGGCCTACTTGTTACGTAGATACATAATTGTCGCGTTGGGAAGATATCCATAGCCAACAGTAAAGAAATGATGCACAACCAATGTAAGTACCTATTTTAAAAAACACCTCGATGGCTCTATTTATACCCTAATATTATAAGGGAACGATCATCTTAACGTATTTAAGTTTTCGTTGACGTTTCAATTTTAAAACAATTAAAGATTATATTTAATATTGAACGCTGTAGTCATTGATCATAAGAATTATTATTGTTTGTTATATATTATAAATTCGGTACTCAAGTGTAAACATCTTTTTTAGCAAACTTATTTGGGCACAATACTACACCGACGACCAACGCCGCGCTGTCGCTGCAATTTGAGACGAAATTTTTAGGTACCTGATCGTAATTTATTTACTCGCTAGTAAATCTTAATGTAAAGACACAGTTCAACTTAAAATAGAATTGAATACAAACTTAATATAATCCATTATACATTGATCTTTTTTTAAAAGAAGTTATTAAACATAACTTTAAGCAGAAAACAACTTTATTAATATTTATGGGAAATAGGGGTAATTTAAATAAAGGAGAATTGCTCCAATATCATCGAACATTGTGCAACCTTAGATTAAGAAAAATTGTATTGTTTACATTCCCTTACAGTAACAGTTTGCCACAGGAAGAAAATAACTTAAGATTTGATATGAACATGACATTGCACAATTTGACATATAATGATAACCAATTCCAGTTAATTGATACTAACTATTATGTTGGTAATAATTTATATTTGACAAAAGATAGATACAATATTGTTATGTACTATCTTTCTAACTATCTTAAAAGACAGATAGCTGTGTCGCTATCATATTTTTTTTCAATTTCAGCCAAACATTTGGCTAAACAAATTGTTCCTATTGAGCAATGCAATGACATTTTAAAGTATTCTGCCAATAATTTGGTCAAAATTAATGACATTAATCATCATTTAAATTAGACATTAAGACAATAGAGGCAACCTCTTGCAAAAATGTAGCTAAGGCAAATAATAAGTCAAATGAAAGTGTAAAAAAATTAAATAGTATCAATCTGGTGCATCAAAATATTCAAGGATTTTTAAACAAAGACTTAGAAGTAGAATTATTCCTGAATTGTAACAATATAGATATTCTTTGTTTGACAGAACATTGGCTTAAAAGCCACCAGTTCATGTTCAATTTTAGTAATCACCAGGTTGGTAGTTCATTCAGCAGAGTAAATGCTATACATGGTGGCTCATTAATTTTAATAAATAACCAGCTTAAGTTTAAGGACCGAAAGGATATCGTAAGCCTCTCTGTTGAGCGAACAATTGAAATAGCCTGTATAGAATTGGAGCAGTTCATTATATTAAGTGTATACAGACCACCTTCAGGATTGTATGATTGTTTTGAAAAAGTTATGGATGAAGTGTTGCACAAAATCTGTAATACAAAGAAGTCTATCATCACTTGTGGTGATTTTAATGTTAATTTGTTAGAAAATTCTGGGTTAAGTACTAAAATTATAAGTTTGTTTCAGTCATACAATCTTGCTAACCAATTTTTAGAGCCCACTAGAATAACTCCTACTAGTGCCACATGCCTAGATAACATTTATACAGATGTTATACCGACCCACAAAGAAATTATTAACTTAATAGACTCAGATCATTGCGGACAATTGATCAGTATTCCAAATTACAACAAAAATGTTACTAAAAAAGATATCACTGTTAACCCAAAAACAACTAATCGCTTGGAAACATTTAAAACTAAACTCTTGGGTAAATTACCACTTTTATTCACTAATGATGACCCTAATCAACAATATAATGATTTTTTTTATATGTATTGCACACAATTTGATAACACTTTTATTCCAAAAACATTATCGGTTAATAGTAACGCTTCCTTCAGTGACTGGGCCACCATTGGTATACATAAAAGTAGAAAACGACTTTATGAATTATATGAAGAACGGATTTGTATAAACACTGCTGAATTTAATTTATATGTTAAGAATTATTCTAAAATATTTAAAAAAGTTTGTAGTATTGCCAAGTCACGTTATTTGAGTTCAAAAATTAAAAATAGTAGCAACATTATTAAAACAACTTGGAATGTCATTAATAGCGAAACGGGTAGGTCATGCACCCGAAGTAGTGACTACAGCCTTGCTATTGATGACAATATAATTAAATCAGATTCTCAAGTCGCCGCGGCCTTTGAAAATTTCTTTGCAGAGATTCCAGTATCAACTACTAAATCTCTTAACTCATCACCCGCTGCCGCAGAGTCTTTACTTAGAGAAAACGTTTCAGTTTGTGATTCTGAATTTCACTTTGAATATGTAACCTGTAACGATATCATTAAAACCTTTCACACGTTAAATGTTAAAAAGACCGCAGATCTATGGGGTAATTCTGTGGATGTTGCTAAGTCGATTATAAACATTGTAGCACCTACTTTAGCTGTTATATTTAATAATTGTATTGACCGTGGTGAGTTTCCTGATCTTATGAAAAACAGTAAAATAATACCGTTATTTAAATCGGGTAGTACATCAGACCCTACTAATTATCGACCTATTTCAGTACTACCTACCTTTAGTAAAATTTTTGAAAAACTTATTTTGAATCAATTGCAAAGCTTTTTTAATAAAAATAAATTACTGCATAATAAACAGTTCGGTTTTACAAGGGGTCGTTCGACTACCGATGCAGGAGTTGAACTTTTAGGACATATTTATAATGCATGGGAGGACAAATGCGATGCCTTGGGCGTCTTTTGCGATTTGTCCAAGGCATTCGATTGTGTTCTTCATGAAACATTAATCAGGAAACTGCACCACTACGGAATCCGGAACGCCTCTCTGGATCTTCTTACTTCTTACTTGAGTGATAGGATTCAGAGAGTTGATGTTAACGGAAAAAGGTCACCCGGATCTGTAGTAAGAATGGGGGTCCCCCAGGGCTCAATTCTTGGTCCTTTCTTGTTCCTTATTTATATCAATGACTTGCCGTACCTCATAAAGGATAATCATGATATAGTGTTGTTTGCAGATGACACTTCTCTCTTGTTTAAAATCAAACGTCAGCAGCTGGTTACTGACAATGTAAATAACGCCCTTGCAAAAGTAGTTAACTGATTTAATGTCAATAACCTACTTCTTAACGGAAAAAAAACAAAATGTATTAAGTTTACGATACCCCACGTTAGACAAGTAGAAACTAGTGTTCTCATTAAGGATGAAGAGTTAAAACCCGAAGATACCACAGTATTCTTAGGCATAACGTTGGATGCCAAGCTTCAATGGGGCCCCCATATAGATAAATTGTCAAAAAAGCTTAGCTCTGCAGCATACGCCGTTAGGAAAATTCGTGATTTGACTGATTTAGAGACAGCCCGTTTAGTTTACTTTAGTTATTTTCATAGTGTGATGTCGTACGGTATTCTGTTGTGGGGAAATGCCGCCGATATTCAGACAATTTTTATTTTACAAAAAAGGGCAATTCGTTCTATTTATAAATTAAGTCCTAGACACTCCCTCAGAGACAAATTTAAAGAGATTAATATAATGACTGTGCCTTCTCAGTACATTTATGATAATCTTTTGTATGCACATAAAAATATTAATCTGTTTAAAAAATACAGTGATATCCATAACATAAATACTAGGAACAAACACAAATTTGTTGTTCCTACAACAAGGCTCAAGAAAATAGGTGGCTCGTTTAGATGCCAATGTATACATTTTTATAATAAACTTCCTAGCCACATTCAAGAACTAAGCCTAAATAAATTCAAAGCTTTTATAAAGCGAAAACTATGCCAGAAAGCCTATTATACTGTAAAAGACTATATTGAGGACAAAAAGGCTTGGGATTGAGCTGCTCCAATAGGTTTAGACAGTGAATGTTATTTTGCAATTTTTACACTTTAATATTTTCTTTTTTTTTTTAAGTATCATTTACTTACACAATGACATGTACATTTACTGTATAAAGTATTATATTATTTTAATTATTGTGAATGTGAGGACTATGTGGGTCATTGTTTACATTTTAATCGTGGTCTGGCAGTTTGAGTAGTTTATGCGGCCTACCCAAATGTCCTGTCTTTGGTATTGTTCGTCGAATCGTTGAGCTCCTGAAGTTCTGAGTTGAGCTGCACGGTTACTGACAAATGCGTGCACTGACTGGACAGGTCCACTCAATCTGTGTGGTTCTTTCCTCAAAAGATCTTTTCAGACACTAATCTACATGGTCCTCAAAGATTATGTCCGGATTTTTATATACACATTGACATTGATGAATTTTATTTAGACAATGACATGAATATTTACTTTGTAAAGTATTTTTTATTTTATTATTTTTTTTTTTCTTCTCATTTTAATTATTGTGAATGTGAGGACTATGTGGGTCATTTTTTTTTCTGTTTTCCTTCTTAGTTTTAATCATGATCTGGCAGTTTGAGTAATTAACGCGGCCTACCCAAATGTCCTTTCTTTGGTATTGTTCGTCGAATCGTTGAGCTCCTCATTTCTGAGTCGAGCTGCACGATTTTTGACAAATGCGTGCACTGATTGGACAGGTCCGCTCAATCTGTGTGGTTCTTTCCTCCAAAGACCATTTCAGACATCAATCTACATGGTCTTCACACGATCTGACCAAGATTTTGTCTGGACTTTAAAAGAGACTGTGACCTCTGAGTTTGTTTCGGCCTTTCTTCTCAGAGTAGTCAGATAGGAAACGCCGACCACATCTAGTTTTAAAAAATATGATGACGTGTAAAAGTGTTTGTAAAAACCTACTTACAGAAAATAAATCATTTATCATTTATCATAAATATAAAAATTACTCTTAGTCGTTAGTTATTTCAGTTTATAGTTAATAGTTTCAATCTCTCAACTAATTCGTTAAGGTCATCCTAATATATCAGGTCAGTATTTTTTTATATTTCTTTAACATTGACAAGTATCCACAAGTTTATTGTGAATATTATCGTTTGAAGTTTCTAAAAACAAAGGTCTGATTATTTCAGGATATTTTATTCCTTTATCGCCTTTTATTTGACCTCTAGGATTGAAATTTCCCTGATAAACATTTGTATAATACAATATATCCTTGTAGACAAGTTTATCTTTGTTGGATATTAGTTTTAAATCAGGTTTTTTTCAAAGTAAAAGTTCTTTCAGGCCAGCAGTTAAATTGTAGGATTTATCACCGATTTTAATCAAAATTACATTTTCACTGTCAATTTTAGAAAATGATACTACTGAATTTCTCATCCATAAAGTTTTGTTTTCACTTCTTATTCCAAACGGTATATTTACACAATCAATCAAATTTTTTTTTTTTTTTTTTTTTGCGGATGGGAAATCATCAAATGACTCCTCCCGCTCTGGGTGGAGCGGAAGGGAGTGTCAGACTCTTACTGACTAAAACCCACCCGTGTTCCTTCCTTAGCCCTTTATGTTCCGGGCCAGCGGTAACCCTTTCGGACAATCCCGCTGATCATAGATATCCTGACCCTCTAAAGAGATTTCTAAATCATCTGGTAATACCATCTCAGGAGACTCTTTAACCAATTGTGTAGAATTAAGTTTTGGTTCTTAACAGTCAACAAACTTTGTAGATGAGCTAGTATTAATTTCATCCAACTTAAAACCTTCGGAATTAGTAAGTTTTGTATTTTCTAAATGTTTTATTTTTTCCATAGTTATATTCGAATCAACTAGAGTTTTAAGGGGGTCTGTGACAGGTTTTAGCATTTTATCGAGTGACAAGTTCATTGAGTGTTCCTGGTCCCTCATTTGTTTTATTTTAATATTTTTCTCCATGTTATATTATAACAACTGTGTTCAGCTAACGTACACATTATACTGAATTTGATTTTGCAAGTTAATTACTTATATGTGCATATAAACAGTCACTCAAATTTAAAAAAAACATATCAAAATTCTGTCTGTACCTTCCATTATTAATGGAGATTCTTTATTAATAATTAGAAAATTATAAGGCTTACTCCAAACAGTTTGGCAAATATTTCTGAACTCTCCATTGTAAATCAGAACTAACATGCTCTTCATAAATATGTTTTAAATTCACATCATCTTGTTTGAATATAATAAGAAAATTAACATTATCACGTAACAATTGCTTCGGAATTTTAGAATAGGTTTGAGATAAATAGAAACAATCTATTTGTTTATAGTACCCATACAAAAATAATTGCGGATACTTGACTTTCACATACAACATAATCAAAAATAAAATACAGAAATTGCTAAAGCTTCATTCGGAGAAATGACATTTTTATCATCATTGAACTCGTAAAAGTTAATCTGTGGCACTCTTTTTATTAATACTTCGTTCAAGAAACGGTATTTTGGTTGAAAAGAAGTTTTAGAGTAAAGATAAAGATTTTTAAATTTGAGCCCATTTTCACGAAGCAGTAAAATCATAACATTCGTTTTTGCCACAGTTTGATGGCCTACATATTATACAGCGAATGGTATTTGGCAATAAAGCGCTATGTCTGATGTTGTTAACAGAGTCACGTAATCTTATGTTATTGATGTTGAGAGATATGAGTTGCTGGATCAACTTCATCTTGTCGATTAATTCAAATGTTATTCAACATACATATATATATTGAAAACATCGCATTTCAAATACAGATCACTGTAGGTATTCGCCAAGCGTTGTTATCTTAAAATTGTTCCTCACGCACAAGAGTGCGTGAGCATATTCTTCATCTTCTTCCATAGTTAAACTATTATAGAAACTGGACTTCGAGGGTAGTTAATTTTCATCAAATTTTGACCAGTCGTCCATATAATCATATGGATAAATACCTTTCTTACGTAATAATTTAAGTTTAGTTTTATCCGTAAATTCTCTTGACAAATGAACAAAGTCTTTTTCTGACAAACTTTTACTTAAAGAATCTAAGCTTGAGCTAAGAAAATGAAATGAATCAATAAACTTAATCTGTACTGAACGAGTACCTTTTTTTGTCTCAATTAGCTTAGTTATTGTAAGATATTTTTCTTTAGCTTTTGGTATTATTTTAATTGAGCCTTTATATTTAGCCAACTCTCTTATAAATATATGCGAGTCATAACCACTTAGATTATGAAATACTACCGGTATGAATGGACACACTTTATACATCAAATTACAATGTGAGTGCGCTGCCCCTCTATACTCGGAAGTAATATGATCATGATCTCGAACTTTATCTCCAGACAGTGACTGATTCCATAATATGGCACTTAGTTGTATTTCGATATTCTCGTTCTTGATTATAAGTTAAAGGTTTCATTGATAAATGGTTAGACAAAACTTTGTTTATCCGCTTTACATATTTTACTAAACGTTTAATAAAGACTTCAGCGCAATCTATGCCTATGTACGTGACAAACTTGTTAAGTTTGTTGTCGTGACAACAACATATGTAATATGTCAAAAGTCAAAAAGTCAAAAGTAATTTATTTGCATAAATAAGGTACAGAAGGTTGGTAAAATATACAGAATTGTTCTCTTATTCTTTCTATTATGCAAAACTTGAAGGTAGATGCATTTTTAGTGTCTTAGTATTTTTAGAAGTATTTTCATTGCAATTTATTAGCAAACTCTCAAAATCAGCATAAATAATAAAATTAATTTTTAGTTTTCTTTCATAATGTTTAAATTTCAATATGGTATCTTTTTCCGGTAGTATAGTTAGTATTTTAGAACCAGTGTGAGAAACATATTTCTTTACATTTGTAAAAAAATGTAAACATGATTCGCATAAAAAAATCTTTGCCATGATGATGAGTAACCTGGCGTCGCACTAATCGTATAAGATCTTTTATTAAACAGTAATGTCCTTTACCATTCCGTTCAAAGTATAATAAATTAACGTGTTTTTCTTTTTTCTTATTTGTCATGTATAACGGGCCAGTAACAACGTATTTGCTATCTAGCCCATAAATGGTAACGCTTATTGTAGGATTTAGCCGTTCAAAAAGTTGGATGTAATCTGTGAAAGAGGAAATAACATTCCTTGAATATTGAGAACTTGGCTATAATGAGGATAGGATGTCGTTCTGCACACATTATTTGCACGAGGAAATAATGCGGCTACGACGCACCATAAGAAACAATATTCGTCATTATTACGTAAAATCAAACAACTTTTAGTATTTTTTATTACTGAGGGCAACTCTATGTACGTGCCGCCTCTCATGGGACAATATTTAGGGGAGAGGGGGGCATAATGGGGACGCTAAGGAAAATACACAGTAAAATAATCAACGCAATGTATTTATTAATTAAAACTAATCACAACACTTTGGATACTTATTAAACCATCAATTGGCATAGAATTTGGTGATGTAAATAATCATATGACTTTATAATTTTAATTTTTTGAAACTATAATGAAAACCCCATCGTGCCCCAGGGTAGGGGCAGTATGGGGTACGTATTTATTTTGCGTCACAGTACAAGCAGATGTGGATTTCTTCTGTATTGTCGTCGTCTACACCAGCACAAGCTGTATGAGCCCACCGTCCACATAGTTGGCAAGACACCCAACCTTCCGAAGACTTTAAATAAGTGTGGTTCACGTCAAGGCAGTACAGGCACATGGTATCCTCCTCGGTATTCTCTACACCAGAGGGAGCTTTTTAGGTCTTCTGTTTCTTAGAGTTCTTCTTTAACTTGGGGTCATTTGGATTAGAACACTTCTTCGTTCTCTTAAGTTGTTCTCGTTCTTCTAACTCAATTTTGTAGGGGGTTGAAGTGAGAACAACAGTTTTCCCTCGGCGATAGTTTTTTCTCGTTTGGTTTCTTTGTTCGACTGTCGGGATCGCGAGAATTTCTTGAGGCGAAGCATTTGCAAACGAAGTTGTCAAATCACGACATACTTTTCGAATCGGAGATTGGATTAGGCTATGTTCATTAAGTGTTGATGGTCCAGGCTGAGGCTGAGGTGTTGTTAAAGCAGGCAAATCTGCTTCAAGAGGATGTTCTTCAAGAATAGGTGGCGGCGGTTGTTGCTGGATTCCGACATTTAAAGGACCTGTTTCAGACTCATTGTTTGCCAGCGGTACGTCTGTGGTTGATGCAGCTAAAAAATCTGAATCTGTAAAGTTATTCTGATTGAAAGGCCATATGCCACATTTTTGGAAGGCTTTGATTGCTGTAGACATTGTTGCAGCTTGAAAATATGCATTTGAAAATATTTCGCTTATTTGAAATGTTGTTATTATTCGCCCCGGGTGTGACCTTAACCAATCAGAGCAGGCATGGTCATAGTATACACTTAAAGGTTTCATAAACCCAACATCTAAGGGTTGGAGCCTATGAGTGCAGTGCGGGGGAAAGCAAAGCATTACAACGCCATTTTTGCGTGCATACTCAATAACTGATATGTTTTGCGTATGTGTTACATGACCATCTAAAAGAAGCAAGACCGGGTTAGTTATTGACGCACCAGAGAAATTGACAAACCGTTTGAACCAGCTCATAAATATTTCACTTGTCATCCATCCTTTAGCGTTGCATTCTGCTGTCGTCCCTGGAGGAGCTCGATCCAGCAACTCTTGCTTCATTCTCTGTCGAGGAAATATTAGCGTAGGAGGCATGTAAGTTCCTGCTGCATTAAAACATACCTCAACCGTAACCGTCTGCCCTCGTTCTGCTGACGAAAGCGATCCTACCTGTTTTCTCCCCTTTTCTGCAATAATTTTGCTCTTCGTTTTTGAGACGCATGATATGCCAGTCTCATCGCAATTAAAAATTCTGTCTGGCGTCAAATTATATTTGTCATATACTTCCCCGAGCAGAGAATAAAATTTACCCACAGCCACTTTATTAAAGCCCATTGCTCGAGCTGCCGATGTAGCTTCCGGTTTTCGGATAGATAAATCTGGGTGGCGCTTCAAGAATCCCTTTAACCAATCTACGCCAGCTATCTTTTTATCGTGATTAAAATTGTGAGCTTTGCCATTTTTTTCCGCTAGCTGATAAGCTAGCTTCCGTAGGACGACAGTGGTTAAACCAAACAAACGTTGCTCCATTTCTATAATGTACCTTACCAGCTCCTCTTCTTCTTGTTTGGAAAACACGGGCTTGAAATTACCTGGAGTAGAGTCAAGAGACAGCTCGCCTTTCCTTATTTTAGCGACGTGACGCTCTAATGTGGTCTGTGGTACACTAAACAGGTGAGCAGCTTTTCTATAGCCAGCAGTTTTGCTTAAGACTGCATCAATTGCCTGTTTCATGTTTTCAATGGACCAACTAAGCCTCGAACTTTTCTTCTTATACGTCCGTACCATTTTTATATCTAAAACAAAATATTTTCTATTATAAAATGAACAAGAACGATCCTTCAGTTAATTTACAAAACAGGGGCATAATGGGGACAACGGTTGCGGGGCATAACGGGGTACCCCATCGTACCCCGTAGCCATGTCCCCGTTATGCCCCAATTCTCACATTATTTAAAATAACAAACCAAATAAAATGTAACCGTCACTGGTTAGAGTATTTTTGTTTAAAACATATCAATAAGTAATTTATCTGCAAAAACAAAATAAATACATGATAGTAGCGACATAAACACTTACCTTTTTATATGCGTATTCGTAGCCACTCAAAATTACATAAAATTACGTTGAAAATCGTTTTTTGTTTTAAAAATCAAACGCGCGCAGTCTTGTCGCCGGTCACTGTCAGACTAAAGAGAGATACAAAATGGCTACCTGTTAGCGAAAACAAAACACATCTAGAGCGTATAGTTTTTTGTAAGTGTGGGTGGCCCCGTCGTGCCTCGCGTCCCCGTCATGCCCCCCTCTCCCCTACATTTATTAATCTCAATATGACTTACCGAAAGATATACCCAACCTGACTGTACATGTTCAAATTCAGACATTTTGCGCATAAGTACATGTATTTTATTCAAAAAGAACTCGTGTATATCAGTATTTTTATAGATAATATCATACTTAGTGTTAAATGATTTCAGTTCTACTTGTTCATCGTCAGATTTTAGCAGAAGAATCTTAGCAAAAAGCTCAAAATTTACTTTTATGCAATCATACTTTTTCAATATCATAGTTATTAATTTATCAATATCTGGATGTACAGAATTCAGGATCGCCTCAGGAGTGAGGTGTTCGTCATTCTGACCTGTACGTATCTGAGATTACTCGGGATCGCCTCACGAGTGAAGTGCTCGTCATCCTGAGGTATACATGTCTGACTATTACTCGGGATCGCCTCACAAGTGAGGTGCTCGTCATCCTGAGCTAAGTTCAGACGAAAAGTTACTATTCTATTTTTAAATGCTGTTGCTACAATAAAAACATTTTTGAATTCAGTACTCAATAAGCTATTTGTCTTGTGTATATTAGTTCTCTTATGATATGCATACTGGTTTCGTGGTATTCTTCATAATTTTACTACGAGTAAATGGTCTTGTTAATGGTGTTCTGCGATCTCTGGACTGTATAACTGTGAAATAATACATTAGATTTAAATAGCATAATATTTCATTTATCAATTGGCTATTTAGGTACAAGTATTTAGATATTATAAAGATTACTTATAGAATGTATGTATAGGTAATTATTCTGTAATTATTAAATGTCTTACATATCGTCGGTCGAATCACGAAAGGGCTTATCTGAGTTTTACCAAATTTTTCAGGAGAGCGATTTTTAATAAAATGTACAATTATGTACCGTCGTAACATTTTTCCTAATTCTTATATGAGGTTTATAGAATACTTGTTTTGATTAATGGTTAATTCTGTTTATATGTTTAATTAACTTTTTTGTGTAAAACAGTTGGCTGTGGAGATATTCGATTTTTTTTGAAAAAAGTTTCACTTACGCCCCTTTGTGTTGTACAATTAATATCATTAATTTCATTTACGCCCGGTATCTTGGATTTAAATTAAATAAAAAACGGTAAGTATTCTAGAGCTTTATCTTATTTTATAATATAAGAATCTAAAAAAATACTCGTACATAAAATAATCAAAAAAGGGTCGAAAAACCAATCAAAATAAGTAGTAATTCTTAAAGTTTTTTATTAGTAGTAATTCTTAATTCATTAAAGTTGTATTATTTATTACTAAAATAATCTTCAAACTGTGGGTAAGTTTTCGTAGTAAAAAACATGTTCTCGATTCCTTATTATCGGTGTATCTCCGCTTCACATTTTCATTAGGTCATTATACTTCTCTTTGGAAATTTTTATTAAAGAGTAGTTTAACTGTTCGACGTTTGTCCTCAACCAATGTACAAAGTGTTATCTTGTCACGTCAACAATTCTCGAGTACTAGGTACATTTTGAGTTCCATCCTTCCACGTCACTAACACATCCATCATTTACGAAAAGTATCCTTCGGGAACAAATGCAGTTCGTGTCTGTAAGAAACAATAAATGTATTATTGAAATAATCAATTTATTTACAAATCACACTCTCAATAACTTATGAATAGTCAAACTTTACCAATATATCATTAATATTTTGTGTAGCTAATAAAAAAAGTGTTTAGAAAAAACCAACCTAAAAAAATGCAGATTTAGGACTAATCTGCTCGAAGTAAAAACAATTTACTGTGATTATTAACTTACCTTGTGATTTGTGCAAAGAACACTTAGATAGATAGATAGATAGATAAAACGTTTATTCAGTGCAACAAAAGACACAATACAGATATTAAAAAACGTTAAAAACAGGTGAATAAAAAAAAAAACAAAGATTAAAAAGATAAATTGATCCATAGACACCTCGCTCATGTTCTACATCTATAACGGTCGATCGCTACTGGGCGGTGTGTGTCTCATGGTTGCACCAAATGGGAGTCCAGCTCAGCATATGCCAGGTACAATACCTGACGCTGGTATTCTGCTGCATCCCGTTAGTGACATACGGATGTCGAGAAGACACTTCTGAGTTTCAACAAAATGGTACCTACATAGTGCGGCTCGTATATTATAAAAGTGGTAAGTACCCACAGTTGACTTGCTTTTAAAACCGACAGAAAGAAAGATTTTTTAAACGTATTAAATATTTGTGTAGTGTCTACTGGATTATTTGATTATCATAGTGTAGGTAATAACATGTTATGTAATGAATGACTAGTTTATGTTTTTAAGCATGTATGTGTACGAGTTTACATGTTGGTGTATAATAATAAATAGTTATGTTATGGTTTTATAATAATGACTACAGTGAGTATAGCATAATTTGCTTATATATTTTCTATTGTAATACCTATGTTATATGCGTTTCGTTTTGCACAGTTGTCCCAATCTTTGTCTACAGGATAACGTGTAGACAAACATGTCGTGTGGAGCAGAGCCCCAGCCACCCGCTATATTATGGACGTGTTTGTGACGGTCAAGCCCAGTTTTTTCTGAGAGTCAATCAGATACTGCCGCAGTCGACACCTAAAGGTACCAAGTGTTTTTAGATTCCTTATCGGCGGGGGAATGTTATTCCAGCATTTGGATGCGGCATACCTGAAACTGCCTCTGAAGGCGGCCGTCTTGTGCACTTCTGTAGAGAGTTGCTGGGAGCACTGTCTGATCGCGCATTCTCTCCTACTAGCGATCCAGCTCAGTTTTTTGTACAGATAAGCTGGCTCTTTATGTTTAATAACCCCAAACATTAGACACGCTAAGTGTAACTTGCGACGTGATTTCATTCTAAGAATGGAGTGTTTATTTAAAAAAGGTGTTATATGGCTTCTAGGCGGAACTGAGAAGCAAAATCGTGCGCAGGCGTTTTGTACTCTCTGAATCAGTCGCTCAGTTCTTGCCAGCAGTCTAGGTCCGAAAACGGTATCTGCGTAGTTTAAATTAGAGAGTACTAGAGACTCAACCAATCGAACACGAAGCTCCTCCGATAGATACGGCCTTATTTTGTACAGGACTTTGAGCCTATAAAAGCAGCTGCGCACTGACTCTGCCACGTGGCCCTCGTACCTCAACTCAGCGTCCATGTACAGACCCAGATTTCGTGCCTCATTGACTCGACTGACCAACTCACCCAATAGCGTAACATTGAGCACTGAAGGTACAGCTTTTATTTGATGCTTGGTTCCAATTAGCATATATTTGGTTTTGGTAGGATTAAGTACCAAACCGTTACTTTCTGCCCAGCATGCTATCCTATCAAGGTCCTCGTTCAAATCTTTCAAGGCTTTTTCATGTTCGTCAGGCTTGAACGAGATATAAACTTGTATATCATCAGCATAAATATGATAACTACAACGCTGTACAGATTTTATTATGTCCGCGCAATATAAGATAAAGATTATGGGCCCCAGTATGGAGCCTTGCGGGACACCCCTATTTATAGAAACTGGTGACGAGACAAGGGTTGTGCCATCGCTCAAACGTATTTCGACACGTTGTTCGCGGTTGTTGAGGTAGCTGTGAAACCAGTCTATTGTTTTGTCGTCACATCCATAGTAGTGCAGCTTAGCTAGGAACAGATCAACGTTTATGCAGTCAAAAGCCCTCGAAAAATCAAGCAGGACTAGAAGCGTGCATAGGCCTTTGTCCTGTGCAGCAAGAATGTTGTCTGTCACATCCAACAGAGCCGTACAAGTGCCACGTTGCTTACGGAACCCTGACTGAAGTTCCGGTAGAATATTATTATTTTCTAGGTAATGAGATACCTGCTGACATACTGCTTTTTCGCATATTTTCGACAGGCAAGGTAGAATACTTATTGGTCTGAGGTCTTTAAATTCAGTAGGGTTACTTGTTTTTGGGATTGGTCGGACAATCGCTACTTTCCAGATGTCGGGAAACGTTGAAGACACAATTGCGTAGTTAACCATGTCCGTGATGGCTTTTAGTGTTTGCGGAAGGGTTAACATAAGCATATTCAAAGTAATGTTATCGCAGCCTTCAGCATTGGATTTCAGTTGCCCAAAATATCGTAAAACTTGTTCCTCACTGACTGGCTGTAAAGTGAAAGTTGCATCGCTAAAACGGTTAGACTCAAAAAAAGCATGCTGTGATAAGTTACAATTTGGGTTGCCAGGTACACTTAGAAAATGGCAATTTAGTTGATTTGCATCTCTCAAGGAACAAGGGAGATCGCAGATCTGCTTAGCTGGCAATATAGTATTTTTTAAGTTTTTCCACAGTTGCTTGGGATCTTTAATTTTGTTATTTATGTTATAATTGAAATAAGCAACTTTTTCTCTATATAAGGAGCTGGTAACAAGAGATTTTAGCTCTTTATAATAGTTTTGTTTAGAGTCCGATTTCGCTTTACGGTACGTGGCCAGGGCATCATTCCTCAAGCTCATCATAACTTTTATTGTGTCAGTTATCCACGGATAAGACGGTTCTTTGATTATACTTTTCCTAACTGGAGCATGTGCATCAAAAATAGATAGAACGTTTTTGTTAAATCTCTCAACCATTTCATTTACGTTATGCAATTCACAGATCTTATCCCAAGCTATGTGCGTTAAATCACTCTTAAGCATTCCTTTATCAATTTGATTAATAGGTCTGTACGTAACTGTATGAGGCTTATACTTGTTACGCCTGATGCTGAACTCGCAGGCAATAAGTGAATGGCCATTTAGTGAGCCAAAAGCCTCAACGGAAACTCCTCTGTAATTGAGGTTGGTGCACACTAGGTCGATTAGTGTTTCACTGTGTTCTGTGAAATGAGTGGGGGAGCCAACCAATTGCCTAAGGCTCAAACTATTTAAAAAATCATGCACTTTCTTTGTTTGACCATTAGTAACCAGTAAGTTGACATTAAAATCGCCTAATAGTACATAGTAATCACATTTGACTAGGGAAGTAATAGCCTCAGTGACAGCATCGAGGAAGAGGTCCAAGTCCAACCGTGGGGGGCGGTACGCTGTGCCTACGGCGACTTTATTTCCATTTATTGTGAGGGTAATCCACATTTGCTCAACTGCTTCGAATTTAGGGCCAACTGGGGTAGACAGATTACGAACGGTCAGTCCTCTTCTAAGGTAAAACCCCACCCCGCCCCCTCGGCCCCCGTGCACCGCCAGCGGTCGTGGCGTATGTCGCAGACGGTAGCCTGGCACATTAGGCGCACGCCCCTCCTCGCCAGGTCGTAGCCATGTCTCATTGACTGCCATTACATCGAAAGAATGCCTTTCCACTGCCGCTATAAAGTCATCATGGTTAGTGCCAAGGGAACCCACATTTAAGAAACCGACTTTTAAGTGTTTTTCAAGCATGTTTATTTTTTTTGTTTTTCCTAAATGCACGGCAGCAATCGATTAATATTTTCACATCAAGTATATCATAAAAATAAGTAACCTTGTAGACACTTTTGGTGATCAAAAAAGAATCGCTGCATGTAGTATGTATGTAGGCATGTAATGCGAATAAAGAAAACTCATGAACATATCGCACACCTAGTTGCTGTTCCTGAAAAAAGAGGTATTTTGAGTTGTGCTACTCTTTATCTAGGTGTGCGATATTTAAAATAGATAGTGTGACTAATAAATGTTATAAATAATAAATCTGTATAAGTAATAATTGTAAAATGTAATAGGTATAATTTCATTCTGTAAATAAGTATAATAGGATTATAAAAACTAGTCATTATATCAAAAATTATCAATTTCATTTTGTAAATAGGTACAATAATAATATGATTATGAGTACATGGGTATAATAGGTATAATTTGCTTTTGTAAATAGGTATAATAATAATGTATAATTTGATTTTATAAATAGGTATAATTGGATTATAAAAACAATTCATGTGTTTGTTAAAAAAATCATCTGTTTGTGTTTTATAAATCAAGTAGTCCATGTAATACACAAGTAAATTGCCGTAAATAATTATAAAGATGAACAATAGGTAAAATAAGAGGTCATTAATATTCAATCTATATGTACACTTACGTTGTGATCCGATTAGATTCCAATCTGTTGCCGCAGGAGACACACACCGCTCCGTAAAAAATACACAAACAGAACAAAAAAGGAAAAAATATAAATATTTAGGACGTACACAACAGCTGCGTAACAAAGAAAACAATTTGACAATTTTAGTATCCAGCTGTGGGAAGCGAACAGATAAAATACATGTTTGGTGGGCCAACTTGAGATAAATGCAGTGCAAACCACTAATCAACCAAAAATTCTAGATATGTCTTCAATGCATCTAACTCTTTCTGCTTTTTGGCGATCTTCCCTGCGAACCAAAACTTGAGATAAATGCAGTGCAAACCACTTGTTGCAACTAACTGTTTATCCGCGGTTTTATTTACTTTAAACAAAGTAATTAATTATTTTACCTCTTAAAAACAAACTTTGCAGCTTATAAATTGCACAGAGAATGAATGACAATGAACAAGTTTTGACAGGTCCTTGTTTCATTCGCGCCAAATTACGTTACGCCTCTTCGTGAAAAAATATTTCTATACATATACAGGCGTAACTAATGATACGCCTATTCGTGATGTTTTAAATTAAAGGAATAGCAGATAGGGCTCTTCGCGACTGCTCCTAAGTCATTAAAGACTGAGATTTTGGTTACGCCTTTTCGTGACATAATAAAACTTGACATCTAGAATTCAATGGTGTAAATAGCTCAAAATCCGAAATTTTGTTGGTTGCGCCCCTTCGTGATTCGACCGACGATATATTTGTATAAAAACTAGTAAGAATACATAGTAAGTACTAATAGTAAGAATTTATAAGGGTAGTTGGACAATTACGAAAATCTTGTTCAACTGAGGACGTAAATCCTTTTAGATGGCGCCACATCTCCGTGTCCGCATCAACTTTTGTTTTAATTGTAACTATTGAATGGCGCCACCTATTTACTGGTGGTATGTCTGCGATTTCATTACAATTATAAACTTTTACTTCTACGTAATACGGCCCCTGCTTTGTCTCACTTATTTTTCTGGCATAGCCTTTGTTAACCCTCTTAGTTAAATTAAGAATGAAGAGGAGGCGGTGTTTTACCACTTGATGTGGACGGCTTCACAGACGAATCCTGTTCATCGCTCTCACTACCGAATAGGTCCCGTGCAGTTAGCTTGTTGTTGGTTAACGGCACCGGTTGTATTCTAGGCTTCTTAGATCCGGCGTCTTAGATCCATCGATTTTATCGGTTTTGGGCCGCTTGTTTACTGTAGATTTTTCGAGTCGAGTCGAAGAATAAGTCGATTTCTGCTGCTTTGTCTGCGTCTCGATTTCTGACTCTTCATCCGAAGAAAACAGTTGAGGCAACGTAGATGAAGTTGACTTGGACCTGAAACAATATTATTTAAAATATTATATTAACCTGATAGAAAAATAATTAATGGTGGATTTATTTACGTCACTTCGTTACACTCAGAATTCAAAATACATAAATTAAAATTAAATACACGGGGAGCATCTAATTTATAGACTAGATTCCATCAAAAGCCGGATAGGAAAAAAAATATGTTGTATCATTCATTCATTTATGCATTCATTCAATCTATACGTTCGTTCAATCTTTCATTCATTCATTCCTATATTCAATAATTCATTTATAAGTTCATTCAAATATTTATTCAATAATTTGTGCATTCATTCGCAGATAAATGATTATTGTTTTATTCATTTATAATCATTTATTAAATTTAAGTTCTTAAATTAACTGATGAATGGTTGAATAGCTGAATAATGATAAATGATTGAATATTAGAATAATTACATGACATAATATAGCTATCATCATAAGCATGATGATAGCTATATTAAATTTAATTTCCGCGAATTTCTTCGAAGGAAGGGGCACAGGTGAATTATACTGACTACGTATTTCCTAATGGAAAATACCTGACCAGACAATCTCAATAGTCGAAATTACGAGCACTCGACCAACGAGTCAGTATTAGAATAGTTGAATAATAAAATAGCTGAACAATAGAATTACTAATACATAGATAATAAAACAATATCACTTATATTTTAAATAGTAAACTGGTAAACTTGTATGTAGGCACTGATAAACGCGTATACGTTCGAGGATGATGCTACTAGCTCTCGAAAAAGTGTTTTGTGGCTGAACTTCAGCAATGGGTCTCTTAAATAGTGAAAATCTACGTCATATATTATCCCAAATTTGGAAAGAAGCGCGTGTTAAGAAAATGCAGTGTCAGGATGCAGATGCCTCCAAATACGGAAGGTTTATAAATAAAATAAATAAATAAATGTTTTATTCAGTAGTAAAATTATTACATAAAGTCTTAGAAATTATTTACAAAGGTATAATAATGTTAGATGCCTGTACTAGGATAAACCTGCATCACAGGCGGCACTTAATGGTAATTGTAGGACTATAAAATTCTTAACAATATTTAACATGTAATCTTAAAATAATGACAAAATTTTACTAATTAATTATTTTATACCTAGTTTACTTAATTACTATTTACCTTAAAGATAACACAAAATAATAACAAAAAGTCTTATTATATACGAATAATTGAGTCAGCGTAAAATAGTTTCTTGCACTTCCAAACTTAGCTAAACACTTATGATATGATTTTGCGTCAGCAGAAATTGGTAAGTGGGTTAAAGTCATTGTTGCACAAAATTAAATCACGTTCGAGGCAATGTGTTTATTCGATTTTTATTGCGGGCGACTTATGTGCTTCAACATCAACAAAATCGAGGCAGTAAACCCGGAAGTCTGGCCTTAAGTATGACGCTCTAGGCGCCCTCGTAGTCGATAGAGTTGATGTACCTGTATTCCGCTATTTTCCTAGCAGGGCACTCGGCATCTCCCGTTTTGTGGTTACTGGGCTTTTTAAAGCGTGAGCAGGTTGCACATTTCGGTGTGTCAGCTTTCTTTGCGCACTCTGACATCGAGTGTCCTTCTTCACCGCAGTGACCACACGTAGATTTTAGCTCTCTGCATGTTTTTTCTGCATGACCATATTGTTGACCAAGGTGAAGTCCCTGACAGGGCATGACGTCCAATTTATAAAAAGCCTTGATTGGGATAATAGGGCTTTACGTATATTGGCTGTAACTTCAATGACGTAGTTACAGGTCGACGCATCTTTCTTCCCAGTTTTGTGGCTTAATTTAACCACGCTCAAAAAGAACTCCAGAGACATTGCTGGAAACTTATCGGCTACGTTCTGTTCGTAAATGCACCTGAAGACTTCAGTTTCAGCTAAAGTAGTCGGCACACCTACAACCACGATCCGAGGTTTGCGCTTGTATGGTTCGTCGGCGGTAAGTCCGGATGTAGATTGCTCAACTGCGTGCTTGAGCTTGTCAGAATCATATTTCGTCTCTGTACTAATAATAACGCCTCCATTTTTAGTCTTTCGGACACCACGTACATGCAGCTTCATTTTATCAGGGCAAATGATTTTTTGCACGAGGTCTTCACGTATGTATTATCACTTGACTTTAATTTATCGTTGAGATAAATAGCTACAGAGCTTAAATTGTTCGGTCGAACGAAATCATTTGCTCCCTTCTTCACCATATCGGCAAACGAAACATTTCCCGCAGAACCAGAGTCCTTAATCGTCTGCTTGAGCCCCGAAATATGTTCCGTCAGGTCGCGCTTTTCCTGAAGGGCATCAACCGCATTATACGCGTGAATGGCTTTCTGCTTCAGCGACTGGTATAGAACTGCCATTTGTGAGGTTCCAGATCCTACTTTACGGCACAGGGTAGAAATTTTCAGTTTCTGCTCCGAGTTGAGTTTGCCATCCGCGGCAATAGAGCAAACTTCATTTAAGAGCGTTTACGCCGTATGGCATTTCATACACATTTTCAAGCCCTTGTTTTTCGAAATTAATGAACCGATTTTAATGAAACTTCATACGCATAAGGAGGATACAAAGGTCTAAAAAGTTAGTAGAGAACATTTTCGAAATGTCTTATTTAAAAAAAGATAACTGGAAAACTCTGTTTCTATGAAAAGTTTAAAATCGGTCTAATTTGGCTGTAACACTATTTTTCGAAAATGTTCTCTACTAACTATTTAGACCTTTGTAACCTGCTTGTGCATAAGAAGTTTCATTAAAATCGGTTCATTCACTTCGAAACACAAGGGCTTGAAAGTTTGTATGAAATGCCGTTCGGCGTAAACGCTCTTAAGTGCTGTTCGATGGCTGACATCCATTTTTGAATCTCGGGCGTTGAAATAACATCAGCCGTGACCGACTCAAGGGCTAAGTTCCGCGTCGTCGTCTTCGACGGGGAGGCGGAGGGGTGCACTGGCCCTCTTGGATTAAAGGGGCTGTTATCCATTTTGTATTTTGACGAGTTCAATGATTCGTGTCCATTGTACACTGAAACTACACACTAAGCAAAATTACTGTTGCATTACTTTGGTAATGCACTAATGGACTACTATTTAAGTAGGTAATTGTTTGAGCGAAAGTTTGTTCATGCGCTCGATAGATGGCGTTGTACTTTTTGTGTGCATTTCTGAATCGCGGTGTCGAGATTCTCCGCATGTAGACTATACCCCTTGAGAGAAATAAATTTTTTGTACTCGATTAGGAAACAAATGTAGTTTCATTATTCACTTCCCCGGGAGTTGTATAGTGCCGAACATTGTAGGTCCATCGAGCCGCGATAGTGAGATCCAGATAGTGTTCTGTGATACTTGGCGTGGAAACCAGGGTGGATCGCCCTGAAGCGCCGCATACCCAAGCTGGTGTGCACAGTGAGTGAGTGCTGCAGCAGTGAAGTTGGCGTGGAGCAGCATCAGGTTGGCGCAGGGCGAGGACCAGTACCAGGTGGCGCAGGGCGCTATTGGAGTACCAGACCAAAACGGAGGCACAGGGCGAAGTTCGAGTACCACGGCGTGAGGAGTGGAGCAGGGCTGACTAGACACACCGCCAGCACAGTGAGGCGCTAGGCGGGAATAGTCTAGTCACCAGGGCGATAGTGGAGTTTCCACCTGCTGTCAACAGCTGGGTGACGCAGTTACTAGTGAGTGAGTGCGGAGTTGCCAATTCGGTGAAGTGTGGTTTGTCGAAGATAAAATCGTGAGTACTTTCATCGTGTTATGTTTACAAGTCGGATTTTCTGAACATAGAAAATTTCGTCTGAAAAGATTTTATTGGACTTTATTAGATTTTAGTAGCACTTTATTTAGATGTTTTTATGTGTACCTGTTTTTTGTGACCTGTTTTAAACTTATGATATTTTATGTGCCCATGATACGCATTGTTGTTCAATTTTTAAAATTGATGTATTTCGAGTCAAAATTCGTAATTGAATTAATCTTTGGGGTATTTTACGGTAAATATTTAATTGAATTTATCTTTGTGGCATTTTACGGTAAACATTCAAAGCAGTGAATTTAAGAGAATTGCTAGTTATTCAAAAAAGATGTTTGCAAAAAGTGGTTAACGTTTGTTCTTTGGTAGAAAATTCCTTTGGTAGTTTGGTAGAAATTTGACTTTGGTAGTTTTTCATAAAATTAAATAATTAAAAAATTATTTTATTAGTAACTTAACGGACTTGGTTAAATTAGAAATGGAGGCTTTATATAGACTGCAAAATAATACTAAGATTCTCATCGAAAAAGAGCAAATTAACTTCAAAAAAGCACCTAAAGATAGAATCACTAGGTCTTATGTGGAGACTAGGTTAGAAATTCTAGAAAATTTGTGGAAAGAGTTTTCGTCTACACATAGGAGCATATTGCTAAATGACGCACAACAAGATTCCGATAAATATTTTGTTAACGACGTTTATGATGTCACCAAAGAAAGTTACGTTCTCTATAAATCGCAATTAAAAGAAGTTAGCAATAATCAGTCAGATCAAAATCCAAAGACAAATGTCGACCACACAGTTTCAAATAGTGTTAGATTACCAAAGATAAATATTCCAAAGTTTTCGGGCAATTATGCGGAATGGACCACGTTCAAAGATTTGTTCACATCTTTGATTCACAACAATAATAGTTTAGAAGACGTGCAAAAATTGCATTATTTAAAAGGCTTATTATCGGGAGAAGCAGAGCAACTTGTCAGACATATTGCAGTCTCTTCAGACAATTATAAAGAGTGTTGGTCTCTGTTACATAACCGGTATAATAATAAGAGATTTCTGTCAAATTGTTTACTAAAACGTTTATTAAGTCAGAGTAATGTAAATGAATGTTCAAATAGCATAAAAGGTTTACTAGATACTACTATGGAAAGTTTAAATGGTTTAAAAAATCTCGGTATTGACGTGAGTACGTGGGATAGTATAGTAATTTACATAATTAGTTCAAAGTTAGATCCCGAATCGAGAAAGCAATGGGAGACAAAGATAAGTGCCAAAGATGAGTTACCCGTGCTATCGGAATTCCGAGAGTTTTTAGAAGCCCGATTTCGGGCATTAGAGTTTTTTGACACAAAACCTAGTAAACCCAAACCTAAAGTTCACCATGTAGTCACTACCGATGATAAAGCCGTAGATACTTGTCCATTCTGTAAGGAAAATCACAAAATATCTAGTTGTAAGAAGTTCGCTCAAGAGAGTTACGAATCTCGTCATAACTTTGCGCAAACCAGGCGCTTATGTTATAACTGCTTAAACGCAAACCACTCAATTAAGTTTTGTAGACACACCGCGACGTGTCGAATATGTAAAAAAAGGCATCACTCACTACTACATCCAAATTCGGTTTCAAACTCCACAGTCGTTAGAGAAAGTTCCAATACAGCAGATGAAGTTAAAACAGCCGTGTCTAACGTTCAGGCATCGTTGTCAGTAGGCGACCCATTAACTTCAAATTCTATAGTTTCACATTTTTCTAAGGGATCAATACCCACACAAGTTTTGTTGGCCACTGCTCTTGTCGAAGCACAGACGAGAAACGGTTCAACACAACTGCTGAGAGTGCTATTAGATCAGGGATCTCAGGCATCATTCATAGCAGAATCAGCAGTTCAGTTACTTGGACTAAAGAAGAAACCGGTCCAGTCGGTTATATCAGGGATAGGCGGTGAGAGAAGCTCTTTCGCTTCAAAGTTTACAGTCACGGTGACTATTCACTCACGCTTAAATCCACAGTTTAGTGTCCAAGTCCATGCGTTCGTGTTAGGTACGATTACATCGGTTTTACCCTCTGAAAGATTAGAGCAGGCCTATTGGCCCCAGCTAAAGCAATTAACTTTAGCTGATCCTGAGTTCCACACGCCAAGCAAGATAGACATCTTACTTGGTGCAGAGATATATAGTCGGGTTCTCAGAGACGGTTTGATTCAAGGTCGGCCAAACTCGCCGGTAGCTCAAAATACTGCCTTTGGTTGGATCCTCTCTGGACAGATATCGTCAAACCAGGAGTCCATACATTGTCATCATGTCATTAAAAGCAGCTCAAATCAGGCTGATGACAATGCACTTTTGCGTCAGTTTTGGGAAATAGAGTCGAGTATCCCCGATAAGAAGATCCTTTCTGAAGAGGAACAGCGTTGTGAGGACATTTACTCACAAACCACGTATCGCGATGAGGAAGGCCGGTACGTAGTTAATCTTCCCTTTCGGGATCAAAATCCTCAATGCCAATATGGAGGTTCGAAAGACCTCGCCATAAAAAGGTTTCATCTTCTTGAAAATAAATTTAAGAAGAACCCCTCAATCAAAGCTCGATACTCAGATGTATTCCAAGAATACATAGATCTCGGCCATATGGAGCTTGTACGCGGTGATGAGCGCAATAATAGTACAGCCGTATATCTCGCACATCACGCTGTAGTCCGTGAGGACAAGCTCACCAGTAAAGTTCGAATAGTGTTCGACGCTTCAATGAAAGGGTCAAATGGAGTGTCTCTGAACGACGACCTCATGGTTGGTCCCATGTTGCAACCTCCATTACGTCACATCATTATGAGATGGCGAATGCATCCCATAAGTCTCTGTGCTGACATTATTAAAATGTACAGACAGGTGAAGGTTTCTCCTGAACATGCAGAGTTTCAGCGAGTAGTGTGGCGCGATGATCCGGAATCTGAAATAAAGGAATACAAATTAGTAAGAGTTACATTCGGTACAGCAGCAGCTCCTTACCTTGCAGTAAGGTCCTTGCAGCAAGTAGCAGTTGATTCATGCGAAGGTCATCCTAAAATAGCTGAAATAATAAAAAATGAGTTTTATGTCGATGATTTGATGTCAGGATGTCAAACAGTTGAAGAAGGTTTACACATACATAGAAAATTAACAGAGGTACTTACCAAAGGTCAATTCCAACTACAGAAATGGGTCAGCAGCTGCGACGAATTAAATGAGAAAATTCAAGAAAGTATAGAGATAGGACAAGAAAGGGAAGAGGAATCTGGAAAGAACATTAAGTTAGATTCAGTTATGAAAATTTTAGGAATTTCTTGGGATAGAAAAAATGATGAGTTTAAATATTCAGTGCAACTTGAGCCACAGCACACTCCAACCACAAAGAGAAAAGTTATATCCGACATCACGCGTTTGTTCGATCCGCTTGGCTGGGTGGCACCTTGCATAGTAACTTCTAAAATATTCATTCAAAAGCTTTGGCTTGCTGGCCTGGAATGGGATGAAGAGTTGACCCCGGAACTTCTTTCGGAGTGGGAAACTTACCGTTTAAGCCTTGTAGAGACGAATAAATTCAGCATTCCCAGGTGGATTAACACAAAGTCAGACGATCGATTGGTAGAGTTGCATGGATTTTGTGACGCGTCGATCGCGGCCTATGCCGCTGTAGTGTATGTTAGAGTCATCGACGCCAACAACTCCATTCATGTAAGTTTAATCACTTCTCGTACTAAAGTTGCACCAATCAAACAGCAGTCAGTTCCGCGATTAGAGTTGATGGGAGCAGTGTTGCTTTCAGAACTTATTACTGAAGTCGCTGAAGTAATGAAGATCACACCCTCTCAAATACATGCTTGGACCGACTCGTCAGTAGTCTTGGCATGGCTTAGTAAACACCCCAGTCACTGGACTACTTTTGTTGGAAACAGAGTGTCCACAATTCTCTCTCACGTCGACAACTCACATTGGGCTCATGTCCAATCCGCGCATAACCCTGCCGATTTAGCATCCAGAGGTGTGACACCACAAGAACTGGTGTGCAGCTCGCTGTGGAGTCAAGGACCCTCATGGCTTCATGATAAAAGGATAGAGTACACGAGGCCAAAGTCAATTACGACCAACACGGAGCAAAGATCAGTCAAGGCTCACGTCATAACTGAAGCTCATCAGGAGGATCTTTTCTGGACAAAGTATTCGTCATTAAAGAGGCTAATTCGGGTTATAGCGTACTGCAGAAGAGTTTTGAGTTGGAAGAAACAAGCACACGGTGAGAAGAGATATGAAAGGTATCTTACTAAAGAAGAAATAGAAGAAGCAACAAAGACGTGTATAAGATTTGTTCAGAGTCAAGAGTTTTTCGAAGAAATGAAAGACTTACGAAAATCAGGAAGTGTGAAAGTAAAAAGCAAGCTTAAAAGTCTCTGTCCAGTCATAGATGATGAAGGGATACTCCGTGTCAGTGGGCGCATTCAGAATGCTCGTGTAGACGAAGATGTTAAACATCCCATCATCCTACCATCTGATAGTCACTTCACTAATCTAGTAATTGATGAAGCTCACCAGAAGACGTTACATGGAGGGCCAACATTGATGTTGAGCCATCTGCGTACGAAGTATTGGATTCTTTCCGCAAAAACAAGGATTAAAAGTTACGTACACAAATGTGTAAAATGCAAGCGGTACTCAGCATCTATTCAAACCCCACTCATGGGTCAGTTACCGTCCAGTCGAGTCACACCGGCAAGACCATTCCTAAATAGTGGCGTGGATTTTGCTGGTCCCATCAGCATGCGAACTTCAAAGGGTCGTGGCCACCAATCATACAAAGGGTACATTTGTGTTTTTGTGTGCATGGTGACCAAGGCCATACATTTAGAAGCCGTCAGCGATTTGACGTCGCAAGGTTTCATTGCTGGCTTTAAGAGATTTGTGTCTCGACGAGGTTTTGTTAGTAATATTTGGAGCGACAACGGCACCAATTTCGTTGGCGCTGCCAAAGAACTTCGGCATTTAGTCGCTGCGGAAAAATCTTCCGTAGCTGTAGAAATTCGAGAGTGGCTAGGCAACAACAGTACTTCTTGGCATTTTATTCCGCCCCATTCCCCAAATTTCGGTGGCTTATGGGAGGCGGGTGTAAAATCGACAAAATTCCATCTGAGGCGCGTGATAGGTATGTAGCGGTATCTACAACGCCACATACGAACAACGCGTCATACTGACGTCACGCAAATCCTGCATCGCGCAAGCAGAGTTTACCGCGCAACTAGCATAGATACAACGGCCCGACATGAATCATCGGGCAGTTGCCCGCCAGACACAACACCCGTCTGGTCGGAGGATCCTCCCTTTTCTATGGAGGTTGAGTGAACTTTACACCCTGTTCCTCATACCTCTATACTGGTGACCCCGAACATGAACGTCAGCGCAGCCTTCGTGCACCTACTCCAGTGTGACATCATCATCATCACTCCCGCAAGCTTTAGAGCGGCGAGTCACCCAGCCAGCCAGCACCCACGGCTTCAACGGGTATCCTGACCACCAGCATGCAGCGACCGCGCATACCTGGTCATCACCCTCAGCCTCATCAGCAACCTCGGCACAGCATACTGCACTTTCGGCCGGTCCTCAAGCAGAGCCATAGAAACCCTCTCCTGGTCCACGCCAGCAGTCAGCCTCAACCCGGCGCTGTACCACATCCGACGCACTGGAGCATAATGCAGCGCCACCCCGACTCACTGGGGACATCTTCGCAGACAGTTCCGACTCACCGTGAACTATGCGGCAACCGGTTCCGACTCACTGGAACCTCAGCTGGCCTGGCAAGCATCGCAAGATACAAGACTCAGCCCACTATCGACCTCCGGTCTCCGGGGGGGAGTGATGTAGCGGTATCTACAACGCCACATACGAACAACGCGTCATACTGACGTCACGCAAATCCTGCATCGCGCAAGCAGAGTTTACCGCGCAACTAGCATAGATACAACGGCCCGACATGAATCATCGGGCAGTTGCCCGCCAGACACAACACCCGTCTGGTCGGAGGATCCTCCCTTTTCTATGGAGGTTGAGTGAACTTTACACCCTGTTCCTCATACCTCTATAGGTAATTCAACACTTACGTTTGAAGAAATGTCAACCCTTTTGTCCCAAGTAGAAGCGTGCCTTAATTCTAGGCCGTTATCAATGTTGCCTGACAATTCCATAGATCCAGCTCCTCTTACACCTGGTAATTTTTTGATAGGGGAGCCTCTGATAGCGGTGCCTGAGCGTAATTATGAGAGTTCTAACATGCGTAGTCTAAGGCGTTGGCAAGTAACACAACGTATGTTGCAAGATTTTTGGAGACGTTGGTCAAATGAGTATTTAGTTCAGTTATTACAACGATACAAATGGACTAAACACATTCCAGAACCAGGTATTGGAGATGTAGTTTTGGTCAAGGAGGATAACTTACCTCCTGCCCGTTGGCTTTTGGGCAAAGTAGTGGAAAAGCACCCTGGTTTGGATAAAGTTACACGAGTAGTGACTCAAGTGTAACGGATCATTGATTAAACGACCAATTTCAAAATTGTGCATTTTGCCAATCGCAAAGTAAACATAATGTTTTTAAATTGTAAAGTTCTAGCACATGTTAAAGTATAGTTATTTGAGTTTATTTTGTGAGTTTATGTCTAAGTAAAGTTAAGTTGAGCAATTTTGTAGAATTGCCGAAATGTAGATTTTTAAAGTCCACCAGTTATTATTATTATTATAGTAAACGTTGATTTTTATATACAGTCCTCAAGTAGTTATCGTTGAAAGTTTTATAAGTTGTATTTTTTTTCAAGGAATATGTCATTCCACAAATAGTTATAGTTTTTTTTCACGTCATCTGTCATAGTTTGTTAATATTCTTTGAGTAAATATTTTGTTAATAAGTTTTTTTTTTTTAGCCCCTGACCTCATGGTGGGCGGACAGTTAGTTCTTTTACATTTATATTAGTTCTGGACATTCTGTCCATGGTGGGCGGGATGTTTGAGCGAAAGTTTGTTCATGCGCTCGATAGATGGCGTTGTACTTTTTGTGTGCATTTCTGAATCGCGGTGTCGAGATTCTCCGCATGTAGACTATACCCCTTGAGAGAAATAAATTTTTTGTACTCGATTAGGAAACAAATGTAGTTTCATTATTCACTTCCCCGGGAGTTGTATAGTGCCGAACAGTAATTATTAAATATTGCTAACGAGCACGTCTGTACACTGCGATGACCACGACTCAATCCAATATGTTATGATTAATATTGTAATATTATACTACTGAACTAATTTATTTACTACTAGCTTCTGTCCGCGACTTCGCCCGGGTGGAATTTCGGTCGCATCCCATTACCCGCCCGCGCTGTTACTTCGTTTTCGCTTACCGTTCTTTCTTTTTTCTTTTTGCTCGGCTCCTAAGTGTGGTAGCGTGATGTTAAATAGTCTATAACCTTCCTCAGGAATTGGGCTATCAAATGCAAAAATAATTTTTCATATCCGACCGGTAGTTTTAGAGATTTGCGCGTTCAAACAAACAAACTCTTCAGCTTTATTATTAGTAATATAGATTAATTTTACCTGACTGCGTCAAGCAAAAGATGGTGATGTGTTTTTCAACTTTTATTTATAAAGAGGAAGAATTTGTAAAAAATGGACCCAAGATCCTATGTTCTGTAATGTTGTTTAAAGCAAAGCTGAAACTTTAGTTTAACTGTAAGTAATTTTAATACGTTTTGAAGGCGTAAATAGCATCATGAATAGTAATTAAGTAAGAAATCTTATATTATCTATCATTACTTAGGGTAGGGCGGGGCTTAAAGGTCCAATTTGACTAAGGTAGGTCTGTCGAATTACGCCTACTTAAGGATGAACGTAAATATCTCGAAAATAATAAATGTAGATGAAAAACAGAATGTGTTCATGGGATGTATGTTTATTAATATACAAAAAAAACTCAAAATATTATTGTTATTTTTATTAAAATAATGAAAAGAGATCAGACTTCAAACACAATCGTTTTGGCGCAATTAAACTTATAAAGTAAAATTACGCCTACGACAGTTTTCTTAAAATTAAGTACTTTGCTTTTAGCATTATCACAATTTTTTGTAATTAGGAACATAATTAATCTAAGCAGGAGTATCTTAATCATCAGTTCTTTTAAGATATACAAAAAAAAATCAGATAAACTATCAATTTAAAAATATCTAAAATTACTAAGGTAATAACATATAAATGTATATATTTTCATTTGCACATAGTTTAAACATAATCAAATAAGTCTGTATACAGATTATCAAACAAAAAAAAAATCTAAAAAAAAAACTAATGTAGGCGTTATTAAACCCGGTTGAGGTAGTAACGCCTATCTAAATCTACATAGTAGAATCAGTCACAACCGTCAGGACATCTAAATTCTTCTGTGTCATTTTTTGTCAAACCGATACACTCCTCGTGGTACCATTTTGTACAATTCACACATGATCTCATATCGGCAATGCGATCCTCATAACAAGCATAGCAATACCATTCCTCACTTTTGTTTTCTTTACCTTTTCTTTTAGTTTGTGCTATATTCTCTTTTCTATGTTTTTTTGTTTTTATAATATTGTGTTCTGTAAATTTTCTCTTGTTAGCTGTTTTCTCTTTTTTCATTTCTTTTGATTTAGTTTTACCTTTGGCTAGTTTGGCTTCTTCATTTTTATCCGCTTTCTTTTTCATGTCTTTCGGGTCATTAAATAGATCTTTAGTTACTCTTTGGCCTTTGTAATTCAAAGCCTTTCGACGGGGTCTTTTTTTGGTGATTGCATAGTTCGGTGTGGGCATAAATAGTTGAAACTGCGATTTTTGCGATAACTGAGCTAATGGTACCTCGTCTTCATGATTTGCTTCTGATCTGATGAATCCGAGTCAGATGAATAAATACGTAAAGATTGCTCTACTCGTGATCTTGTGATGAATCTTGTCATAATTTCACTGTCGGAACTATCTTCACCATCAGAAGCATGTGTACATTGTTGAATAAGTGGTCTTGTGTTAAATTTGGAAATCATATCACTGTCAGATGAATGTTCGAAATCAGAAGCATCAGTAGATGTGCTATAACATACAAGTCTCTTTACAGTTTGCACGCCACTTGTAGAAGGAACCGCCGATCTGTAATAGGGTTGACTTTTTTCGTGTGACGGAGTTAACTGCGAAAGATGTGGTTTGATGTTTGAGTTTGGAGGTGTAACACGTGGAGTTGGACTGATAATAATAGAATGCAGTGGAGTGTGATCTGAAGCGGGCCAAACGACTGTTGAGCGCGGTGGAGTAACATGCGGAGATAGACACTCAGTCAGTGAACGCGGTGGAGTGACTTCTAGAGCAGCTAAATCAATGTCAAAAGTGTTCAAACTTTCAATCAGAGACGGTGAGACGTCTTCTGGTAAGTATGCAGTATGAGGTGAGGTTGTCTGCTGAATATTCATCAAACCTTCGACCTTTTCAGTGGCCATTGGAGATATATCGCAAGATTCACTTCGATCTTCATTTGTAGGTGCCGGTTGTTCCGTTAATACTGAGGGTGCGAAAGCGGTTTCAGGCAAAACATTTGGATTAAAGGGATATAGCCCAGTTGCTCGGAAGCCACTAGTGATGTTTTCATGTGTCATACATTTTGACCATATCTTCGACAAAATCTTATTGAAATCAGGACGAGTTAATTTTTGTGCATGGGTTTTATAAAAATGTTGAAGAACTTCTTGGTCCCAGTAACTCTCGAAAGGTTTGTAGCAGGCTTTATCAAGCGGTTGCAATTCGTGGGTCGTATTTGAGGGTAGACAGTATAGAGTGATACCGAGTATATCCGCTTCTTCAGCAATTCTGTAGTCTAAATGACACTTTGCCCCGTCAAATACAAGAAGGCAGTTTCCTGAGGTCTTGTATCTGGCGAAATGTCTTAAAAAATCTATAAAAAGCTCTGAAGTCATGCTTCCTTTCGGTGCCATTCTAACCGTGGATCCTGGAGGCAGATTTAATTCGAATTCTGGCTTCCTTCGAACGCCTTTAAATATAATCATTGGTGGTATGGGATTCCTCAGCGCATTTGCGCAACCCACGATCGCGACATTTTCGCCATGTTCAGATGCTTGTAAATGAACTCTTTTTGCTCCTTTCAGAGCAATTACTGTAGGTTGTTTGTGCATCGTTAAACGGCAACCTTTTTCATCCATATTGTAAAGCCTTTCTGGGTTGTAACGGATCCCTAGTTCGTCATATAACTTTTCCACTTCTTTAAAATGATGTGAAACGATTGCTTTGTTGAGCTTTTGGCCTCTGGCTTGATTAAGAAATTGAGCTTTGCGTTTTGCTACATTGCTATTTCTTTTCAAGAATAACTTAAGCCAGTCTCGTCCGGCAATACCTAATTCCTTGTTAAAATTGTTAGGAATGTTATGTGTCTCACAAAACACAAACGCTTGTTTGCGTATCATCTTTGGCGTTAACGGGATACCCAAATCTGCAAATCTAATAATCCTTTTCACAAAATCTTGTTCCTGTTCGCTAGTAAATATTGATCTCCTACCTAAATTTAGTTTGGACATTCCACTCTTCAAATAATCTCGTAATGTTCTTCTGGGGATGTTAAAACTACTAGCTGATTTATAACTGGATAATTTGTTTGTCTGAACAGCAGTAACAGCAGCTTCTAAATCACTTTGTGTCCATGAGGCACGCTTTTTCTGTGCAGTCGACATATTTTTATCCTGAAACAATGAACTTATTATTTATTTATTTTACTTTTGCACAAAAAGTATGATAACTTATTATATAACTTTTTAAAGCTTTATACAATTAATTGCTGCTGCCTATCATGACAAGCTCACGAGATGGTTAAAAACGCCTGTGGTAGCTTTTCGTATGGGTAATAACGCCTAGGCGTAATTACCGTCGAGGTCACTTCTTAATAAGTTTGAAATATAACGGAAAATCGACTGCTTAATACTATAAAAACACTGGTCATGAACGGTACAATAATCACACTAACAAATAAGCCTTACGCTTTACTACTTAACTGACAAATTTAATTTAAAACTTACCGCGAAATTCCCGTCTCTGGCGTTAAAAACGGCACAGCGACCTGCTCGCCACGGACGGTAGTCGAATACTAGCTCGCGGGGTGGGGAGTGCCGCGGGCGCGACTCGGGGCTGTTTCGGGATGTATAAACCTTGATGCGTAGGTATTAAGTTTGATTTTATCTATTACGTAACCTGAGTTATTTAGCATAGGCGAAATTAGCCTCTAGGCGTAATTCGACAGACCTACCTTATTTCGAATAATACTGTGAAAACTGACTCTACTATATCAAAATAAATAACACTAATCAAACAAACAGTTATCTGACTATGTTTGACTCAATTTTCAGTTGAATTATTATAATAGAAATATGTGTTTCTACAACTTTTCTAGACCTTGTCGTCTGTCCCTTTTTGCCCCATAGTAAAAAGGGACAGGCAGGAGGCAAAAAGGTCCAGTATTTAATTTTTATTTAAAATTGATTTTATGGAACTAAAACAATATTTGGTTCAATAAAATTCAGTCGTTTATTTTTATTCCAAAAACAAAAAGTAAAAAATATTTTAATTTTTAAACAAACCAAAAACTTTATTATAATTCCAAGATACATATTATTTAAAAAGTCTCTATTCTAAAAGAAAATATTTTTTTAACAGACAAAATTTATTTTTTTCTAAATGTATTACAACAGTAACAGTCGAACTAATAATTTCTAACTAATCACTACTCACTATCATCACTAATCAGTCTCTATTGAATAACACAATTAAACAAGACAGCACTATTCATTATGAATGTTGACATAGCCTGAATTTAAAATCTTATAACTTATCTTACATAATCTTTTAAAAACTTTTAACAAACAATATTTTAAGAAACAAAATATACTTCTTTAACCGTAACACAAAAATTAAACTCTTCTTTAATTATTAACTTCAACAAATTAACGTAATCAACGTGTCTTAGTATCTCTATATTATCTTAATCAGACTCATCGTTTTCTGAATCACAGTTATTACAAACAAAAGTAAATGCTACCTCTGTTTGAGATACATTTTTCATGGGCCCATTGTTTGCAAAGATTGCATTGAATCCAACCTTCGCCTGGAACACTGTCACTGTACTTCTAGCAGCAAATCAAACAGAAGCATTCATCGTCAGAGCTGGAATCACTATTAACCTCTTGTAAAATAGCTTTTTTTACTTTCTCAACTCTTTTAGTTGCTTTGCTTTTCTTGTTAACACTTTTAGCCTTTTTCTTACTCAAGGTTTCTTGTTCTTTACGTAGATTTTCTTTTTCTGGTGTGTCTTCCTATTAATAGTTGACTTTCGTGGTCCGGCTTTAGGTAGTGGTCGCACGATTTCGGGGGAAAAACATTCGTGTGGATCAACTGATGTTGATATCTGTGCATCATATGATGTTGATAGCTGCGGATCTAACGGCGTTGAAGGTTGTGGATTAGACAATATTGTTGGCGGAGGAGTGGACGATGTCGAAGGCTGTGGCTCATTACTGACAGTTTCCATAGGACGGTCCGGTACGTAACTAGATGCAAAATCAGCGTTATTAAATTTATGTTGCTTGAACGGAAATATGCCAGTTTTTTCGAATCCACTCATTATGTTACTCGGTGTCAAAGCTAAAGGTAAAGAAGTGCGGACGATCCCAGGGATATCGTATATGGTCATGGTTTTTCCAGCGTTATTTCGCATCCAAGCATCTTGAGCTGAAGACAGATATCTTTTAAAAGGGCCATATACCGACACGTCAAGTGGCTGTAATTTGTGAGAACAGTGTGGAGGGAAAGAGATCATGACCACTCCATTTTCTTTAGCTAAATCCAGTGTTGGTACAGATAAGTGCGAAGAATGGTTGTCTAAAACCAACAGAATAGGAAATTCTTTAGAAGGTCTAACGTGCTTGATAAAATGCTGCATAAATAGGAAAAACTCGTCATTAGTGATCCAACCGCTAGAATTCCCAGCACCAATGCAATCAGTAGGACCGTCCCGAATGAAATGATCTTGAAACTTTTTGCGAGGGAAGATGAACATAGGAGGAACTGATGAACCTGTAGCAGAAACCGCTACTAACAGGGTTACATTAGTTCCACGTTCACCGGATGTTATTGATCTCGCTTTCCTTTAGCAGCAACTATTTTTGATGGTTTAGTGACGGTAGATACACCAGTTTCATCCGCATTCCAGCTGTAAATTTGAATCGATCCACAACGTCAGCTAATTTAGTGTAAAACTCTTGCACATTAGACTTATTGAAAGACGTAGCTCTGCTGAGGCTAGTCGCTTCAGGTTTTCTTACGGAAAGACTTGTATTACGTTTGAGAAAGGCAGACATCCAATCTCTACCGGCCATTTTATTTGTATGCCATGTTGACGGTACACTTATTTTATATTGAATGGCAGTCATAAGCCTTCAGGACCTATGCCGTGAAAAATTTGTGCAAGTTTGAGCAAGTATTCTGTGAGACTGGCTTCTTGTTCTTTATTAAATATCTGCCGTGGAGAACCATAGCCAAATATCAAGTTAACAGGGTCATTCTTCATTCGCTTAATAAATCTTGACAATGAAGTTTTACTTAATTCAAAGTCACGACATACCTGCCTCAATGATTTATTTTCATTGATAACTAAATCTGCCGCCCGTTTCATCAACTCAACAGATTTAGTACCACGATCCGATTTTCTTTTATAGTTGCGCATACTGAAACAAAAAAGTCTTTATTAACCCACATATTAATGAGGGGCTAAAAGGTCCACATTGGACCTTTTTACCCCAACCACGTGTAAATATTTTTAGGGGTTATCCGTTAAACCGAGCCTAAAACTAATAATAAATCGTGAAAAACAAATAAATCACTAAGGGCTGATTTCTCCAACGCCAGATAATTTTATCGGAGGAATAATTTTGAATTTTTGACAGTTTTTTCATACAAAAACTGTCAGACGTCAATTTTATTCCACGAACAAAAATTATCTGTCGATTGAAAAATCAGCCCTTGTACTAATAAATTATGTTTGATAACTAACTAATAAATTAGTTGTGATAAACGAAAAACCACTGCTCGAAACTACAAAGTAAAATGATGAAGAAATTTACTTACGTTAAAATTTTTAGATGTAGTCGTATATCTCCGGCTAGCGACGCTGCTCGACTGCCGGCGATGCCCCGTTACGCCTCCCGCGCTCTCGCGCCTCGCGTGCCCTTCATTCCGCGTACATAGTTAGAACGCACGATATACCGCTAGTTTTTTAGATACTTATGGTGGACCTTTATACCCGCGGACCTTTAAGCCCCGCCCTACCTACTTACCTTTCTAAAGGTGACTGAAGAATTGAAATAAGCTTGAAGAATAATTATTACAATAATAGCAGGCGAAACCAATCGTAACAATAGTATGTCGATATTGCTATATTGTTTTGATCTTCTCCTTATAAATAAGTACTTACACTGCAAAAAATAATTATGATTGACATACTAGCTATGTACGATGACTTAGCCTGCCGATTTTTTTCTCAACTACATGTATGAAAAAAAATACAATGAACAAACTCACTGTAGTATTTATTTTTAGGAAGCAAAAAGTTGCTGGACACGTGTCGAGATGTTAGTACTATTTTTGTTCAGAACATAATATGTTCTGAACAAAAATGGTACTAACATCTCGACACGAACATTTTTTTTTTTAATCTATTCGAATTCTACATCTCACTGTTGCAACTGTCCTTATCGTGTAATATCGCTAAGTTTTAATATTATTCCTCAGTATTTTATCCAGCAATTAAAAAATATTACAAACATTATTATCAAACAGTATCTAAAATCGTTATTTAGTAAGGGTATGTATCTAGTACATAAGTTATTCTTTATCTCTACATAACACTATGTTTCAACCATAACTGCTGTTTTTGAGATAGAATAATGGTGAATGAAATATTAATATAATTTTTTTTCCCAGGTGTTTAACAAAGTCTGGACATAAAGTTAAGTATGTCACATTCACCATCCTATAGTCCTGTTTTAGATAACGTCAACCAACAACGTAGCGTAAGTATCTAAGTGATCATCGATGCTAGCAATAGAATTCATATTTGATGGTGTTTATTAATACAAATCATTCATATTTTTATTTCAGAATTTGACGGGGGACTTCGATCCAGTTCTTAACCCATTTCACTTTGCTCAAGACCGAGAGAGCTGGTACGCTGAAGTAGCAGCGAATGCATGTGAAGAGAGTAGACAGCAAAAAATAGAAAAAAAATTGAAGAAGAAAAAAAAATCAAAATCTTTTAAAAAAACGTCCTTTATCATGCGCAAGGAGCCTCCCGGGCCTGTTCGCCGAATAATAAAAATTATTGTGCATGATGTGGATGGAAGTCATAATATGGAGGAAATAGACTGTGATCCTGATAGTGCAAGAGTGAATATACAATATTTAAGTAGTACGAAGTGATTTTGATGAAATCTTGAGTGAAACTGAGTATTTAGTTACTAAAATAGTTAAAAAGTTAAGTTCAACTCCATATAATTGATATTAAAAATATAATCGTTTTGAATATTATTTTGCTTTTTATTTCTGAGTCATAAAAAACATTCCCGACTGCGGTAGAAGGAGGGTTCCTTCTAGGGGGTAAATTTTTCTTTAAACTCATCACGCATTCTCTTGCCCTTGAATAGGATCACTGGGGGAATTGCCATCCCAGCAGCATTTACGCAGATAGTAACAGTCACATTTTCTGCGTGCTCTTGAGCTATTAGATGGAGCCTGCGTGAACCTTTCTCAGCCAATACTTGTGGTTGCCGATGAACTGTGAGCCTGCACCCCTTTTCATCAATATTATATAGACGTTCCGGATTTTCGTCTATGTTAAGGTCGTCATATATATCCCGGATTGCTTTGAAGTGCTGTTCAACTATAGCCTTATTTAGCTTTTGAGCCCTAGCTGGATTCATAAATTGTGTTTTACGTTTTGAAATATCTTTATTTCTCGCTAGGAAGTTTTTGATACATTTTCTGCCAGCTGTCGATTTTTGGTCACTAAAACAGTTTTGGATGTTGTGCTTCTTACAAAACAAATAAGCGTGTCTACGTAATAGTTTTGGGGTTAAGGGAACTCCTATTTTTGAAAACCTCTTTATTCTCTCCTCCAAATCCTTTTCTTGCGCTTCCGTAAAAATAGCTTTTCTCCCCATCCTCTTTACTGCACTTCCAGACTTTATATGATTCTTAAAAGTTCGTCGTGGTATATTGTATTTCAAAGTGACCGCACGCTCCGACTTCCGGCTATTCTTTCTTTCTTCTAATGCATTCTTCATATCGCTTTGAGACCATCCTATACCACGTTTTTTTTTTGGTTATTGGTTCCATATTTCTTGCACTAAAACCAAAAATGTTTTTGTTAGTAGTATTATGAAAACAAGCCACTCAGAGTTTTTATACAGCTAATAAGGTCCGGTCCTTATTTGGTGACAAGGACGTGGTCCTTGTTAGGCACTTCGACATCCTGCAGAAAACTAATCAAAATCGACAAAAAATTAGCTCTTTCAATAAACTTACCTTCACAATCCACACCTAAATGTTACTTATTCCTTTTCATGTGCAAACTTCTTGCCAAAACGAAATAGAAACAATTGAATTAATCGAATAATACAAACAAAGGACATTGGGAAGAAACGTCCCCACCCTCCAACAGACTTGAATGATGTGTCATCGGAAGCGTCTAGTAGGATAGATAATTTTTTACTATGGCGACATCCTTCAAATACGTGGGGTTTAGGTTTTATAATAGATTGTATTTTTATATATTTTTTCTTTTTTACTAACACATTTACTTAGTTTGCAATAAAAAGGATTAGAATATGGCGATTTTAATAATGTTTTTATCCCTTACCCTCACACAATTATTAGTAGGTAGTTTGTGAAAGTGATGCATAATGAGGGGTATTATAGGCGAGGTTTTTAATAGTATTAGACGAGTGTTTAAATAGTTATGAGCAGTTTCATACACTACACTATACTACACAAATAAAAAGTGATAAAAAAAAAAATATAAAACCCCACTGCGGTAAAAAAACTTCAGTTAAAAAACTGAAAAGGTAAAAACAAGCCCATTTTAAATTAAATAAAAGTTGGAAGCAGGCTGGACCCTTTTGAATTTGAAAATATAATAAAAATGATATGGGTCCCGCCCGCCTGCTTCCAACTTTTATTTAATTTAAAATGGGCTTGTTTTCAGCTTTTCAGTTTTTTAACTTAAGTTTTTTACTGCAGTCGGGTTTTTATTTTTTTAATTACTTTTTTTTATTTCCAGCTTTTTAGTTTACAAATGTGAAAGATTTCGCAGACGTTTTAGTTCTTGGTAGGTACGTGTTTTTTACGATTTGTCACTTCGAATTACTTTTGACCATATAAGTTGTATATATTTTTGTAATCACATTTTAAAACCCTTTATTTTGATACCCCACTCGATAGGTTTTGAGAAAAAAAATTTTTTTGAAGACAATATTGCGCCAAAAATCGGCCATTTTAATTTTTTTTAATTTTTTTTTCAATTAAGACGAATCTAACGGCACCTCTCAAACTGAAATCGATCAAGCCGCTTAGGCTACAGAGCGTGCCAATATACATAAATACATACATACTTACACTCGAAAAACATAACCCTCCTTCTGACGCAGTCGGGTAAAATAGTAGATTGTTATACAAGGGTCGGAAGGAATCAATTCCCATACGAGGCATTTAGACGCCCGAGCGCAGCGAGGGCGGCTATAGTCCGAGTGGGAATTGATGACTTCACCCGCGTTAAACACTCTACTTTTCATTTCGAATTTAAGGAAAGTAAAAAATAGTAGTTTTGCTAAAATATTTATTGATAATAATTACATGAATAATAGGTACCTATTCGTTAGTCTTTTTTAAATTTGAAGTATGGAACTTACCACGTTACCGCCACATGAGTAGATTCTGTGTCACCACCGCAGGCCCTTCCGCTTACTAGGGCCCGTATTATTATCATTCTGTCTGCATTCTTACTTTTACCATTTTTCATAAATTACTTAGAAAACACGATAATCTTGATAAAAATGACTAAAAATTGGGTTGCGACGTGACACTTTTTAGTGCTGACCCAACTTTCTTATTTCGATTCAAAACTTGCATACAGCCTAATCGATACTCGCAATAAAAAAAATGAAAAAAAAATTGTAGAAACTGAATAAAAACTTTTTAAACTAACAAAATGTATTGAAATGTAAAGTGTTTGCAGGATAAACAATCTATAGAATTAATTAATTATCATCATTCTCAAAAAAACTTCTGGTAAGCCTACCTAAAAAATGTTTACTGGGAATTCTGTAGTAAACTATTAGAAAGTATCAAAAATAAAATCCACAATAAATAATTCTCTAACAAATTAAAATAATTTTAAACAGCGATCGCATTCCGAATATAAATTCAATTATAGAATCATTTCGGCGCGAAATTCAGTAAATAAGGTACCTATTGGCCTGTATGTTATTGACATGATATTAGAAGAGATTGAAATGATATTAGAAAAGCATAAATCATTATTATAAACAATGCTTACTGTATTTATTGCTTAAAATAATTTTATTTTATTTTCAAATATCGATTAGGTACATTCATCATATTAATTACTCGAGTCAATCGAAATTTAAAAAAAAAAATTGTTTGGAATAATCGCTTTCACACATCACTGCAATAAAAAAAAACAATAATGGTCGGCGATTTTGAACACAAATACGTATTATTGAACCTGTGTTTGAATATTAAATACGTTAAAACCTGGGCATTTTCGTGTTTATTATATTATCAATAACATTTGTCACATTTTAAATCTTATCTACATCTGTGTGTGTGAAATTTGTGAAAAGTAAAGATGTAAACACATACGATTGGCGCGAAACTTCGACATTAGATATCAAAAAAAGTTCATTACCACTACTTATTTACCTTAAACTATGGATAAATTCGTCAAATAATTAAATGATGTATATTCACAGCCCCATTATGGTAAAGTCAAGATGTTCGAAATCCCCAATTTTTATGTTTTTTAGCCTCGACCACAACTGACATCAAAATGGTGATTATCGTACCTATGTATGTTGAATTTATTCAAGGTAAATTATTAACTTGTGCGCTAAATCTGAAAGATTTAATGGCGTTAACATATGAGCTTTTTATCCAACTCTCCTAATTAACGCACATTCATAAGATTTGATGGGTAGCATAATAAATATTTACATAACAATTAAGGGTGTCGTATGTCTGACTAAGCTGACTACCTAACTAAATTTAGTTCTATTTTTAAATTTCATTCCCGCCCTAGGGAGGGAAAGAATTACTATGAGACTTTCCCGCCCAAGGGTGGGAAGCAGGGTTTTCCACACTCTATTCGGATCAAACAAACACTACTTTCCGAGTATGAGAGATGAAAACATATTTTATATACCTAGTATTCTTTTCTTAGGGAACCTATATCGTAGTAAAACTTTTTAATTTTATTTCAGTTGTACTTGCGTAAATTCTGTCTATATGGTACTATTTTTTTTTTAATTCATAATCAGAACGAGTGTAGTTAAAAGTATTTCTATAGCTGTCAAATCCGGCTTCTCAAGCCTCCTCTTCACGTAGACAGATTCATCAGCAGATGGCCATCTGCGAATGCCTCCGCCGACGTGTAGACGGGGTAATTTGCTAGTCTGTGGTAGGTATTTAGCCTCTGCCGACGTCAAATACCTACCACAGACTAGCAAATTACCCCGTCTACACATCGGGCGGAGGCATTCGCAGATGGCCATCTGCTGATAAATCTGTCTACGTGTAGAGGAGGCTTTAGATTGTCACGAATATGGTCGCAGTCGTCACTTGTGCATTATTTGCTACTCTCGTGGCAATCATTATTGGTTTGCTTACGGCGCACAACGACCCTTGCCGGACTTTGAGAATATCTTTGCGATTGACCTTGGCACGTTAAAGGACACGCCGATGTGTTATGTGTCCGCGTTGTGTCCTAAGGCAGAGAAGACACATTTTGGAAGATACTTTGCTTCAAAGTTCACCAGCGGTAGCCGACTATTTCACAAAATGGGCTAATACAGGTTAGTAAGTTATCTTATTTTTTTCTTTGTCCAACAGTTCTTACGATGAGTTACAACAATCAATGTAAAAATATTCGTGCCGCAGCACGGCGCCGTGGATGGTGCACCGGCGGCGCCTGGCTCGCGTCAGTCGATGTTTCGCAGTCGGTGTGCTTGATAATATTATCATAGACGACTAAATGTAATTGTTAGTACAGTCAAGAGCAAGTCAAACTTGACTCTTGGGACTAGCCCTGTTTTGTATGGCACACAGTATAAATCATAGCTTAAGCTCGCAGTGTATCGTTTGACATGCTTTTGGCTGTACTAATGAATTAATAGGTATATTAATTAACGTAAACACTGTTATTATTACTCAATGATTTTCAGTTTGAGAATTAAGTATTTTTTTTATATAGAATCGTCATTTGTTTATGTGAAATATGCCTTTTTGTTTGTGGAAAAAATGATTTTTGTTTAAAAATAAATACGTTTTTGCCGAAAAGTATTTTTTTTATTATAAATAAACCCAATCGTTTTTGCAACTAATACAGGTACTTTAGGCTTTTATGGGTCCCAATGAACAAATTGACACCTATCCCATGACAGTTGGAGGGTGGGGACGGATTCCATACAAAATCCCCCATGGTCCTTTTATAAAATGACCTACGCGTCGTGACGTGAACTGCATCGACAGGCATTCTGACAAAATGGCGGCTTAAAACCCAAGTAATGCCAATGCGCTTCAATGATTGGTTAATGAGGAGCGTCGGCGCGAAATTTGATTTCAATTTAGTATCGGGAGCGGGGTTTTTGAAATGGTGGCTCTTATTGGGAACCGGTCCTTATTAGGCGAACATACTTATTAATTTCATGACGTTTTCTTGGCAAGCGTTCTTCTTCAGTGTCACTTTCACGCTGCATGCGCGCGAGCTATATTTGCGCATCATCATAAGTTAAGTCACACCTTTTTAATCGACAGGGGGTGCTTATCCAGTCTTCACCGGGTATGGAATATTAATTTTTTTGTAATTTTTTTGACCCTTTTCGTGGCCATAGTAATAAGTTCTCGTTTTCCCAGGAACTGGGTACACAGGAAAGGAATTTTCTTCCTCTTTCAAATGTTTGCACTATCTTGAACGGCATCTACAAAATATAGGTAGATAAGAATTATCTTAATATGCGTGCATACGCAAAGTAAAATAAAATAATTATTTAAGTACCTTTTCGCTACCAATTTTACAATACAATACAACATTCGTTGAGCTCCTTAAGTTCTGAGTTGAGCTGCACGGTTACTGACAAATGCGTGCACTGACTGGACAGGTCCACTCATTCTGTGTGGTTCTTTCCTCAAAAGATCATTTCAGACACTAATCTACATAGTCCTCAAAGATTATGTCGGATTTTTTATATACACATTGACATTGATGAATTTTATATAGACAATGACATGATTACTTTGTAAAGTTTTTTTTTTTTCATTTAATTATTGTGAATGTCAGGACTATGTGGGTCATTTTTTTTCTGTTTTCCTTTTTAGTTTTAATCATGATCTGGCAGTTTGAGTAATTTACGCGGCCTACTCAAATGTCCTTTCTTTGGTATTGTTCGTCGAATCGTTGAGCTCCTCAATTTCTGAGTTGAGCTGCACGATTTTTGACAAATGCGTGCACTGATTGGACAGGTCCGCTCAATCTGTGTGGTTCTTTCCTCAAAAGACCATTTCAGACATCAATCTACATGGTCTTCACACGATCTGACCAAGGTTTTGTCTGGACTTTAAAAGAGACTGTGACCTCTGAGTTTGTTTCGGCCTTTCTTCTCAGAATAGTCAGATAGGAAACGCCGACCACACCTAGTTTAAAAAATATGATGACGTGTAAAAGTGTTTGTAAAAAAAACCTAGTTAAAGAAAATAAATTATTTATTATTTAATAATACAAACACAGAACACAATTAGAACAACAGATTATAATTTATATAATATCTTAAAATGAGTAGGTAGGTACTATTCTGAGCGCGGGACAACGCGAACTGACGTGTATATCGCGCGAAGAGGGCTAGAGGGCAGCGGGGGGCGGGGGTGCGGGATTGCCACAATTCAGTGACAGAGATGACTGCGGGAATTCCCCGAATCAAAATAATAATAATAATATATTCGACAACTATCACGCAACGCCGTCTAGTCCCAAGCTAAGCAGAGCTTGTGTTATGGGTACTAGACAACTGATAAACATACTTATATATTTCTAAATACATACATATTATAGATAAATTACACCCAGACACAGAACAAATGATCATGCTCATCACACAAACATTTGTCCTGGGTGGGAATCGAACCCACGACCTCCGGCATAGCAGTCAGGGCCACTAACCACTAGACCAACGGGCCAGTCAAATGAATCGGATGAAGATGTAGGTAGGTATACTGCTTACCTTACTGTGTAAACTTCAAAAGAACGTAATTAATGATAGATTATTTTCATTTTTCTATATTTTTATAGTAAAATAATTATTTTGTAATACGAAAAATTTTTGCTAATAAGTAGAATAATCACAATAATGACATTCATCGGGGATAAATAGACATAATACCGCAGCCCCGACACCAGAAAAACATGAAACTTAATAAAGACATCATATATTTCTTGCGCATGATGAAGTGCCTTGGTAAAGATGAATTGGTATGTAAACCACAGTTAACACAGTTTGTAGTTAACAGAAAATGTTTAATTTCCCACGGCCATTCCGCTTCCGTAAGTAGGTTGAAATCTTCACGAATCTATAATGACAAGCACTTTGCTTAACATTAATGACAAGCCCAATAAAACCATGACAATACATAATTCTATGTTTCTTAGCCCTATGACTGAAGACGAGATTAAGAAAGAAATAATAGCTTTAAATAACACTAACTCAGAAGGTTACGATGGAATTGGTACAAAAGTAATTAAAACTTGCAGTACAGAATTAATTCCTATTTTGACTTATTTAATTAATCTTTCATTTTCATCTGGAACTTTTCCTGACGCGCTAAAATTATCAGTCGTTAAACCTCTGTACAAAAAAAACGATAAAAATGATGTTAAAAACTATCGCCCGATAACCCTTATACCCATAGTGTCTAAATTATTTGAAAAATGTATGCAAAAGAGACTTTCCGACTTCTGTAGCAAATACAATATCATAACGAAAGAACAGTATGGATTTCAAAAGCACAAGTCAACAACACTAGCGATTGCTAATCTTTTGGGGCATATTCATAATTCCCTAAATAAAAATTATTTAACGACAGGACTATTTTTCGACCTGTCACAAGCCTTCGACTTTGTGGCACATGACATCTTGTTGAAAAAATTAGAAAAAAGTGGAATAAGGGGTTTAGCACTGCAGTGGATAGCGTCTTATCTAAGCAACCGAAAGCAATACGTTGTTATTAATAAAGTTAATGAAAATGTATTAACCTCGTATTCATCGACTATAGAATTAATAATTGCGGCGTCCCCCAAGGGAGTGTATTAGGACCCTTATTGTTTCTATTATACATAAACGACTTACCGCTAGTGACTAATCATAAATGTGTATTATTTGCAGACGACATTTCAATTATTGTGACATCTGACAAAAAGTGTAAAACTAAATCTGATCATGAGATTGACATTAATAACACTATTGACGAAATTATAAAATGGTTACAGGCTAATAAATTGAAAATTAATTTAGATAAATCAAATTTTATACAGTTTAATAAATCAATACATACTAAATACAATTTCAAACTTCATATTGACAAGTTAAAAGAAGTTGCACAAACTAAATTCTTAGGAGTACTCATAGACCAAGAACTGAATTGGAAAGCACATGTTGATAGGTTGTGCGGTAGGATTAATAAGTTTGTTTATGCACTCAGACAAATAAAGAACATAACCAACAAAGAAACAGCAATTACAGCATATCATGCCTATATAGAATCCATCTTAAGATACGGGCTTATCCTTTGGGGTAACAGCACAGATAAACACAGAGCATTTATTGCGCAAAAGAAATGCATCAGAGCCATTTGTGGTATCCGTCCTGACGAGTCATGTAAACCTTTCTTTAAAAAGCTAGGTATATTACCACTTCCGTCACTGTACCTTTTTGAAATTTGTAATTATGTTTATAATAATAAGGGATTGTTCAAGAAAGCCTATCAATTGAACTCTCGAAATAGAGATCCATGCAGACTTGCATTGCAGGATACTCCTAAATCAGCCAAGTATGCGAAAAGTTTCCTAGTCATGTGTATACGCATTTATAACAAAATTCCCAAAGAAATAAAATTGTTATCTAATAGTAGCTCATTTAAAAACAAATTAATGAAATGGTTGAAAGAACACATGTTTTATGACATTAAATATTTTCTCAACAATAAATTATAAATTCCTGGACTTGTGTAATTGCAATTAATGCTGAGAGAAAACTATTATTATTGTAATTGACTCTGTATCTGCGACATTGAACTTTAAATTTACTAATAATAATTATTATTTTGCATGCAATTGATACATATCCTGTATAGCTAAACATGCGAACTTTAGATTAATATCTGACTGTAACAACTTTATACCATGTTTAAGGCAAATAAAGACTTATCTTATCTTATTGCACTGAAAAAGAAAAAAAAAACTATTGACTATCTAAGTAGTGGTTTTGTTCCCAAAGCTCAATTATTCTATTAAAGAAAATCAGCAACTTTATCAGAAAAACTCAAGAGTATTAATAAATAATAACTAATAAGTATGACTCTGACGTCGTAGGAGAGCTGATTTATAAACCCATATTCTCTGACATGTAATTTTTACAAGTTTAATAAAAAATATTCATCACATTTATGGCACAAGGACAAGCTCCAAAGGAACCCTAATTTCATGTAATGGTGGTTGTAATCTGTCATAACGAGTGCTATAGTAGAGTTCACGAAGCTGGAAGCATGTTTATGACTTAAAATTCGTAATTGTTTTAGTAAAAGCTCAATAATTCGAGGGGGGCATTCAAATATTGTCGTAAACCCGTACATAGTTTAACAGTAAAATTACAGTCGCACGTCATTTTTCCCCGTAAGAGACAAATAACTTAATTACCAAATACTCACCGATATCCTCGTATTCCCTTTTTATTAACTTTTTCTCTCCAAAAACACTGAGACACTGCAGCGGCGTGAACGAATGTAAAATGAATGAATGACAAAGGTACTTTAGTAGCGTTGCGGTGGCCTTTATGTCATCAAATAGAGTTTGCGGTAAAAGGTACTTTAGGAGTCCATTTCACGAAAGAAGTCCCGCAGACGCAGCGCTATATTCGCGCGACATAATGTTGCCACGGTTAAATATGGGGAAATCAGGGGAAATCATTTATAGTTCATTTACTTTCATTTTATTAACTAGGTACCTACTCGAATAATTAGATAAGAAAAAAAATGTTTTTAATAGAATGTATTTTTAATATAATAGGTACCATTTGATGTCCATACTGCTAAGGTCAGATTAGTTGTTCACGCCAGTAGCGTGAACGCAGCATCAAGCATTCAAACGCTCCATCGCGCGGGGGTGAGCGGGGCGAGAGGAGCAGGCGCCAGCGCCGTCGCCGCGCCGGCGCCGGAGTCGACCAGCACACACGTTACTGCGCACCCGCGTCTCGTAACATTTTGTACGCGCTCCGCGCGCAATTTCATTGTAGTCTCACAATAAATCATTGTCATAAGGTAAAACAGTGTACGTCATTTCATCCGTAACAAGTGGCGACCGTGACTAAATCTTCGAACTTCGAACGACGATTGGGAATAGCGTCGCGTCATCTCGCCGCCTTCTCGTGGAAACTAGAATATTCTACGGGCCTGCGAGCTGCGACGGGCAACGGGCTAGCGAGGCAACTTCTTGTTTCGAGTCCTGCATACCATCCGCACTGCAACGTCTGCAACGTGGAGATCATAAAGGAAGTAAGCCCGTTCCTAATCATAGTTCCTAATTCCATTACCTACCTTTACTTATTCTGTCTGAATGACCTCTGTTTGCTGTGTGGGTGCCTGGCTGCTTTAAGCTGTGGGGAAAGGTATCTTGCTGTTACGCGTACCTACTTATTTCCCTAAACGATTTTATCCGCACAGAATACTTATGCATCTTTCTTTGTCTTGAAGCACGCCTTTTTGTGCTTTTGTGTGGGACTTGCTGGCTTTCAGCTCATAACAAGGCCAAATATAGGTATGCTTTAATACCTAGGTACTCATCTAACACTATCTTAGACTTCGAGAATACCAAGGCCAAATCTAGGTATCCTTTAATACCTAGTAACGCTTGCATTTTAATATTGTTTGCCTGATTATTTTATTCGAGTTCGTCGAATTTTTTATGTCGTGTTTTAAATTAATGTCGTGAATATTCACATACCTACACGAAAACGCCATTTTGTTTTTGCACCTTGCCTTGACGCCTAATTTTATGCCACGTGCTTAAACGCTTATGCCGACGATTTCAGCATCCTGCTCGTGACTGCACGCATGCAGACTTCTCTTCAGTGCGGTTGGCGGGTTCGGCGGCGGTGCGTAGCTGTGTCCCTTGGACGCTGCTCGCGCTGTTGGTGAGCTCGGCGGCTGCTGCGTGGTCTGTGCGGTTGGCGGCTGGATTGTATACTTACCGGTGGGAGTGAACAATTTATTATAGTCTTACCCTGCTCATTGTTGGTTAGGTACGTAATTTGCTCCAATCTATTACCGAAAAATTATGTCGGACGGTGAAATGGAAAGTTCAAAGAAGGCCAAAACTGAGGCTGACGTTGAAAGGTCACTTCTTATTCGAAGGCGTGGTGGTATACGCAGTAGGTTAACTGTATTTAAAAACTACATACAAAGTTTTCAATCTAAAACACCTTCTAGTTTAGAAATAAGGGAAATCACATTAAGATTATCTCAATTACAAGAATTAATGTCCAAATTTGATTCGGTGCAAACGGAAATTGAAGAGCTTTCATCCAATCTTGAAGAACAAATGTTGGAAAGAGATAGCACAGAGAGCGACTTCTATGCTCAAATAGCTCTTGCCCAAGAAGTAATAGACTCAGTGCCAACTCACAAGGTCGACACACAGAGTGTGCATGAGTCTTCGCAGTCAAGTTGTTGCAATAATAATAATTTAAATTCAATAAAATTTCCTACCATTAACTTACCCACATTTGACGGGAATCACAATAAATGGCTTGAGTTCAGGGATACATTTGACTCGCTGGTCAACCAAAACAAGTCTATTGCACCAATTAATAAATTCCATTACCTTAGAAATTCTTTATCTGGGAGCGCTACCATGGCAACACGAGGTATAGAATTTACTGCTAACAATTATGAGTTTGCCTGGAAGGCTTTGTGTGACAGGTATAATAATGAAAACATTTTATTAAATAATCACCTAAATGCACTAGTTTCCATCAACCCGATTCAAAGGGAATCCTATAAGGCTTTAAGATATTTAATTGATCAAGTTCATAAAAACCTTAATGCATTAAACAATTTAGATATTCCTACAGTAGGCTGGGATCCATTAGTATTATTTTTAATCGCTGCAAAGCTGGATCCCAGAACTAGCAGTAAGTGGGAGGAGTATAAGGGTCGCCTTTCACATCGACCTACCCTTAAGGAATTTAGTGAGTTCATTGAAAATAGAGCCAACGTTTTAGAAACAGCTAATTATAGCCGTAGTAATGGTGATCATAAATTCTCTAATTCAAATAAGGATAGTAACTTTCATCACAAATCGGTTAAATCTTTGGCAAGTTCAGTTGATAGTTCTAACATTAAACCATGTTTAGTTTGCAATAAAGGACATTATGTGCATCAATGCTATAAATTTAAGGCAATGAGTCTTAATGATAAGTGGTCAGAAGTTTTAAAACACAAATTGTGTACAAACTGCCTTAGGACTGGTCACAATAACACAGCCTGTAATTTAAAAGGTTCATGCCGCATGTGTAAGGACAAGCACCACACAATGTTGCACAAAAAGAATAGAAATGACACTGCAACAAACACAGAAAAGGCATCTGACTCACCGGAGTCATCTAATAGTAATAACATGCCAGTATCATTATCAGCAGTTTCTTCAGGGCAAGTTCTCTTATGTACTGCACAAATTGAAGTTGTGAATGCACAAACTAATAGCACTTACCTTGCACGAGCATTACTGGATACTGGCAGCCAGACGTCTTTCATTACTGAAAATCTTAAACAGAAACTTAATTTACAATCTAACCAAATAAATACTTTAAAGGTTTCAGGCATTAACAGCATAACATGTAAGATAAAAGAGCAATGTAGTATTATGATAAAATCTCGAGTTGGCTTGTTTGATGTGCAGGTCAGTTGTTTAGTACTACCAAAAATTACAGGCTACTTACCAAATGTTCGAATTAATATTGAAGGTTTAGGGCTGCCAGATAACATTGCTCTGGCTGATCCTTTGTTCTATGAACCTTCGGAGGTAGATATTCTGCTAGGGGCAGATCATTTCTTTAACATCATGGGCAATGATAAAATAAGTTTAGGTCAAAATATGCCTATTTTACTTGATAGTAAATTTGGCTGGCTGATAGCTGGCCCTATTGGGTATTCAACTTTATGCAATGTAAATTTACATTGCAACTTAATAAAAAATGAGGCGACGTCACTTCAAGACATCAATGACTCGCTTAAGAAATTCTGGGAGGTCGAAGAATTGCCTTCAGGATGTAATAACTATTCAATAGATGAACAGTTGTGTGAATCTCATTTCAGAGAAAATACTCATCGCTTACCTGATGGTCGATTTTCTGTCATGATGCCGCTGAAGGAAGATCCTGAGCAGGCACTTGGCAACTCATTTCCTATTGCCATGAGGCGTTTTTTAAACCTAGAAAAAAGGCTAAATAAAGACGAGAAGGTTAGTCATCAATATTCAAACTTTATAAACGAATATGCCAATCTAGGTCATTTAATTGAAATTGAAGCGCCACCTTTCGGCTGCTACTTGCCTCACCATTGCGTAATAAGAGAGGGACATGAAACAACTAAGTTAAGAGTAGTTTTTGATGCTTCAGCTAAGAGTAGTTCAGGAAAATCACTTAACGATATTCAGGCAGTCGGTCCTGTTGTACAAAGCGACTTACTCTCCATTCTTATACGTTTTCGAATGCGAAAATTTGTTTTAACAGCAGATGTAGAGAAAATGTATCGACAAATCGCCCTTGATGAATCGCAGCGCCACTTACAGCTTGTGTTGTGGAGGGATCAAGTTGATACAAAGGTTGATCAGCATATTAAAATTTTACAACTTAACACATTGACTTATGGAATGGCTTCTGCTCCATTTTTGAGCACTAGGTGTCTTGCTGAGCTAGCTAGTCAATGTGAAGATAAGGTTATCGCTAATGTCATCAAGAACGACTTTTATATTGATGATCTAAATACAGGTGCCTCAACAGAGGATGAGCTTAAACATATTTATGTAGGAGTCACTAGGACGTTAAACTCTGCTTGTTTTCCATTACGAAAATTTCGTACCAATTGTCCTGAGATTCTTAGCGATGACTTAGAATCCTCAAATTGTTTAGAATTTCATGAAGAAGCTACTGTGCTAGGGTTAAACTGGTCACCTGGAACAGACAACTTACACTTTCCAATTAGTATAAATGCTGATTCCAATATAACCAAAAGAATAATTATTTCTACCACCTGTAAACTTTTTGACCCATTAGGTTTAGTGGGTTGTTGCATTATAAAGGCTAAAATCCTCCTCCAGGATTTATGGAATGCTAAACTGGACTGGGACGATCCAGTGCCAGAGTCTTATGTTAAAAGATGGCTAGATTTCATTCAAAACATTCATCTTTTATCTGATATTACATTACCTCGTTATGTTTTAGGAAACTGCTCAGACATGAAGTATGCTGAGCTTCATTGTTTTGTGGACGCGTCCCAGCAAGCTTATGGGGCTTGTGTGTATATGCGTACAGTAGATGATAAGCAGAATGTTACAGTAAGGTTACTTTGTGCAAAAACTCGAGTTGCACCTATAAAAACGCTTACTATTCCTCGTCTGGAATTATGTGCTGCGTTGACTGGAGCTCAGTTGTGTGATAAGGTATTACAATCTATTCCATGTAGTGTAAATAATAAATATATGTGGACGGATTCCACAGTTGTACTGGGTTGGTTGAGGACACAAACCAAGGTTTTACAAGTTTTTGTAAAACAGAGTTAATAAAATCAATGACCTAACTCAAGGGTTTCAGTGGAACCATGTTCTCACAAAGGAAAACCCGGCAGATTTGGCCTCTAGGGGCATCGACCCGAGTCAGTTGAGGTCATGTTCTTTGTGGTGGGAGGGACCTTTGTTTCTAAAAAAGGATTCTAAAGAATGGCCTACTGATACCACACCTGCCACAATGGAAAACTTACCTGAAGTTAAGTTATTGCTATCTGTAAATGATAAGTTAGATAGTATTGTTTCGTTTGTTCCATTTGGAAATCATTCCAACTATTTAAAATTAAAAAGAATATACTCTTATGTTTTACGCTTTCTTAATAATAGTAATAAAAATAATCCTAAGATTACAGGTCCGTTAAGTGCTGATGAGCTTAGTCAGTCTTTAAAATTATTGCTGAAGTTTAGTCAAGCCGAGTCATTCCCTAAGGAAGTTATTAGTATTAAAAGCGGTAAAGATTTAAATCATAGAAGCAAGTTGTTACCTCTTAACCCGTTTATTGATTCAGATGGTTTGATAAGGGTAGGAGGTAGACTAAGTCAATCTGAATCACAGTATGACAAGAAATATCCAATTGTGTTGGATGCCAAGCATCATTTAACTGAGTTAATTATGGTGCAGGAACATCTCCGCTTATTCCATTCTGGGCCCCAATTACTATTAGCGGCAATTCGAGAGAAGTTCTGGCCACTTGGAGGCAGAAACTTGGCTCGCTCAATAACAAAAAAATGTATTGTCTGTACTCGCTTTAGAGGACAGACTGTTCAACCCATTATGGGTGATTTACCGGGTGTTAGGGTCAGCACTGATTTTCCTTTTAATTCATGTGGAATCGACTTTGCAGGTCCTTTCATGATTTCATCCAAAAAAGGTAGAGGTAACCGAGTCACTAAAGCCTACTTGTGCATATTTGTATGCCTTGCAACTAAGGCTTTACATTTAGAAGTCGTTAGTGACCTTACAACGGAAGCCTTCATATTATGCCTACGCAGGTTTATATCGCGGCGCGGTAAACCGAATACAATCTACTGTGACAATGGAAAGAACTTTGTGGGAGCCAACAATGAGTTGGGAAGGGTTATACGGTTGAGCCGTCAATCAGTCTCAGACTACGCAGCGACTGAAGAAATTAGGTTTATATTTAGTCCCGCCTATTCTCCACACTTTGGTGGAATATGGGAAGCCGGTGTCAAGTCCGCCAAGTCTTTATTGAAACGCGTAGCTGGCAATTCCTCCCTCACGTTTGAGGAGCTAGCGACACTCTTCTCACAAATCGAGGCCATTCTCAACTCCCGTCCTATTTCCCCCTTTAGTTCCGATCCTTCTGACCTAAATCCTCTAACACCTGGGCACTTTCTCATTGGTCGTCCATTGTTATCAACGCCGTCATTGCCTGTCCAGTCAACCAGGCCCAACAGATACCAGCAAATAGAACAGGCGCGGCAGCAATTCTGGAAAAGATGGCGCCTTGAATACATGGCAGAGCTACAAAATCGCACCAAATGGCGAAGGCACCAGACGCCGCTTCAAGTTGGTGACCTCGTCATCCTTAAGGAGGACAACCTGATGCCACTTCACTGGCGAATGGGCCGGGTGTTCAAACTTTACCCGGGCCCCGACGGTGTCAGCAGAGTGGCCGACATCTACACTACCAAGGGCACAATCAGACGAGCTGTGAACAAGTTGTGCCTATTACGGTCGTCTACACCATAGAAGATTTGAAAGGCAGCTGAGCCTTTCAATGCCGCGGAGGATGTTCACGCCAGTAGCGTGAACGCAGCATCAAGCATTCAAACGCTCCATCGCGCGGGGGTGAGCGGGGCGAGAGGAGCAGGCGCCAGCGCCGTCGCCGCGCCGGCGCCGGAGTCGACCAGCACACACGTTACTGCGCACCCGCGTCTCGTAACATTTTGTACGCGCTCCGCGCGCAATTTCATTGTAGTCTCACAATAAATCATTGTCATAAGGTAAAACAGTGTACGTCATTTCATCCGTAACATTAGTGAAAAATAAATCTTCCTGTAATTTCTAAAATATAAAATGGAGAAAAGTTTTAAATGTTATTTTATTTATCTAATTTAAAGTTGGTCGAACAGACCAACTTTAAATTAGAAAAATAAAATAACATTTAAAACTTTTATTCATTTTTCAGTCAGAAGAGAATAGAAACAGAATCAGATTCTGTTTTACTACCACTAGCCGTGGATATAATAAATCGATCCATTGCTTGATCCATAAGACCATCATTTTTAGGGTTCCGTACCCAAAGGGTAAAAACGGGACCCTATTACTAAGACTTCGCTGTCTGTCCGTCTGTCCGTCTGTCTGTCTGTCTGTCACCAGGCTGTATCTCAAGAACCGCGATAGCTAGACAGTTGAAATTTTCACAGATGATGTATTTCTGTTGCCGCTATAACAACAAATACTAAAAACAAAATAAAATAAATATTTAAGGGGGGGCTCCCATACAACAAACGCAATTTTTTTGCCCTTTTTTGCTCGATATCAAAAATGGCAACAGGTAGGCACTTGAAATATTCACAAAATACTCAGTTGTATTTTAACTTTAATAAGAAATAATAAAATTAAAATAAAATAAATATTTAAGGGGGGCTCCCATACAACAAACATGTTTTTTTCGGCATTTTTGCCTTGTCGTACGGAACCCTTCGTGTGCGAGTCCGACTCGCACTTGGCCAGTTTTTTAAATATTCTTCCTCCAAATGCTGTACATGTTTACATTGAACTGCCCAATCTTCCGCTGTAACAGTCTCAAAAGCCTCTTCTGTTAGGCGTACAATTTCTTTTGGATCTTGGCCCACGTTTTTATCCGCTACCCGTCTCTTTACAAGGCTCCACATTTTTTCGATCGGATTGAGATCGCAGTGGTAAGGCGGCAATCTTAGCAATTCATGATTGTGAGATTTTAATAATGCCTCCACGGCATATGTAGGTGGACCTTTGTTTTGTTTAATTAATTCAAATAATACAGCTTTTGTCCAAGTATCTTCAAAATATACTCCCTTTTCTCGCAGCCATTCCTGCATGTCACGTTTAATACTTGACATTGTAGGTGCTTTATCTATTTGAGTGGAGTGATACGGAGCGTTGTCCATTACCACTAGTGACCTTTCAGGTAGGTTAGGAATGACTTTTTCACTCATCCATTTCAAAAAATTAGTTGAGTTCATGTCATCGTGGTAATCTGAGGATTTGGATTGGGATTTGAACATTAACAATGCACCATTAACAAAACCATTTTCAGTTCCCGCATGAGCAATTATCCAACGACTCCCAGATGACTCTGACACGAACATCCCAAGCTCCTCCTCACTTTGCCAGCAACTTTTGGCATGATAAGTGATGTTGTGTATATAGGTCTCGTCTAAATATACTACAGGTTTTTTCTCCACATTGCGATTTCTTCGGATTCCCTCCAAATATCTTGAACGCTATGCAGTAATATCATAACGTTCCATTAGTAATTTACGTTTCGATTGGCATCGCTTATACTTGAAACCGATGCTATGCAATATACGGTGCAATGTTGTGATGCTTCCTTGATAATTTATGTCTTCTCTCAAAGCTGCACGTAATTTAATCAATGTGGGTAATTCCTTCTTCACAACATAAAAACTGTGAATTTTTTGCCGTATAGCGCACAAATCAAATCCATCCAAGTCGAACTTTTTAGGATGCGGGCGACTCTTCCCTGGGGTGACGATAACTTTAGAAGTACTCGCCGCTGTTGCGCCTTCTTTTGTAACTCTCGTTACAGTTTTCTCTGAAACACCTGCAATAAAATGAACAATAAAAAAAAAAAAAATTCAAACAAAGATCATTTTCGTATTTAATTACATTATTGTTGAATATAACTTTACAAATTTTTGTTGTGTTGTGTTAATTCCTTATCAAATTTTCCTTAATAAAAATCGTGCATTAAAAAAAACAAAAAACTTGATTCCAATCTGTAAATCAATCGGGAAAAAATCTGTATATGGCAGCCCCAAAATTTACCTGTCATGGCGGCGACTCTTTTGCGAACATTGCTTATTGGTATTAAAACACCGCGATTCTTGTGTTCCGCTTCATAGAACTCCTTCACCTTTAATATCATTTCTCGAGCTGCACTTTTTACAACTTTTGGCATCGTAAATAAACCTTATAACGCACTAATCCAATAATAAACTCACAAAATATCTACCACAACAAACGCACCTTGATAACATCGACAAACGACAACATGGCCGATCTCCCCATCTGTCAAATTTAGTACCACAATTGTCCGCGGGACTTCTTTCGTGAAATGGACTTTAGTAGCGTTGTGGTGGCCTTTATGTCATCAAAAAGAGTTTGCGTTACTGTTACATCAACTGCATTTGGTCAAAATTGTCATGCCTGATACCACTACAGTTCTACTTTAAAACTGAATGGAGATATGATTGCGCCACTTTCTTTGTAGGTGCACCTTCTTTGGCCTTTTATTTGACCACCGATTAGTTTTTATAAAACGTTCTATGGTCTTCTATACAACTAACTTTTGCTGGTTGGGCTGGATGTGACGTTGGTAAATTCCGCAACATTGAATCGCTTCTATCCACCGCATGGCGTTGTATACTTCTCACAGAACGGCCAGAAGTTATGCACACCATTGTATGGCCAAATAAACGAACATCACTAGTTGCTTCCGAATTCAGCAGTTCATAACAAGGATGACAAACGTTGGCATCCCTTGGAACCTGGAACAAACTTAATTACCCTAGTACCCACACGAATTAACTGTAACACACATTTGAACATTATGACATCTAAAACAACCAGTCTGTTGTAGTCGTGAAGTGTTGTGGTCGTGATGAGACGAGATGAGTCTTTCTGATTCATTGCCATTGAATTCATTAAGTGTTTTGAGAAACACTATAAACTAGGTACCTGAAGTCACATTTGTTCGATGTTTCTTATATTTATTAGTTCTAGAATGATTTTAGCTGTAGATGACTTACCTCAATTGTTAACCATCGTGCTAAGATAGTGAGTAGAACAGCAGACAATGAAGAGGTACCGTGATATGCCACCGCAGTCTTTGCGTGGCTATACCCCAGTTTATGCATCGCATGATGAACTGATTGCAAGTCAAGTCCGTGTCGAGTAGCGAGAGGTCAGTAGGTAGGCGAGCTCACACAATAAGTCCATTATACAAGCGAGAGTCAATGAAAATCCAAAATAAAAAACAACGAACAAGCAAACGGCAGTGAGTTTAAACAAAACGACGTCTGACATCTGGCGTTAGTTTTTTTCATAGAGATGGGATTGAACGTCGGGTGGAACAGAATCGATAAAATAAGCGAAAGGGTTGAAAGATACAAATAGAATTAGTTTTTGTCGACCGCTATTCAGTTAATATTTTTCGACACAAAATAGGTACCTAGTAAGATTAAACGAAGAAGCATATTCCGAAGCTTTCAGTTATTTTTATTTGATTTCGATTAAGTAGAAAAAAGTGGAATTGAGTATAGTCGATTGTCACTTTAAAAACAACCCCATTTTCCGAATCAAAACCCTGTGACAAGCAACTAAACAGGACACCGAATTGAACGCCATCGATTCCCGTCGAAAACTCTGATTGCCACTTCTTAGATTCAGAAAATAAATCGTTTTGATACCTGTTCATATCAAAATCGAGTTTCGATTTGACATTCTGGAACAGCGATATGACTCCTCCCTAGCTTGCAGTACTGTATTATTTTTCCTCTTGAACTTGTCATGTCAATCAAAAAAAGCAACTAAGATACTTTTTTATGTTTAATAATTCACGAAAGTTCTAGGAAATTACGTCGCTTTGGTGGTGAAGTGAGTCAAGCCACAACTTTGTTCAAAATGAGATAATTATACTAGTAGAATCAAAACAATGTGATTTTTACGGTGGTGAATAGAGCTAACTGTCAAAAAGTTTAGTTACAAAAATAAGTAAAAAGGTGAAAAGATGTTAACAGAACTATTATACATTACTTCATAGTGTATAAAGGAATATAATCCGCTTAACTTAGTTAGCTTCTTGAAATAGGTACGCAGTTGTAATTAGTAGTGAAGAAAGTCAAGCCGCTTATATCATTCGTTTTTGAACGAACTCAGCATTCTATGCGTCATTTTGTATGACTTGACATCTGTTCTGTCAGACTGACAGATCTCTCGATTTCGCGCGCCAGCGTTCGTTTATGATCTGAACTTGTGATTTTAGTGTTATAAGTTGTCTATTTTGCTTGTAAAGTTAAAAGCAAAATGTCCAAGTATAATAATTATCGCTCAAAATTAATATTGAACATGGTAAACAGTTCCAAGAACTCGAGTGATCGTGGTAATGTAAGTGATCAAGCCACCACACATGGCTCAAAGTTCCAGCTCGGTCAGTACCAAGAACCTGACATCGAAACCCCTGTCTACATGGATCTGGATGTTATCACAATTGGTGAGATTGTTATTATCTTTGAATTAATGACAAAAATATTAAAATACATAGGTAGAACTGTGGGTAGACCTTTACATAATTAATATTAGTACTTATCTAGTAGCTACTTACTCGTACATCCTTTTTTTTTTAAACTTAGGTACCAATCTCTAAATTCTCTTAGTAGTTTTATAATTTAAAGGTAAGTTTTTTACAAATAATACAAGAATAGAACAATATGGTGCAGTTAATATTATACTTACACTGCACCACATTGTTCTTGCTAGAACTTTCTTGGGTGTAGTTACAATTTACGAAGTAATAATAATATATACATGCTTAATTAACCTCTTGTATACCGGAATCATGCACACAATTAAAATTATATTATTTATTGCGTGGATCCGCATACAACAGGTTAATTTTTACATTTAAATGGGTAAAAAATAGTTAGTATTTTTTTCTATTTTTAGAAAATGAAGCAGCTGCTTATGGATGTCCTGATACAAAGAAGTCAAGTGACCACGTTCAAGTATGTGATGAAAACACCACACATGACTCAAATTTGTGCTTGCAACTTGGTCAGTTCCAAGAAACAGACATTGAAACCCCTGTCTATATGGATCTGGATGTAATTACTACTGGTTAGATTACTTTCTCTGTTTTTGGGATTAATTAGTTATAATTATTATATTGATAAATCAATTTTGGAACGAGCAGTGTGGTACCAGCATAAAATGGACCACCCCAAATCTATATAGTATCTTGTGAGCGAAAGCTAACTACCTATCACCACTTGACATGTCATTCCATCCAGAAACTTAAAATATTAAATTAAATGAGCATTGCTATATTGTCATTCTCAAACAATAAGTTGGTTCTTGTACCAATGTTTCTGACAAGGTATTAGTCTTGGGTTTATGTGTGTATGCAATTTTATGCAGAAAAATTTCATTAATTATTTTATTTGATGTTGTTTTGTTCTAGCTTCAAAGCAGATTGATGTGGATTCAGTTGATACTGAAACAAAAAGCTCAAACAGAAGTAATAATACTCCAATTGACTCTTTCGTAGATCCTGAACACATATTATCAGATTCTGAACCATTCGCTCAATCAGATTGTTCAGAAAATGATCCATGTTATATACCAGAATCAGAAACCTCACACTACAGTGACAGTGAACCTGAAAGAGAACAAGAGTATTTAAGAAGTAGTAGCCAAGATCTTCAAGAGGTTGAAAATAGTAACAGTGAAATAGTGGAAAATATAAACATCCAAGAAGGTAATACCTTGACTCGAAAAAGGAAATGTAAACCTCAAACATGGAAGAGAAATAAAAATAAAAAACTGAGACTTGAAGGTAAAGAACATACTTCTCAGTCAGGTAAAAAAGTGAGAGCAAAAGCAGTTAAAGAAGTACCCTGTAAGTGTCATTATAAATGCAATGATACATTTACTTTGAATGACAGACAGAAAATTTTTTATGACTTTATGAGTTTAAAAGAAGATAGAGCCAAATGGGCTTTTATAAACAGCTCTGTTAGTAAAGAGCTACCAAAAAGAAGATACAAATCAACACACTCTAGTTCAATGGCAGTTGATTTTCCTGATAAGAGAAATTATACTCATGTTTACTCTTTGACTTTAAATAACAAAATTCATCAGGTATGCAAGAAATTCTTTCTTGGTACTTTAGACATATCAGCTAAAAAAGTTGAAACTGCTCTTAAAAAGAAAATGGATAGTGGTGTTACTGAGCATGACAAACGTGGATTGAACCCTGCACCTAATAAAATTTCTGAAGATCAAAAGAATATTGTTCGTGATCATATGAAGTCCTTACCTGTAGTAGACTCTCATTATTGCCGAAGTTCAACTAAACGAAAATATCTGCCATCTGGCCTGACTAAAAACCGCTTGTATCAAGACTACATGAAGTATACTGAAGAGACTGGAGCATTACCTGTATCATCTTCTTATTATAAACATATTTTTACTACTGAGTTCAATTATGGCTTTCATAGACCAAAAAAAGATCAATGTGATTATTGTGCACAATTCAAAAACAAATCACCAGAAGAGAAACTCCAAGAACAAAGTAATTTTGACTTACATTTAATCAGAAAAACAGAAGCTAGAGAGCAGAAAAGGGAAGACAAGGCAAGAGCTAAGATTGATCCAACGTTTTGTGCTTACACTATGGATTTAGAAAAAATTTTACTAACCCCACAGTTAGAGATTGGTCAATTGTATTATAAGAGAAAATTAAAAACTTATAACTTTACCATTTATGATCTTGCCAAAGGCACCGCAATTAACTACATGTGGCATGAAACCAATGGTACAAAAGGAGCATCTGAAATAGCCACATGTATTTGGAAACTCCTTTCTGAACTACCACCAGAGGTGACAGAGGTAACATTTTACTCCGATACTGCTTCAGGACAAAACAGAAACCATATCATTTCTGCTATGTTCATTAGAGCACTCTCTTCATTTCCAAATTTGAAGATTATCAATCAAAAATACATGGAGTCTGGACATTCTGAAATGGAATGTGACAGTGTTCACTCTGCCATTGAATCAAGGGGTAGAAAGATTAACATTTTTGTTCCAGACGGATGGTATACTGTAGCAAGAACGGCGAAGACTACTCGACCAGCATACATCGTAAAGGAGATGGATTTTAGCCAATTTCTTGATTTTAAATCATTCAGCCAAAAATTAATTACAAATAAAAATAAAGGAGAGAATGGAATAATGAAATGGCTTCTTGTTAAATGGCTGCAATATAGACGTGAAGAGCCCATGCATATTTATTACAAAACTCAGTTAAGAGCCATTTCACAAAAGTTTGACGCTCGAGTTTAGGTAAAAGACGGCAGTATTGTGTATGTGTGCGTAGCTATCCACACATACACAATGCAAATAGTGTAGTGCGAGTGTCGAGACGGACTAAACAATCTTGAGCCGTTATGATTGTAATGCACCTTGGTTAGAGACATGATTTTTTTTTAATTATTTTATTTGTTCAGTCTAATAAAGCTTTCTAGACAAATAAAAAAAACCACAAATATATGTTATTATAAGTGTATAATAAAAATGAACAGGTAAATAATCAGACATTATTGTCAAGTAATAATGTCTATAATTTCCGAGTACTTTATATAAATATTTGTCGTAAAGGCATTGATCTTGCTTTTCTAGGGTCTACGATTTCTGGTAATACGCAATCTTGGTAAAATCGAGTCAATTTCGGAAGCATTTTTTCCTGCCAAAAAACCTCATCTTTGACTACCCTTACTACTTTCAATGGAAAATTAGGACCAGTCCATACAGCAAATAAACACACGTTTTTTTTTCACAATATGCATCTGGCCCTGTACCTGGTAGTACCAGTCATGGTTTTGGTTCATTTCTATTTGAGATTGACGGTTCAATTTGAAACATTTAAGCTTTTTTTCTTGTACAGCGGTATCAGGATCGATTCCGAAAAGTGAGCTAGGACATTTCACTTCCACTAATCCTTCACTGCACAATCCATCCGGTGTTGCACCTAAATAACAAATTTCCTCGTCTATAAATAGACCACATTTTTCTATAATTGCATTTTCTTGCACACTGAGTTGTGCTAAAGCCGTTGGTTCGTTGTCCCTGCCATGTTTTATTGAGGTGATATGGTCCAAGTTATAGGAATACATAATGGATTTCACCAGGGGAGCAGAGTTTTGGTTCGCTCGCCTTTTGCAAACCTTCCCAAAAGAGGACGCGGTGAGTATGCACCTTCTAAGTTCAAGCCACAAAGAGCTTTCGGCTTGTAATACAGTAGCCCTCTCAATTTCATGGCGATTTGACGCCTGTTCTTTCAAGTTGTTTAGAAATAGATGCTTGTCTTGTTCATAATCTGCGTCGTCCATATCCGGTCTTTCACATTCTTTTCCGTAATGAGCATCTACTGGATTATAATTAATTTTTTTGCGAGCACGACCTCTACGAGCCATTACTTCTCGAGTATTTTTTGCATATCTCCTGGCTTCCAACGATTTCAGTGATTTTCCTGGACTAGCGTGACAGATTGATTTATAAAAAGTGTATTGTGGCTTACCGGTATTAAACGATACCACTGCTGCGTAGCATCGTGTAGTGTAGGAGTCTTTCAATGAAAAGTTGACGCGTTTCCCACCTACCATCTTAGCCACGATGCTATTGAATTGCTCTGCGCGATTATTGGTGTAGCAATGTAAAAGGCTCCGGGAATTGTAGGCGAGTTGAGATGCGTTCTTTTTTAGTTTTAAAAGTAGTGTTGGTATCAGTGGGACTAGATTGGGCTCTTTTTTTCTCTCATCTGTACAGTAATAACTGTCACATTCTAAATGGTCCCCAAAGATGTGTCGTGGGCTATTAATAATGTCTTTTTGAAGATTTTCTATTTTATTTTAATCTGAACCATCGTCCTGTTGTCTATATCTAATAGCAGCACGAACAGCAGTACGTAGCCTTTTCAGTCTGTCCATATTTAAAAGTTTACGTTCGTTTAGAGGTACAGTAGTATCTTTTTGAAGTAACAAGTTCTTTCCATTGTAATTCCTCAATAAATGGTTTGTACATTCAATTTTTTGTATGGGTATATCCGGATAAGGTCGACTTTCTAATATACTTTTGTACGTACTAGAATCGCCATCTGCGATTAGTGTTTTATAAATTAAATTTCTTTCTTTAATGGAATTTTTAAAACCTTCAACTAATATGGTTTGCTCCATGCTGGTAGACGATCCCGAATGATTTTTTGTGCATTTGTGAGCTTTTGCTGGGCTGCCTTTTTTGTTAGCTCGGGCGCACATGACGCAATATTTATTGCGTACGCCTATGTGTAGCACTTTACCAGTATGTTCACCGATTATAGCCGCAACACCAGAGAGTGCAGAATAATTATTTTTGTAAGAGCGTTTGCCCCAACAAGCATCTGCTTCGACAGGTATCATTGCTATACCCGAATTGCTAACATCGCCACGTGATATTGCCGCTTCAATTTCCTGTTTGGCAGCATTTAACATTGTCATTTCAGCAGCAGTCTTCCACATGTCGGAAATAGCATCATGTGTGTGACTGTATAATCGAAATGGCATTATTGGCAAATCCATCGATGCAGTGATCTCATTTAAGTTTGAGAGACCAATTCCCGTAATGATTGCACCTGATACCGCTCCTGCATTAAGGTCGAGTCTTGATTGTTCAGCTGTGTCAGTCTCCGAAGTTTTTAGAACAAAGCTAGATCCACACATCATACACTTCAAGTCAAATTTAGATATGAGACCCACCCACCTGTTTCTCTTTTTCTATTTTCAAATAATTCAATTTGCAGCCGAACTTCTCGCTGTGTTCGCTTATATTTATTAATTGATTCCAAAAGTATTGAAAATCACGAAAACATATACGCCTGCCATCAACAATGTAATCGTTCTAAAAACAAAAGCAACATTAAAACATGTATTTGAAATTGAAATTTAATTAAATATAATAAGTACTAAAAATATTTACGATCGAGTCTGAAAGATCCATTAATTCGTCAGGTCCAGGGTCTAATGCAACAGGTTCTTTTTCCTATAAAATTACAGAAATAGTTATTATAGTACCTACTACTAGATAAATTTCTGTTTTAAATATAAAATTGTTACATACAATTTCTGTTATCGAATCTGACTTTCCACTTGTACCCGCCACGTCGTCTGTTGTAAAAGTATTATCCTCCTCTACTCGATTCACGCGATTTCTCATCCTAAAATGAAAACAAAATAGCTGTCAAGTTTCGATACCTACAATTATTTTTTTTTTACTCAATAATAATTAAAATAATCAATTTATATTTTAGAATCCTTAAAATTGTAAGTACGGTTCCACAATAGATGTGATTACTGTGTATATGAATTATGAATTGCAAATAAAAATAAAATAGCTACCTTGCTTCTGTTGCTTTCTTTAAGGCTGCAGAATTTTTATTTTTCCTTTTTTTAACACAATGGTATACACATTTTTTACGCCCCATTGCTAAAACTAATAAAACAAAAATATATTATAATTATTCTACAAAGTACTAAAGTAATACTTGATAATAAACAAAACACTTACCTTAAGAAAAAAATATACGAAGACGATCAAAATGTTGTACTCGTAGTATAATAATACGTTCACGATACGTGCGCTCGAAAGTCGGGACGCGGGAAAAAATGGCACAGGTCCTACGTCGATGAGCGCTCGCGCCGTACTAATCGGTGCCCGCCGCTGCATTGTAATTTATTCTAAATAGAGTGATTTCAATAACGATATTATGTCTAATTAAATGAAGGGATTTTATTAAAACTTTCGAATTAGTTTTGTTAAAGAACATAGTTTATTTTGACATGATTTTTTAAAAGTAATTACGCCTTATTCAAACATAAAATCAAGATAAAATGGCGATACAAAACGTAAAAATTGCCCTAAGACTTTATTTTTTTACTAATTACTGTTATTAGTAATCGATATTCCATTACATTATGTGTCGACAAAATTATATGTCTAATGCTTTATGTATTTTTTTTGTCAAATTTATAAATATTAATGATAGATATAGGCATCTGAAATTGACTCTGCGATGATTTTTCACTAAACTAGTTGTGGGAGATTAGTCACCACAAAGTAAACAAAAGAGTTTTTGTGAATGTGTTACATGAAGTATCAATACGAAAGATTGGTCTTTTTTTTACATGTATTCAACAATGTCAGAGTATTACCTAAGACTGTAAATTAGGCGACTGAAATCTTAGAAATTCGCGCGAAAACGCGAAATGGCTCTTAAGCCATATCGAATTTGAGCGACTATGTATTCGCCTCAGATCAACACGAAATAATGAAGAAATACTTACGACTGTAGTAGCTAATCTCTATACCTGTAGTTTAAAAATAGATACCAAAAAACTTAAGCTTTTTTTCTTGTACAGCGGTATCAGGATCGATTCCGAAAAGTGAGCTAGGACATTTCACTTCCACTAATCCTTCACTGCACAATCCATCCGGTGTTGCACCTAAATAACAAATTTCCTCGTCTATAAATAGACCACATTTTTCTATAATTGCATTTTCTTGCACACTGAGTTGTGCTAAAGCCGTTGGTTCGTTGTCCCTGCCATGTTTTATTGAGGTGATATGGTCCAAGTTATAGGAATACATAATGGATTTCACCAGGGGAGCAGAGTTTTGGTTCGCTCGCCTTTTGCAAACCTTCCCAAAAGAGGACGCGGTGAGTATGCACCTTCTAAGTTCAAGCCACAAAGAGCTTTTGGCTTGTAATACAGTAGCCCTCTCAATTTCATGGCGATTTGACGCCTGTTCTTTCAAGTTGTTTAGAAATAGATGCTTGTCTTGTTCATAATCTGCGTCGTCCATATCCGGTCTTTCACATTCTTTTCCGTAATGAGCATCTACTGGATTATAATTAATTTTTTTGCGAGCACGACCTCTACGAGCCATTACTTCTCGAGTATTTTTTGCATATCTCCTGGCTTCCAACGATTTCAGTGATTTTCCTGGACTAGCGTGACAGATTGATTTATAAAAAGTGTATTGTGGCTTACCGGTATTAAACGATACCACTGCTGCGTAGCATCGTGTAGTGTAGGAGTCTTTCAATGAAAAGTTGACGCGTTTCCCACCTACCATCTTAGCCACGATGCTATTGAATTGCTCTGCGCGATTATTGGTGTAGCAATGTAAAAGGCTCCGGGAATTGTAGGCGAGTTGAGATGCGTTCTTTTTTAGTTTTAAAAGTAGTGTTGGTATCAGTGGGACTAGATTGGGCTCTTTTTTTCTCTCATCTGTACAGTAATAACTGTCACATTCTAAATGGTCCCCAAAGATGTGTCGTGGGCTATTAATAATGTCTTTTTGAAGATTTTCTATTTTATTTTAATCTGAACCATCGTCCTGTTGTCTATATCTAATAGCAGCACGAACAGCAGTACGTAGCCTTTTCAGTCTGTCCATATTTAAAAGTTTACGTTCGTTTAGAGGTACAGTAGTATCTTTTTGAAGTAACAAGTTCTTTCCATTGTAATTCCTCAATAAATGGTTTGTACATTCAATTTTTTGTATGGGTATATCCGGATAAGGTCGACTTTCTAATATACTTTTGTACGTACTAGAATCGCCATCTGCGATTAGTGTTTTATAAATTAAATTTCTTTCTTTAATGGAATTTTTAAAACCTTCAACTAATATGGTTTGCTCCATGCTGGTAGACGATCCCGAATGATTTTTTGTGCATTTGTGAGCTTTTGCTGGGCTGCCTTTTTTGTTAGCTCGGGCGCACATGACGCAATATTTATTGCGTACGCCTATGTGTAGCACTTTACCAGTATGTTCACCGATTATAGCCGCAACACCAGAGAGTGCAGAATAATTATTTTTGTAAGAGCGTTTGCCCCAACAAGCATCTGCTTCGACAGGTATCATTGCTATACCCGAATTGCTAACATCGCCACGTGATATTGCCGCTTCAATTTCCTGTTTGGCAGCATTTAACATTGTCATTTCAGCAGCAGTCTTCCACATGTCGGAAATAGCATCATGTGTGTGACTGTATAATCGAAATGGCATTATTGGCAAATCCATCGATGCAGTGATCTCATTTAAGTTTGAGAGACCAATTCCCGTAATGATTGCACCTGATACCGCTCCTGCATTAAGGTCGAGTCTTGATTGTTCAGCTGTGTCAGTCTCCGAAGTTTTTAGAACAAAGCTAGATCCACACATCATACACTTCAAGTCAAATTTAGATATGAGACCCACCCACCTGTTTCTCATTTTCTATTTTCAAATAATTCAATTTGCAGCCGAACTTCTCGCTGTGTTCGCTTATATTTATTAATTGATTCCAAAAGTATTGAAAATCACGAAAACATATACGCCTGCCATCAACAATGTAATCGTTCTAAAAACAAAAGCAACATTAAAACATGTATTTGAAATTGAAATTTAATTAAATATAATAAGTACTAAAAATATTTACGATCGAGTCTGAAAGATCCATTAATTCGTCAGGTCCAGGGTCTAATGCAACAGGTTCTTTTTCCTATAAAATTACAGAAATAGTTATTATAGTACCTACTACTAGATAAATTTCTGTTTTAAATATAAAATTGTTACATACAATTTCTGTTATCGAATCTGACTTTCCACTTGTACCCGCCACGTCGTCTGTTGTAAAAGTATTATCCTCCTCTACTCGATTCACGCGATTTCTCATCCTAAAATGAAAACAAAATAGCTGTCAAGTTTCGATACCTACAATTATTTTTTTTTTACTCAATAATAATTAAAATAATCAATTTATATTTTAGAATCCTTAAAATTGTAAGTACGGTTCCACAATAGATGTGATTACTGTGTATATGAATTATGAATTACAAATAAAAATAAAATAGCTACCTTGCTTCTGTTGCTTTCTTTAAGGCTGCAGAATTTTTATTTTTCCTTTTTTTAACACAATGGTATACACATTTTTTACGCCCCATTGCTAAAACTAATAAAACAAAAATATATTATAATTATTCTACAAAGTACTAAAGTAATACTTGATAATAAACAAAACACTTACCTTAAGAAAAAAATATACGAAGACGATCAAAATGTTGTACTCGTAGTATAATAATACGTTCACGATACGTGCGCTCGAAAGTCGGGACGCGGGAAAAAATGGCACAGGTCCTACGTCGATGAGCGCTCGCGCCGTACTAATCGGTGCCCGCCGCTGCATTGTAATTTATTCTAAATAGAGTGATTTCAATAACGATATTATGTCTAATTAAATGAAGGGATTTTATTAAAACTTTCGAATTAGTTTTGTTAAAGAACATAGTTTATTTTGACATGATTTTTTAAAAGTAATTACGCCTTATTCAAACATAAAATCAAGATAAAATGGCGATACAAAACGTAAAAATTGCCCTAAGACTTTATTTTTTTACTAATTACTGTTATTAGTAATCGATATTCCATTACATTATGTGTCGACAAAATTATATGTCTAATGCTTTATGTATTTTTTTTGTCAAATTTATAAATATTAATGATAGATATAGGCATCTGAAATTGACTCTGCGATGATTTTTCACTAAACTAGTTGTGGGAGATTAGTCACCACAAAGTAAACAAAAGAGTTTTTGTGAATGTGTTACATGAAGTATCAATACGAAAGATTGGTCTTTTTTTTACATGTATTCAACAATGTCAGAGTATTACCTAAGACTGTAAATTAGGCGACTGAAATCTTAGAAATTCGCGCGAAAACGCGAAATGGCTCTTAAGCCATATCGAATTTGAGCGACTATGTATTCGCCTCAGATCAACACGAAATAATGAAGAAATACTTACGACTGTAGTAGCTAATCTCTATACCTGTAGTTTAAAAATAGATACCAAAAAACTTAAAGACTTACAAGATCTTTGTAAAAAAGGTACAATTCCTACCTCTTACCATGAATATTACATGAATCTTACTGCTTCAAGTGACGATGTTGATGTCTCAGAAGGAGATGATTGATTTTTTTAATAAAGGTTTTTAACAAATTTTTATTATTTTTTATTTCTGCTTTAAAAATGTTTAAAAACGCCTATTTTATTCTTGTTTAATGTCTACGAACTATCAACCAACACAACATATATTTGAATTATAAATCGATTTATGACACTTACATCTTTTCACCTCCCTGTTTAGTAGTACATCATATTCAAAATATCTAAATGGTGAAAACAGCCAAGTGCAAAATAGCGATTAACAGAAAAACTAGTTAAATCACAAAAACTATTACTATACCAAAAATACAAAAAACAAGTTTAGCTAAATCGATGCCATTCTTTTTAAAATCTAACTTACGGTTTGGAAGTTATAGGCTAATTATTATTTTTTGTTTAACCTCGCCACTTAATTGCTCATTATCTCGTAACTTGTTACGTGTGGGTTGACTCTCTTCACTACCAAAGCGACGTATTAAACACTAAATAATTCATGAATGAATACTTAAATATTACTAGTTAATGTGAGATTACTATACATGCTTGGGGCAGTCATTTAGCTATCTCCTTTAAATTTCTAAGTAATAACATTGGGATGTCAAAGCTGGCTATTTAATTTCAAATTTGTGTAATTAGATTTCTAAGAAATAACATTGGGATGTCAAAGCTGGCTATTTCTGTGAACGTCACTGAATAATTTTGTTACATTGTTTAATATACTATTTTAATAGAAGCAATCTCCGTTTCATTGCATTATCTGCCTAGCCTTTTCCCAACTATGTTGGGGTCGGCTTCCAGTCTAACCGGATGCAGCTGAATACCAGTATTTTACATGGAGTGACTGCCTATCTGACCTCCACAACCCAGTTACTGGGTAATACGATACCCCTTGGTAAGACTGGTTGTATATATACTTGTTGTTGTACCGTTTCATTGCATTAGTGTAATAATTTTAATGGACTTTACAAATGTACTAAAAGAGTGCATTTTTAATCGTGAAGTGGGTATGTTCAATCTAAGTGCAATTTTTGTTTGGATATCTCCTCTTTTGGTATAGAATTGCAGATATTTTCGTACAAATTTACAAATTTCAAGTATGTAGAGGCAGGGCAGGGTTAATATTTTTAGGTCTTTAAAGTGGGGTTTACAGAAGTCTGTATCTTTGATATTTTTTAAAATTCTAATCATTTTTTTCTGTAGAGTGAATAATATAGGCGCGTCTGTACTATGTCCCCCATAGGATAACTCCATATTTGAGCCATGCAAATGCGTACGCGTAATCTGTTACTACTGCTGTTTTGAGGTCTGTTGTTTTCTTGATTTGTCGGAGAACGTATGAAAACTTGGATAATTTCGTTCTAACTTTTTGAATATGTGATATCCAATCTATGTGTGAATGTGCCTAAAAGGGTAACTTTATTTACTGCTTCTAATTTTGATCCATTGTTTTTGAAATTTATACTTATAGGTATTTTTTGTCGGGGGTGGAAAGTTATTATTTTTGTCTTATTGTAGTTAATTTCAAGGTTGTGTTCGTTCATTCAGTGTGTTGCAATGTCAAGTATAGAACTCAATTTTTTGTTTAAATTTATATTGTTATATCATGATGTTAAGATAGGGATATCATCGGCGAACAATACGCATCACTCATTGATGTGGTTTGGGAGATAAGGAATAGCAGGCACCCTATCACACTTCCTTGTGGTATAGAAGCCTAGTAGCGTTTACGTTTACGTTTACATGTTTTGGGATCGAATTAATTCTATTTCTTTTGAGTTATGATTGTAATGTTCAATTTCTACAACTTGTTCTCTGTTTTTTAAATAAGATGTGAACCATTGATGTGAACCACTGATTGTGTTTCCTGTGGTCATATACCTGGACCAAACCTTTGTAAAGATTTTGTTAAAACGCGTTTTGTAATCTTACGATCTGGATTTTGATAAGCATACAGTAAGATTTGTTCATCCCGAAACTGCTCGTAAGATCTATTTACAGACTTGTCAAGCGGTTGCAGCTCATGGGTGGTATTGGATGGTACGCAATACAGCACAATGTTGCAGCATCAACAATTCTGGCGTCTAAATGAGAAGAAGCCCCATCAAAAATGAGTAAACATTTTTCTGGTGATTTTTACCGTCACAGGTGCTGTATAAAGTCAGTAAAAGGCCGGTTTCCATACTTCTTGATTCGTTGCAGGATATATTACGCATCTTCTTTATATGACAATAGTGCCGAAAGTCATATTTAAAAGTTAAACTTGCTCAAAAATCATGAATTTATTGATTGATGGATTTATAAAAACCGCATATATTGACGGCTTCAAATATATATAGGCCAGATACCCTAAATCCATTTCAAAGTTTCTATTGTTGCCAATAAATCTACAACTTTTTTTTTGTAAAGGTGCAAAAGATTCTTTAGTGAGGCTTTCTTGGTAATTATATCCAGCTTTTATCGGATGAAAAGCTGCAACATCTGCTGGTTGTAATATGCGCGTTTAATTCGGGTAGAGTGCAATTAAATGGATTTGTAAGGTTTGACAGAGTTCAGATACTTCTTATAAGTTTATAATCGTTTTGTGGCCATCGACAAATAAAATTACTGGAAGAGAAATATTGTTTCCCGTTAGTTCTTGGTGGAAGCAGTTAGCTGCTGTCATCGGCATCGGCATACTCGACATGACTCGGTCGGGTATTCTTTTGTAAGATAGTTGATCATGGGATTGCACACTTGACAAGCAGCAGAAAATATAAACAGCACTGTTATGCTTTCCTTAGCTGATGCTTTTTCCACTTAGCAAACATTTCTGCATCCTTTTTCTGCTATAACTTTGCCAGTTTTTGTACAAATATTAAAACCAGTTTCATCAGCATTAAACACTCGTGCAGGGTTTTCAATGACAGAGGTTGAACCTTCATCGTCAATGTATTGTTTTATTTCTTGGAACCATTTCCGATGTCCATATCGAGATGATGGGATGATGTTTCAAGAATGCCTTGAACTATACATCTCCAGGTTTATCATTCCGGAACGGATTAGGTCTTGGATTTTTCTTTAATAATTCATGGATACAAACCTGTACCTATATCCCCTTTTTTCTGGGAAATCCTCGTTTAGCTTGTTTTATAATGAAATTACACAATTCATTTTCTTCTTTAAATTATTTTCCGTGTGATGTTCTGGATACGAGTAACCCACTAAAAACATATAATGTTGAAAAAGAAGGGCAAGTTCCTTACTTCATGTAGATGTTTGACCAGCAAAAGAGTTGAAATCGAAACCAACGCCAAGTTTTTAACCATTTTATTTTGCAATTCTGTTGTAAGTAATTTGTGTTTGAAAGTTTTTAGATATCAATACAATAATTCATTCTCTTACGGGTTGTTTTTTAGGGTTCCGTACCCAAAGGGTAAAAACGGGACCCTATTACTAAGACTTCGCTGTCTGTCCGTCTGTCTGTCTGTCTGTCACCAGGCTGTATCTCAAGAACCGCGATAGCTAGACAATTGAAATTTTCACAGATGATGTATTTCTGTTGCCGCTATAACAACAAATACTAAAAACAAAATAAAATAAATATTTAAGGGGGGCTCCCATACAACAAACGCGATTTTTTTGCCCTTTTTTGCTCGATATCAAAAATGGCAACAGGTAGGCACTTGAAATATTCACAAGATACTCAGTTGTATTTTAACTTTAATAAGAAATAATAAAATTAAAATAAAATAAATATTTAAGGGGGGCTCCCATACAACAAACATGTTTTTTTCGGCGTTTTTGCCTTGTGGTACGGAACCCTTCGTGTGCGAGTCCGACTCGCACTTGGCCCGTTTTTTTTATTAAATGATGAGCCCGCTGCAGTCTGAACTGCGGCAATGTTTGGACGTATAGACCATTCCCTATCAGCTGTTTTTATTTTTAACTTATTCTTTTTCTCACATATGTTTTTTAAATCCGGTCTATAGAGCGACCTTAATCTGTTGTACTCAACAATAGCACTTTCTTGTGCTTTGATCTGGCTAGGATCGACATTTATTAAATAGTCACCACTCAAATTTTTTACCCTAGATAATGGTACCTACGTAGGCTTGACCACAAGTGAATACAGAAGAACCAATATCAATTAAAGCATTGTCCAAGCTCAAACCTTGACTCTTATGAATGGTGATTGCGTAAGCTAAACATATCAGAAAATGCTCCCAGTAAACAAAAGCACGGCTCAAAACTGCAAGTTACAATTTGAAATATTAATGATATTAGTTTTACTTAAAAAAATATACTTTTAGAAATAGAAATATGAATCTGCTTAACAAAACAATTTAAAAGGGGTTAAATAAGTATTCTTAAAAAATATTTTGCGGTTTATATCTTATGATAGAACGCAAAATATTTTTTAAAACATGTCAAATGACTTATCATTTGACATGTTTTAAGGTTTTTAATAATTTATCTTTCTAAGAAAGTCTCATACTTACCTAAAAATTAAGCTTATTTTTTTTTTATACAAAACACGGATTACAGAATGTGTGAGATAGCCGAACTCACACTTGACCGCATTTTTATTTTTACTTTAGCTTCGTGCAAAATTATAAGTTTCTAGGCCGATTATAGAAAAATTTAATACCTACGAAACCCTCTGTGCGCAAGCCAAACTCACACTTGACCGCTTTTAAAATTTTTATTTTAGTTTCGTGGTAATGTCTAGTTCCAACTAGAAAAAAAATTCATACGGGACCCTCTGCATGCGAGTCAAACTCACACTTGACCTCTTTTTTTATATTCTTCCTTTAGTTTCATGCTAATGTCTAGCTTCATGCTAAATTTCAAGTTTCTAGGCCGGTTAGAAGTTTCTAGGCCGGCTAGAATAAAAAATTAATACGGAACCCTCTATGCGCGAGCCAGACTCACACTTGACCATTTTTTTAAATTTTTCCTTTAGTTTCATGCTAATGTCTAGCTTCGTGCCAAAGGAGAAACCCGTTTCTGGGCCTAACCGTTACACGAATAAGATATGTACTAAAAAAATCGTCTATTTTGCTAAATTAACCCATTTAAATCTTAGCCTCATTTACAATGGCCAAGTGTAGAAAATAATTAGATTTCTATTTTTTTGTTTTAAACCACCTTTGTAAACCGTTACAACACTTATTTTGTTATACGTCACTAACTTCACAAATGCTGGTATTCTATCAATAGAGCGTACCCTAAGAATATGATCGATTTAGTGGAAATCGATGCTGATACAAATAATTAAATAACACTCCATTGTTTTAGTATAAATGACTTTTTAGGTATTAAAATCAATGTAAAACAATTAAATCTGGAAACTAATTGATATTTAACGTAATCGCCATTAAAAAACATTAAAACAAATAAATAATCGATAAAATCGACTGCACCATGGATTGCACTAGTAAACGGCAAATGTCAATGTCAACGTCTGTCAAGTGTCAGGGTTGTAATGTCATGTCATTAATGTCATTCGCTTTTCGGATTTTTGCGCAAGTCAATGTGTTGTTTTTCTGTATTTCTGGGGATTTATTTTTTCATAAGACCTCTAATCGAATACTGGACTCGGTCAGTGGGTCGTCTTAGGGGCGGACTCTAAAATTGATTGCATTCTGACTGTCCCTCGCTTGAACAATGGACACCGTTATATAACCTGCCACCTGTGCTGACTTTTGCTGGAAAACCTGATCTGATTATTGCTCTTTTTGACGACTGGCACGACATCATGAACCTCTGCTTTAATTGCGGAATAGCAACGGCCCACTGCCATACAATAGGAAGGCGAAGATTGGAAGATGAAAATGATTCTTTCAATTGTACAGGAATGGGTCGCGCGCGCCTCAAACGGTTAGTATAGTATCCGATATTTGTAGTATATTCTATATTGTAACATTTTTGTACAATGTATGTAATAATTTAATGTAGTCGAACTAAATAGTGTTATCGCATTTGTTCAGTTGTTGGTTGATAGTTGTACTTTATATAATGATACCAGAATGTGCAGATGTGATGCTTCATTTTCGAAGACATGACTGTGACATCACCAATCCGGACTGAACCTGCATGGTTATTGGTTAATTATATTCCCTCTCAGAGAGGAGACCTGTGTCCATGCAGTGGGAATGTAATAAGGCCGCTTATGTTTACCTAAATGTGCCACTCGGATGTTTATTGCTAAATGCTAATGCATGCTAGACCTAATAGTCAAATGATAAATGTTTGCTTCAGGTAAATGAAAATGACTTTAATCTGCCAAGCTTGCTGGAATCATGCCAATGCTGTATCTCTTGATGGAAATATACCAGAAGGGAGTGAACAGACACCAACAGGTCACCATCGAGTGTGTATTCACCGTGAACATTCTCTTCTGAGAAGAGTTCGTTGCCATCAACTTACGACTACTGGTACAGTGCAAGAACACAGAATACACAGTCCGTTACTCAGTTATAAAAGGATGGATCCTACCACGCACGGTTAATATAATAGTTTTTTTCATGCTTTTTTAATAACATTTTTTTTAGTTTAGTTTTGATAACAACGGCATTCCAAAGTTTTATTTGGTATGCTAAAACATTTAAGTGAATTAGAACAGTGTGATAATGGTTAAGCTAACTCAGGCTTACTAAACTACATCAGGAGTTCTTTAGATCATTCTTTTTCAAAGTGGGCAATAACACACCACACATCTCTGGTGTAAAGGCACCCTTTAATGTAGATATATTATTTACAGGTGGGTGCTTCAAGTGTTGTCTGTCACTCTTTTTGGGTGCGAGCAAATAGAGCTTTCCGGCATTTCCATGATCTACAGCAAGAGTTGTCAACATCGGACTCAAACTTAAGAGGAAGAATAAAGTCGAGGCATATTAGTAATAGGATGTATTTCGTTTATACATTAGTCGACAGCTCTGTAAGTGGAAGGGATGCTATAACCGAACCTGTATCGTTAGCAAAAGAACGGTTGGATGCTGTACCCACACCATCTGCATAATATGGTATCTTGGTTAGGCACGGCACCAGGCTAGTCAATTGCCTCCTGCACAATTTCTGGATACCTACTGTGTTATTATATTATGATAATCCTAATGAAGAAAGTAATTAATAAAACCATCACAATTACCTGTGTTTTTTTTATTTTAATATATTATTGCAATCTCAGATTACTTACTTACTGTAATCTGAGATTGCATCAAATCCCTAGGTACAATATTAACAAATGCAAGCCAGTAGTGATGTAAGTGGGCCTTGTATAATAAACATAGTTTTCTGCTGAGGTTTTCAGTACCGTTACAAGAACAATCAGATAAATCGGAAGTCATCCCCTAAGCGCTTTTTATATAAGTAGGTACCTAAAACCTCATCGTGATAGGCGGCAGGTGCTGCAGCGCACAGCACATGTGCGTTCCAGATTAACGTAGGAAACGAAAGTCTCAAAAATATCATTGTTTAACTAGGCACTAAAAATAACCTTAAAAGTGAACATTGTTGTCTGATTTTACCAATTTGGCCATTGCTGGGAGACGTGAAAATTGGGCGCGTGAAACCCTACTAAATGCTCTAATTTATGGCCAAATTCCAGCCCTGTAACGCCAGGCCCAAGTTTCTATGGAGTTTGGGTTTCTCCTTTCAAGTTTCTAGGCCGGTTAGAAGTTTCTAGGCTGGCTAGAATAAAAATTTAATACGGAACCCTCTATGCGCGAGCCGGACTCACACTTGACCATTTTTTTAATTTTTCCTTTAGTTTCATGCTAATGTCTAGCTTCGTGCCAAAGGAGAACGGGCGGAAGTGGTCCAAATGGCGTCGGCTGATGAAACCTAGTCCTTAAAATAGTTCGTGAATGTAGGATATTTTTTTACTATGGACACCATAAAATCGGCCCACGGAGAAAAAAGTTATACAGTCCAGAAAACTGGTACCTATTATAGACGAAAAATTGAAAAGCTACCTTTTGTTCGACCAAAACTTATTTGCCGAGTACTCGCACTTACCCCCCGCCGCCCGTATACGCCCGCTACCCCTCGGGGTGGCGGGGGGTGATGCTCCTGCGCCGCGCGTATTGTTTACTTCACTGGTCAAGTGGTCAGTGAGTCATTCGCTATTATTCAGCAAGGACATCGTTTGGTTTCTTTATTTTGTTCCTACCGGCTTTCTTTTTGGACATATTTTGATTTACTTACTCGATTACTTTGGCACGTTGAAACGGACTTGTGATATTGCTTTTGGATTGGACTTTCAAGATGTTGCCTAGTGCTGGCATTGTGTTTTTAGTGTGTAATCGTTCAGTGTTACGAAGAGAAAGGCAAAATGTTACCCGAAATCTGTTCGGGTCAAACCCAGCCATCTCAGCACATATACTCGCATTAATTGCACCGCGACAGGTATGTACCTTTTAAGCCATATTACTGTTGATTGTTGGTGCAATAGATAATACCAAACTGGTTAGCATTTTCTATAGTTACCGTGAAAGAGTTATTTAAAGAGCTGGTTATTATGGAAGAGCTATTTATTAGGTATAAGTATAAGAAAGAGTATTATTATAGTAAAAGAGTTATTTCTCACATGAGTAGGTAACTCATATTTATTATTGACAAAAAATCTTCGTCCTTAGCTTTACAAAGATCCGTGAGCAAGTTATTTACAGCATATCAATAATTGATTTTTACAATGTTAACGGTTTAGTTTAGTAATAATGCCTACTTACTTGGTAGGTTGGGACTTGGGAGTTCACATGGTAACGGAAAAAATCTATAAAATGTACCTACTAGTAGGTATTGCTCGTGAAAAGTCATTATAACTTTTTTGTTTTTTTGTTGTAGGTTATATTTAACGGCAGAGAATACGTCTGTCGTCCATGCTGGTTAAGGAGTCAAGGGCTCAGGATCAGGGTGCTATGCAAGATCCTTTGCCAGAACCTTCAATACCATGGGAAGATGCAGTTGGAAATATAGATCAGGACGAAGTACAGCAACTACAGCAACCTGATTTACTTCAGTCATTAAATCTGTCGGAGTTATCTCGTGCTCCAAATACAGCAAATGCATGTGTTTTTTATGGCTGCCGTATGATATCGCGACGCCGGATACCTGAGAGAGTAAAGGTCGATTTTTTGATTAACGCAAACTACACTTCTGGACACATCTATTGGCCCACCTTGTATTTTCAGTTTCGTTTGGTCCTAGCTAAAATTTTATATTAGGTCGAGCAAAAAGTTTTTATGCAGTTTTGAACCTGGCACATTCACAATTTCATTCAATAGTCTTTTTTTGAATTTCGAACACAGAATTTAAAGAAACAAAAGACAATTTGGAGCCTGTTTGTTGATATCAAACAATCGAATACTAAGAAAACTTGGTTTTATTGGTTTACTTGGATTTAATTCTTGAAAAAGTGATTGATATCTTTGGTTTTGCAACAAACATTACTTATTCTTAACATTAAGGTGAGGTTCTATCAATAATCTATGGATACTTCACCTGAAGTCGCCGCCCAAGCTGTGGCACTTATTCAGGCCGGACACAGCCAAAGAAACGTGAGTGCTCAACTTAATTTAAGTCGATCTGCGGTCCGAAATGTTTATCGGAGGTACCTAGAGACTGGCGGCTTTGTTCGTCGCCAAGGAAGGCCACGATCTCGGGTCACAACTGAAAGGCAGGATCGATTCATCGTGACGACCAGCTTGAGAAATCGTTACCTTACCTCCATTGAGATGCAAAACCAACTTCACGACTTCCACGGAGTATCTGTGAGCGCTCGAACTGTTCGGAGAAGGTTAAAAGAACGCGATATGGTACCACACAAGCCAGCTAATGGGCCCAAACTAACGCGAGCCCACCGAACAGCGCGCCTTCATTTCGCACGCAGTCATTTAAATTGGACACAGCAAGATTGGAGCCATGTACTCTTTTCTGATGAGTCTAAAATTGTGTTACATGGCAATGATGGAAGGAAGAAGGTCTACCGACGTAAGGGAGAGCGTTTCGCACAATGCTGCTTTGAAGAGAGGGTTGCTTATGGCGGTGGCTCATTGTCTGTCTGGGGCGGTATATCCGCGAGCGGCAAAACTCAACTTGAGGTTGTTACAGGACCACGGCTGCCAACATTAAATGCTGAAAGGTACATTCGTGAGTGCTTAGAACCTCACGTGATACCATACGCGGACTATGTGGGCCCAAATTTCCTTTTTATGCATGATAATGCAAGAGCCCATGCGGGCGGCATCGTCAGGGAATATCTTCGGGATGTGAACATCACAGTTATGGACTGGCCAGCCAGAAGCCCAGACATGAACCCCATTGAGCACATGTGGGACGAGCTAAAAAGACGTGTTAGGGCTCGTCAGCCAGTTGCCCAGACGATGCAGGAGTTGAAAACTGCCATAGAAGAGGAATGGGAGATGATCCCTCAAAATTTCATAGAGCGGTTGATAAACTCTATGCCTAATCGTATGAGAGCTGTGGTAGATGCCCATGGAGGCAGCACGCGTTATTAAATTAAACCTTAATTTGATAAAACATGTTTTTATTCAAAAATCAATTGCCTATAACAAGGCGCATATCCGACTTGTTAGGCGTAGCTCCATGTCGTATGGTATTCTGAATTCAAATTTAAAACAATACGATCGAAAAAGATGGTAAAATGTATCAGGTTTAAAACTGCATCAACAGTTTTTGTTCAATCTAGCAATCATATTTCGGTAGGGGCCATCGAAACCTAAACTCTAAGGTGGGCCAATAGATGTGTCCAGAAGTGTATTATGTGCCACCAAGTGCTACAGTATGTGACGAACATATGCAATCAAATAATTGGGAGGAGTTATTTGAAGCCCCAAACATATCGCATGATTTTTCGAGTGCACATATAATGGACATCATATCCATTTAAAAAAATGTCATAACAAATACAACACACATGGATTTTGAACATGTTGAAAATATGTCAGCAGACGAATTGCATTACTGGACCGGGCGGACTCTCGGAGAATTCAACGTAGTTCTAGCTGAAACACCATCTTTGAGTAGAAGGAGTACCCAGCCAAAGAAAATATTAGGAATGTACCTATCAAAACTCAGAAGTGGAGAATCGGACGACAGGCTAGCGACTCTGTATGGCATAAGCCGAAGACACTTTGAGAGGCTCGTACATTTGGCACAAGAGTGTCTATTAGAAGACTTTGTGCCTCAACATTTGGGTTTTGACCATTTAAGAGTCCTGTTACATTTTTTGCGCAAATTCATGATTTTTGACGCTGTAATTTTCAGCAGTTGTAAGATATTTTAATTATATGTTTAAGAATAACGATAGTACTATTCTCTTTCTTGTAAGTTGCAGTTATACATTTTCATTTTTCTTTTCGTGTAATTTACTATAAATATTTTACGAACACAGTTTGCAAGAAAAACCGTTGGCGATGGAACTTTGACGCTCAAATTCACATTGTTACATTCAATTCTTATAAATGCTAAAATTATAAAAAGATACTTTGAATGTTTTTCTTGTTTATTGGAGTTCTAGAATTCCTTTAAATTCCTTGAGTTTTTATGGATAAAATCGTAAAGAAAGCCTAATTTAAGCAATAAATGTCTTGATTCAGCGTCCATTACACTCCAAATTAACGGAACTTTATCAAATAAACTAATATTATATAAAACTTCAATCTACAATGAATACGTTTCATTAGTTTTCGTTTCTCAATTTAATAAAACAAAATTGCAATAAATAAAGTTAAAATGCTATATATTCTGCGTCAATTCGGCGCGCCCCTCATTCCCGCGCAAGCGCTTGACGAGGTAGGACCTGTCGCCGAATTTTTGGCGCGCAATCGTCCGGAGATCGCTACTATTATCGACTCTTGTACGCCGATCGAAATAATTTGATTTGCGTTTACGATCCGTAATAGGACTCTTAACCAGACAACAAGCAGTAAACAGAAATCTAGTAATACCTGCTGCATTGTTCGGCAACCCAAATGAACTCGAAAGCGAAATGCCTGCTATCACCATTATTGATGGTACTTACCAAAATATCCAAAAAAGCGCGATTGTTTTATTTCAGAGGGATACATATAGCCCTCATAAGTACAGAAATTTAATAAAACCACTGGTACTGACATGTTCGGATGGATACATAATAGATATTTACGGGCCTTATAAAGCGACCAAATCAGATGCAAATATAATGCAAGATGTTATTGACGATGAACAAGACGTATTCCATTACTTTTTTCGACCCGGTGACATTTTTATTTTGGATAAAGGATTTAGGGACGCCTTGGCAGATTTTAGAAGTTTCGGCTACATAACTCATATGCCTGAGTCTTTACATCCCGGAGAAACTCAACTAACCACCATGCAGGCTAATAAGTCCAGAAAAGTAACCATGGTCCGCTGGGTTGTGGAGATCGTTTTCGGACGCATCAAGCGTGACTTTAAACTACTAAGGCAAGAATATTTCAATGTTGCCCTGAAACACCTATTCCCGAATTTTAGAATAGCTGCTGCGTTGTTGAATGCTTTCCACATGCCAGTGCATGATAGCGTATATGCTGACCGGTTTATGGAAATCATTAACCAGCGTATGAATATGCCTAATAATCTAGCAAAATATGTAACGGCCAATAATATGAACCGACGGCGTGCAGCTTTCACAGCGATTTCGGGGGATCTTCCAGAATTGAGAGGGTTCCCACGGTTGTCAGAAGAAGATTTAATTATATTCGCCCTCGGAACTTATCAACTAAAGCTAGCGCGTAGCTACTATAGTGAGCACGTCCGTGGTGGTATATACAGTATAGACATTTATCGTGACGGTGCACCACCCGCAGGATTGGAGCGACATAATATTACGGAACCAAACTTAACACTGTTACGAGGGCGGATACAGTCACGCCACGTCAGGTCAAGAACCTATTACACATACATAATGTATGAAGAAGAAGCTGCAGGATTGGATTCCATACGGTATTATTATTGTAGCTGTATAACGGGGAAGAGGACTTTAGGGGTTTGTGCCCATATTAGGACCATAGTATGATATTTATGGTGGGCTCGCTACCAAGATCAAATACGCCATCCTGCCGAATTTTTGAACCACATTTTAATATAATAAATACATATTAATCGTTCATGTTTCTTTTATTTTAACCTTTATTATATATAAAACACATAATCATTACTATAATAGATATACCTCTGCTTAAGCCTTCGGGGTTTACAGGCGTTATGTTATGTTGTTATGTGTGCTTTAATGAATACCTGATATATATATTGTATTTTTCTAATAATCTGCGTATAAATAGTTTGGAATATGCAGGTTTAAAGGAAACAACGGGTTCGAGACGCTAAACGGTAATGTTCTATTTTCTAAAAATAACAACTACTTATAACAAATTCCTAAGATAACAAAAAATAATAGTGGGCACTTTAAAACTTGCGAGTTTAACAACCAAGTCGGTGCGAAGCGCATATTGCCCAATCGCTGCTCGACACGTTGAGGTTGTAGTTCGCTGAGCTCTCAACAGGGGCGCCACTATCGCGGTGGCGATAGCAGAGCGCTAGGGCTAAGGGCTCCGCGGTGCAGCTACAGGCTCCGCGGTCGGTTGCTAAGATGATGTATGATGCAGCTACAGTACTCCCCCTCAAGCGAAGCGTACCGGCAGTTTGATGGCACGGCCCATGCGCGTTGTCATGTTGCTAGCGGGTTGTGACGTCATGCTGGCCGGAGGTACATCGGTTTGTTGCTTGGTAACTGCTGGAATGGTAGTGTTCTTGGGTGTGTTAATCTTAGGTGATGGTAAGGTATCTTCTATGACAACATATGCAGGCTTCAATCGATCGATGGAAATATTGGTTTGCCGATTAGGTAGTTGTATGGTGTACACTTTATCTGTTCGGCTTATAACTCGATAGGGGCCTTCGTATGGAGTCTGAAGTGGTTTTTTTACTGCGTCTGTTCTGATAAATACGTGACTGCACTTGAGTAAATCTTGATGAACGAACAAACTCCTGTTTTTGCTGTGATGCTCGGTGTCGATTTGCGGTTTGTTTGCTTGAATAATATCACGAAGTTTTTCAACGTAGTTATAATCCATGGTAGGTGAACAGGTGCTTGCAGTGAAAAATTCTCCAGGTAAACGTAAATTGTATCCGTAGGTAAGTTCGGCGGCGCTCACGCAGGTGTCTGTGCGTAAGGCGGCTCGTAGTCCCAGTAGCACGGTAGGTAACTCGTCGATCCATGTACTGGCGTTGATGAGTTTCGCGCGTAATGCGGTCTTGAGAGTGCGATGCCATCGTTCGACGATACCGTTACTTTGCGGGTGATAGGGTGTTGTGCGATTTTTCTTTATTCCCATTTGCTTCATTAGGTTTTGGAATAGTTGACTCTCGAACTGACGACCTTGGTCGCTGGTTAGTGTGGTCGGGCATCCAAATCTTGCGATCCAATGTTGATATACGACATCGGCTATTCGAACAGCTGTTATTTCGTCGGTCGGGATTGCTTCGGGCCACTTAGTTGCTCGGTCGATCATTGTTATTAAGTACCGATGGCCTTGAGCTGTTGTAGGTAGCGGTCCGACGATATCGACGTGCAGATGTTGAAATCGCTCGCTTGGCGGGAAAGATGCGATGTTCGAGAATGTGTGTCGTTGTATCTTGTTTTTTTGACAATGTATGCAGGTACGCGTCCAACGGCTGATGTCTGCATTCATTGATGGCCAGAAGTATTTTTGAGTGATAAGTTTGCGAGTCGTGCGCGTGCCAGGATGACTGATGTTGTGCACGTTGTCAAAAATTTCTTTCCTATGTTGCTCGGGTATGTACGGGCGTACATAAGGAGTAGATGCTTCGCAGTATAATTCGATGTTGGTGTTAGGTATCACTGTTTTCTTGAGAATGATGTTATTTTGTGATAATAGTTGTTCGATGTTGGTGTCCTTTTCTTGCGCGCTGGCTATGTCGCTGTAGTTTATTGTAGATGGGCATGTGATTGTTTCTATGCGACTGAGTGTATCGGCGACAATGTTTTGTTTACCGCTCACGTGACGTATGTCTGTGGTAAATTCGCTGATAAACAAAAGTTGTCTCGTTCGTCTCGGGGTTTCTGTATTCGATTGCGTTTTTGTCATTACGAATGTTAGCGGCTTGTGATCCGTAAATATAATGAGGTGGCGTCCTTCAAATGTCTTGCGGAAATGTTTGACTGCCATGTAGATTGCGAGTAGCTCTCGGTCGTAGGTGGAATATTTCTTTTGCGCGTCATTGAATTTTTTGGAATAATATCCGAGCGGCTGCCATGTTTCGTCTATATATTGCTGTAGTACGGCACCAGCTGAGTTGTCGGATGCGTCGCAGAACAAAGCAAGTGTAGCATGATGTGATGGGTGAGCGAGTAGAGCTGCTTGTATGATGCTAGCTTTACATTGCTCGAACGCTTGAGTTGCTTCGTCTGTCCACGTGATTTGAGTTTTATCCCTCTTCTTGACGTTATGTAGGTATGCGTTCAATGGTGCTTGAAGGGATGCGGCGTTGGGTATGTGTTCGCGATAGAAGTTGATCATACCAAGAAATCTTCTTAACTCTTCGATTGTAGTCGGCTTGGGATAGTTGCTGATAGTTTGAATTTTATGTTCCGGTGGTTTTATGCCTTCTGATGATACGGTGTATCCTAGGAACTGAACTTCTGGTTGTCCTAGGTTGCATTTGGCGGGGTTGATAGTGATGCCATTATCTTCTAATCTCTTTAGTACGATATGAAGGTGTTTTCGGTGTTGAGCTTCGTTTTCTGATGCTACTAATAAATCGTCGATGAATGGGAAAACGCAATCCAATCCTCGTAGTACTTCATGGATGTATCGTTGAAACGTTTGTCCCGCGTTTTTTAAACCAGGGCACATACGTGGAAATTCGAATAATCCCATTGGTGTGATGATAGCTGTCTTTTCAATGTCTTCTTCTCTTACGCTCAGTTGTTGGTATGCTCGGTTGAGGTCTATTGTAGAGAAGATAGTTTTCCCAGCTAGGTGATGAGTAAAATCTTTGATGCGTGGAACGGGGTAACGGTCTGGTACGGTGATGGAGTTGAGTCGGCGATAATCACCACAGACTCTAATATCGCCATTCTTCTTGGGGACGATGTGTAGAGGTGATGACCATGGACTTTTACTAGGTCTGCATAATCCTTGTTCGATCATGTTTTCGAATTCTTTCTTGACTGTTTCGAAACGATGCGGTGGAATTGGTCGAGCGCGGCAGTGTATGGGTGGTCCTCGAGTTTCGATGTAATGTTGCACGTTGATGTTTGAGTTTAGTAGCATCGATGTCAATCTTGTTACGCCGGGATATTGAGCTAGGATGTCGTGGTATGATTGCGACATGTCAATGCTGCGTACGGTGGGCACGTTCGATGCTCGTACCGGGGCGTTGACCTTTAGGCTTGTAACACCGTCGATTAGTTTTCGGTTATTCAAATCGACTGTGAGTTGATGGTGCTTGAGGAAATCGGCTCCGAGTATTGGTTTTGAAACATCAGCTACGATGAATTTCCATTTGTAAGGGCGTCGTAGATTGAAATCGAGAGATAATGTTTTCTCGCCATACGTAGCTATTTTAGTGTGGTTCGCAGCGTATAGTTGAAATGGTAGCGGCGTTTCTACTCGACCCTTTGTTCTCGGTAGCACGGATATGTTAGCTCCAGTGTCGACTAAGAATGATAGTTTCGAGTTTCTGTCGGTGATGTATAGGCGGTGAGATATTTCTTGAACGCCGGTGTCCGCCTCTGCCAACGTTCTGTCTAGTTTTCCGTATTTTGTTTCTTGAATGAACAAGGCGATGTGCAGTGCCTAGCCTGGTCTTTGAAACGTCGGTGATAATAACAGGATGGTGATGGCGATGCTTCTCGAGTGCGTGATCTTGGTGTGTTACGGTGATGAGATGGGTAGCGGCTGCGGCGATGGTTGTTGTTGTATGATGGTCTTGATTTGAGCTCGGCTATTTCAAGCGATAGTTTTCTTATTTCGCTGATGAGAAACTGTGTATCTACTTGCGGTGTGATTGACATTTTCTTCAGGTGTGTTTAGTTCGGGGTCACCACTTTGGTAGGAATATGGTAGGAGTACAAAAAAAATATTACAATAACTCCTTAAAATAATATGGGTGATATACATAAGTGTCAATTACTTTTTTCTCCATGTGTCGATTTATTTGCGGGTATAGTGTTATAATATTAAATTATCAAATTAATAAAGCAGGTCTCATCATCCGACGCCACTTGGACCAAAGTCCATACTAAAATGTCCGATCTCCTTTCAAGTTTCTAGGCCTACTAGAAGTCCCTAAACATTTTGATTAACTCTAAGTGAGTGAGTCGGTCAGTCAGTCAGTCAGTCAGTCAGTGCCACTTTAGCTATTTTGAAATCTTCGAACTTCTTTTTCGTATTTTGAACTTCGAATCTATTAAAGCTACAGTTATGAAATTTGGTATTCGAACTAACAGCAGTCATGGTATTATGTATGTGAAGTTTGATTTCGTGTGACAAATAGTTAGATACAGGGTGGTCAAAAGTAGCTCGAGGCGGTTCGGGCAAATAATGCACGGCGTACGTGCGGCCTCTTGCTGGAACATGGCCTGCGCACTGCCGTGCGCTTCGATACAACACACACAACAGTAGTATAATTCATTTTCTTCCCTTTTAAGTACAGACGCCAGCACAGCATATTGAGGACAAAAAGGCTTGGGATTGAGCTGCTCCAATAGGTTTAGACAGTGAATGTTATTTTGCAATTTTTACACTTTAATATTTTCTTTTTTTTTTTTAAGTATCTATTTACTTACACAATGACATGTACATTTACTGTATAAAGTATTATATTATTTAAATTATTGTGAATGTGAGGACTATGTGGGTCATTGTTTACATTTTAATCGTGGTCTGGCAGTTTGAGTAGTTTATGCGGCCTACCCAAATGTCCTGTTTTTGGTATTGTTCGTCGAATCGTTGAGCTCCTGAAGTTCTGAGTTGAGCTGCACGGTTACTGACAAATGCGTGCACTGACTGGACAGGTCCACTCAATCTGTGTGGTTCTTTCCTCAAAAGATCTTTTCAGACACTAATCTACATGGTCCTCAAAGATTATGTCCGGATTTTTATATACACATTGACATTGATGAATTTTATTTAGACAATGACATGAATATTTACTTTGTAAAGTATTTTTTATTTTATTTTTCTTTTCATTTAATTATTGTGAATGCGAGGACTATGTGGGTCATTTTTTTTTCTGTTTTCCTTCTTAGTTTTAATCATGATCTGGCAGTTTGAGTAATTTACGCGGCCTACCCAAATGTCCTTTCTTTGGTATTGTTCGTCGAATCGTTGAGCTCCTCATTTCTGAGTCGAGCTGCACGATTTTTGACAAATGCGTGCACTGATTGGACAGGTCCGCTCAATCTGTGTGGTTCTTTCCTCAAAAGACCATTTCAGACATCAATCTACATGGTCTTCACACGATCTGACCAAGATTTTGTCTGGACTTTAAAAGAGACTGTGACCTCTGAGTTTGTTTCGGCCTTTCTTCTCAGAGTAGTCAGATAGGAAACGCCGACCACATCTAGTTTAAAAAATATGATGACGTGTAAAAGTGTTTGTAAAAACCTACTTACAGAAAATAAATCATTTATCATTTATCAAGCTACCCGAAGCTGTTAATAATATTCCCAATCAACCTTGAACCTTATGCTTTAGCGATAAAGTTGAAAATCTATTAAAGAAAGGAGATTGCCCGTTTTGTAAGGGAAGCTCGGTCCCAGTGAAAAATTGTTGTGCCCTGAAGATTTTTATTTTACATAATAGTTAAAACATTGTATTTTCATAATCATAAACCATTTTTCATTCATTCACCCTGGGTTCAAGAGTTATCATTGTTTTACTGTGGTAAAAATCTAGGTTACAATTCGAAATTGACATTGACATTTCCTCCTTATTCTATTTAGGTTAAGCACCTACTTCTACTACCTTTCTACTATACATCACTATGGGGATGTATTATGTCTCTATTACTTTATGTAGGTACGTATAATAGCAGCACAATAAAAAGTAGATATACATAGGTAGACATTATTCTACACCATCTATGAGTATAGATGGTGACGTCTAGATTGATAAAAAATGTATAATTAGTTAACAGCTTCAGCACTGGACTTTCATAATTAACGTTATTGATAGGTAGGTAGTTTATGTCTAAGTACTGAAGGAAATAAAATAAATCAAAACTTGAATAAACTATTTATTCTTCATAAAATATATCATCCAAGAATTGAGCTGGAGCACTTACATTGTTGAAGCGGCCCCAGCTCAGATACCACAATACTGTCATAGTACGCTACTGTACTGTAACCCACTAAACAGTTACAACAATACGCAATGATACTATCTAAAATATTTGCCCGATTTTCATCTTTACTTATCAATAAATAAGAGTAATAAGTTTTTTATTGCTCACATGGTGGGATTTAATTCTAGCCCTAATTAAATAATTATTTTGACCCAATATTAAGGGCAAATCCTCTTCCAAAATATCATTGCTTACTTCAATATTATAAGTACCATTAGTTCTTATGTGCTCCCCATAATAGGGTCTCGCCTGTTTTAGTTGGTAGGATCACAATGCAAATATTCTTAAATCATCTAAAGTTAATCTAGGAAAATGGTCTAAATGGGGAGAACTGCTGTCTATGTTTTGGAAAACCGTACGTCTCCTATTCATGTTTTCCCTTTGAGTAAATTCCCCTAACTAAACAATTCCTAGTATTTAATCTCGCCTGAGCAATATGTCACAACATCAGGTGTGTCTTAAATTTTTGGGTGGAATTTGTTCAAAGAGCATAAGCATTTTAAAATCATCCATAAGGTGTGTTGATGCTCTGTTAAAATATTCTTGTCGAAAGAGCTTGTATTCTCTTTTAAACCGACCGTTTACAACTTCTACTACCCATCTACACATAGTCACACATCTGGACCTATTCGCTTGGTCGGTTGTCAATTGATATTCATCTTCCAATAATGACTCAGGATGATGTATGTTTTATAATTACAGCTTTCCAATTCAGGGATCACTTCTCTAAACCCCCTATCCAACATGGATATGTTCCCTTGTCTAAAAAATGAGCGCAGTGGACCATTTTCATTACTAAATAGATCACTTATGATTGTTGAGTCATTTTTTGTTGCTACATACGGTCCAACGCACTCTAAAATACATCCATCACAACATCTGATTAAAAACGGTTTAACCAAATTGGCATATTTATGAAGACTATATTATGTCTGTTTTTGGTATGTGTAGTTACTACTACTCTGTACATAAACATACATAATATGTACCATCGCATATGATAATGGCAGGTTTAGTATCTGAAGCCATGCTGCCAAATAGACCTTCAGGTATAGTCCTGTTACGTGATGCCACATTTTGTATACTCGTATGATTAAGTCCCAAATGCTAGAGATGGGCCTAAACGTTAAAAAATAATAACACTGCTAAATGCTAATGCTAAAACTAATTAACACTTAAAATTAGTAGTTATATTTAGCAACTGTTAATTTAATCACAGACAGATTGCTTACAATATTAATTCTCATTTCCTTCATACTCTTCACAGGCTTAGTTAGGACTGTCAACTTTTTCTGTTGGCGTATTTAAAATGAGAATCAATTTATTTACAACGATTTCTTTTTTATAGCTGTTTTTTTTAATATTTATAATTTTTGTTTATTAATCATCTTGTTTTTATTTCTTTTTTTTTCTGAGTATCAATTTATTTACAACGATTTCTTTTTTTTAGTATTTATAATTTTTTTTATTAATCATGTTGTCTTTTTTTTTCTTATCAACATACAAACTAAATAATCATCGTTGTGCAGATAGAATATATATGGTAAGATTAGGTAGGTACTTTTTTTTTAATCGAGTCGAGTTCTTCGTTGCGAAATGATGTAACCAGTTCGCGAAGTCTTTCGCAAGAGACAGAAGTACAAAGTACATTGCATTTATTTCGAACCAACTTAGCCAAATGTGGAAAAATGCCTTGGTTCTGCTTCCACCAGCTCAAGGGTAAATTATTGCGACTAATCACTTTTTCATTCAAATACTTGTCAATTTCTATTATTGTTCGTGCAGTTGGTGACTAAATTGATTGCGGTACAGCTTCCCTAGCATCCCAGTCATAAAATATTGAGGTGGGATCGAGAGAACTTTTGTTGGTGCTAACTTCAATATTTTCACATAGCCCTTCTCGATTTATTTCTTGAGCGACAAGTTTGATCATGCTCTCCCTCAACGTTGCTTGCTTTGCAGATGTAAAGGGCTGTAACTTAAAGCGGGGATCCAAAAAAGTAGCTACCCCAATCGTGTTACTATTCTATATTGTCGAAACGACTATGGGTCAAATCTAACAAAGCTCGAACAAAATCGTATATTATTGACAGATAGTGATAACCTGAAGAATCCGAGGTTAATATATCGCTGAGAACTTTCTTTATGCCTTTTATGATTATTAATAGTTGACTGGCCGTCAAATATTTTTCACCACTCATGTGCTTTGATGCTTCTTCAAAACATTTAAGGGCTTTACAAATTTCGTTGCAAAGTAACCAGTCTTCCGGCGTTAAATTTGGTAAGCTTGTAGCACCCAAAACGGCAATGGATGACTTGACGGCATCTTGAATTTCTACGATCCTTTCGAGCATGTAGAATTTGGAATTCCACCTCGTGGGGACTTCTTGAAGCAGTCATTTGGGTTGTGTTGCTCCATTCTGCTTTTGAAACTCATCAAGTTTTTGAGTGGCTTTAGTGCTTCGCTTGAAATAAGCGACGATGAGCTTCATACGTTCAATCACAGACTTGATAGGTACCGATTTTTCCGTCGCTTCTTGCACTATTAAATTTATTGTGTGTGCTGCATATCCGAAATGTTTCCACCCTAGCTCCTGTGATATGGCTTTCATGATGTAAGCCGCGTTATCAGAAACAGCTAAATTGATTTTAGCTGAAATACCCCAAGAATCGGTAATACTTTTCAACTGAACTGCTGTATTTTCACTAGTGGAAGGACCCGTAATTACTTCGCAGGCCAAAACAATCGATTCAAAATTAAATTTATATTTATAAAATGCCCAGTAACGGCAATGAAACAATCATTTCTCGCCGAAGTCCAATTGTCAGTCGTAATGCAGATTGTTTCGAGTTCTTTATTTATGACTTCTTGCACCTCTGTTCTACACTGTTCGCACATTGTTGGTAAAAGTGTATTTGAAAGATATTTTCGAGAGGAAGCGTATTTGAGGGATTCAAAGCATGTGAGTATTGAGTAAAGCCAACGTCTTCTACAATCGAAAATGGTTGAAAATCAAGTATGAAAAGTTGCAATAAATAATAACTGAGTCGTTGTTTCTCTTTTAGAGTATTTTTTTTACAGCATAGGTTGATACACTTGTTTGAATTTTTCTCTACTTTGGTGGTGGTGGCAAAAACTCATCATTAGTACACGAAGAACTTGAAGTACTGGGAGCATTTTCAGAAATAGGAACAGGCTGTTGAGAACTAACCAAACTCTCAGTTACATTCCGCCATTGCCATTGCCATTCGCGCTGCCGGAAATATTTCCCTGAATATTGCTGTGGCAACGTCAAAGGAAATGAGTGTTTACATTGCGCTTATGCATTGGCTCCGAGGATTTGATTTTCTCAATAATGCCTATCGTGTGATTTTGTTCCGAATTCAATAATAGTTAAAAATATATTCCATTTTCGGCGACTCAATAATGAGTTCCAGCGGTTGTGCCAAGATTCAAAGGCATTTTGCGTTGTAATACCTCGTTTACATTCAGCCATTGCCATTGCCATTCGAGCTGCCGGAAATATTTCCCTGAATATTGCTGTGGCAACGTCAAGGGATCTTGGGGTAAGGGTTGTCTGTGTGGTGCCGGACTTAAAGAATAGCACCACCCCTTACTTCCCGTGGGTGTCGTAAAAGGCGACTAAGGGTCTCACCGAAGAATGGGCAGCAGCGTTCTCTATTCATTCCACCATCATACCATACTACGATCGCCAACCCGCCTGCCAAGCGTGGCGATTATGGCAAACCCCCCCAAAATTGGGGGAGACCTATGTCCAGCAGTGGACGTCTATCGGCTGAAATGATGATAATAATATAATAATAATAATTTTATTCATAAGTTCACATAAGTATAAATTACATAGAAGTTACATGATTACAATGTTACATTTAATATTATGAGGAAAATATTAAACTATGCCTAAAATAAATCTAGTGTATAACTTATATATATTGGTTAAAAAGCCTACTGAATTCAATAGCGACCTGCCTGATGTAGGTTTATTCAAACCTGTGTTTCAGGCCATCACTTAACAACGCTGAGTGTTGTAGTGGACTATTATGTTACTGAACATAATAATAATAATTATTATATTTTAAAATAAAAATTGACTTAACATTAATAAACTTATTGCATTACTTCTAGCAATTTTTCAGTGTCTGAGTAATTAAATGTCGCTAAGTATTCACTCAACATTTCACTACATTTTTTACAATTTACACTATATATACTTTGAGACTTATTGATTTTATTATATAAGAACGGACCTAAAAATACATAAAATTTATTTAGAAAAGTATGTCTAGTTTGAGGCTTTATGCAAACTAGGTTCTTCTCTTATCTATATGTATTGGGACATAAGGAAGTTTGCTATGCTGGTGCAGTACTATATTCAATATAAATAGTTGACGCACGGTTAAAACCTTACATGCCGTGTAAAGTTCGTGTGTGGGAAATCTAAATGGGCGAAAGGTGGCTACCTTAAGGATAGCTCTCTGCGCACGTTCTAATGGCAATAGGATTGATTTAGCAGCCCCACCCCATGAAGTTATACAATAAGTGAGAATGGATTGACACAAAGCTAAATATATCGTAAATTCTTAAAAAAATCAATATGTTTACGGAAATTCAGATTTGTGTCAATCGTTACACCAAGATATTTCATATGATCGGTTTTTGCTAAAGTAGGACAATTACATGCATTGTCAGCATACGTGCCGCACTTATGCGCATAAATGTTTATTTTAGTAGTTGGCATGTTAGTATTTCTCATAGTAAATAAAATGTGATTGGTTTTCTCTGCATTTAGTGTTAGGAGATTTTCATATAGCCAATTAGACACTATATTAAAACCGTTCTGGGCTTGTTTATACACCTCATCTCGAGATTTGTCTGAAAACAATAGAGCTGTGTCATCTGCATAAGACATTATGACACCATTTTGGAGTGTTAAGCGGCACAGGTAATTTATATATACTAGGAATAAAGTAGGGCCCAATATACTACCTTGTGGTATTCCGTAATTACTATTTGGAAGCTCAGAACTGACGTACTGACCAATTTTGACACATTGTTCGCGGTCTCTAAGATAATCAGAAAGTAGTGAAAGCGTTGTTCCTCTTATTCCGAGTGTTTCAAGCTTGTCCAATAATAAAGGGCAGGAAATTGTGTCAAAGGCCTTGGCGAGGTCTAGGAAGATCCCAATGGAGTGCAAGCCCTTATCCAAATTAGTTGTTATATAATCCCTAAAGGCAAATTGTCTATCGAGTTGATTTTTTGGGCCTAAAGCCAAATTGTCTATCGGAAAGCAATTTGTTATCTTCTAGGTATTTCATTAATCTAATATTAATGATTTTCTCTAGGATTTTGGAGAGCCCTGTTAAGAGCGTTTACGCCGAACGGCATTTCATATAAACTTTCAAGCCCTTATTTTTCGAAATGAATGAACCGATTTTAATGAAACTTCATATGCATAAGCAGGATACAAAGGTCTAAAAAGTTAGTAGAATACATTTTCAAAAACTAGTGTTACAGCCAAATTAGACGGATTTTAAATTTTCCATAGAAACAGAGATGTCCAGTTATTTTTTTTTAAATAAGACATTTTGAAAATGTTTTCTACTAACTTTTTAGACCTTTGTATCCTGCTTATGCGTATGAAGTTTCATTAAAATCGGTTCATTCATTTCGAAAAATAAGGGCTTGAAAATTTGTATGAAATGCCGTTCGGCGTAAACGCTCTTAAAACTGAAATGGGTCTGTAGTTGTTAACACATTTTTTGTCACCAGATTTATCAGGAGTTACCACTGCTTTTTTAAGCGACTTAGGGAATATACCATTAGTTAAGCATAACTGAAAAATATGAGTTAGTGGCGGAGCGAGTAGGTATTTGAAATGTTTAAGTATGCTGTTTGATATGTCATCCCACCCAACCGCGCAAACGTCCTTTAAACCAGAAATAATTGTTAGAACTTCATCGACATCAGTATCTAGCATGACAAATGATTTGAGTGTGGAGAAAGTTTTAGGTTGGCTTCGAGGGAAAGAACTTCTAGATTGTATGGTCTTTTCTGCTAAAGTTTTGCCTACGTTAGAAAAATAGAAATTAACTTTATTTGTTGATTCGATTGGGTTGTTCTCTATTGTCAATAAGTCAAGTGGAGGTTCAGGTTGTTTTGTTCTAAATGTATTTGTTTTTATAAATTTCCAAATAAGTTTACTATTTTTGCCTGCTTTCTGCAGTTCTTTTCTATCATATTCATTTTTTATTTTTCGCAGAAGGCTGTTGCAGAAGTTTCTATATATTTTATACGTAATGGAAATAATTTCATTTTCAGGCTCAAGTTTGGACTTTATGTGAAGTTTGTCTCTATGCCTAATACATCGAACAAGTCCGGGTGTAATCCAAGGTTTAATACACTTATACTTCCTTGGCGTTATTTTAGCAACCGTATGTTTTATTATTGCAGAGTGAAGTGAATTTATAAAATAATTAATAGATATGTTTGCATCGGTAGAATTATAAACTGGATCAAAATTAATATTACGTATGTCTTTTTCGAGGTGTGTCATGTTGACTTTAGTATAGCTACGTAAATATTTTTTTCTGGGTAAAGAAACTTGCAATGTTAGTAAAACTGCTTGGTGATCAGTAAGCGAAGAGTTAGTAACAAATGTTTTGGTTGGGTTATTTGTTTTTATAATGAAATGATCTAAGCATGAACCGCTTTGATGCGTGGGGTGGTAATAAGCTGGCAAGAGTCCGTGGAATGAGCAGATATTAAGATAGTTATGTGCATGGATATCCATTTTCCCTGAAGCAATGTTGATATTGATGTCCCCCATTAATATTATGTGTTTAAAAGTTGTAAGACTTTGTAACTGTACGTTTAGTGAATCTAAGAAATTCGCGACATTTTGAGAAGGAGGTCGGTATATAGCCATAACTACCGTATCTGAATTAATTTTAATGAGTAAGCAATTACTATTTTGTAGCAAAGGTTCTTCTACAGTTGTATTTAAATTATTGTTAACATATACAACTAAACCATCATTCTGGTTGATGTTTCTGTTGGTTTTATGCGAAACATATCCGTCTAATGATGGTATAACAGCTGTTTGGTTTGACAACCAACATTCTGTTAGGACGATAATGTCGCAACTTATACCCAGGTTCTGTAGCAATATTTCAAAACCAAAAATATTTCGATTTATGCTGCGAATATTTTGTGTGAGTAGGGTCAGCGGTTTCTCTCCCAAGGGAAAGAGGTGTTTACACTCATCAACATTACAACATATAGCTTCAGACACAGAAAATTGATCTAGGTCACCAAGTAATTGATCAGTCATGATAAATGAATAACTAACAAATATAAACAAACAAAAACTACTACTAGTGTGCTTAATAAATAGGTTAATAGGTAGCGCTCTTAGGCGCCTTCATAATCTATGGAATGGATATAGTTGTCCTCGGCATATTTTCGTGCTGGACAATTTACATCACCAGTTTTATGATCCGTTTTTCTCTTAAAACGTTTGCACGTCGCACAGTTGGGTGGACTGGTTTTTGTACTACATTCCTTAAAAGAGTGGTCAGTCTCTCCGCAGTGATTGCACGTCGGGCTAGTTTTACGGCAGAACATGACCGCGTGACCGAACTGCTGGCAGTTAAAGCACCGAGTAACGATCGTGAAATCTCGTACTGGGCATGACGTCCAATTGATGAATATTCGTCCTTGATTCACTAGAATCTTCCTGATGCTAGCTGGCACTTCTAGTATGTAATTGCAATTAGGCAGGTCTTTTTTTCCAGATTTATGGCTCAATTTAATTTGTTCTTCAAACGACTCACGAGGTATCATCTTATATGAGAGGTTTTGCTCGTAGATGCAGTCAAAAACTTCCTTATCCGTCAGGGCTACCGGGACTCCAATAACAGTGATTCTTGGGCGCCGTTTTGATGGTTCTTCAACCATAAGGCCCGAAGAAGCGAGTTTTTCTAAGCTTCTGAGCTTTTGAATGTCCTCTTTGGAGTCTGTACTGATGAGTACACCTCCATTTTTTACTTTCTGCAGGCTACGAACATGTAGCTTAAGTTCCCCGGGCGAAATAATTTTCTGTACGAGAGACTTGGTATCGTCACTGGTTTTGGTCTTGTCGCTGGGATATATGGCAACTGAGCTTAAATTTGCTGGGTGCACAAAGTTCTCCGAGCCTTTTTTGACCATATTAGCGTACGGAAAGGGTTCTAGAGGGTTTGAAATGCCTTCAACTACTTCTTTGAACTGTAATAGAGAGTTCGCGACGTTCTGTTGTTGCTGTAAGTGCTGAATGGTACTAAGGGCTAGAATGGTTTTTTGCTTTAAGGCTTGATATAAAACAGCCATCTGTGATGCGCCATTTGAGACACTACGGCAAAGATTGGCTACACGAACCTTTTGTTCCGCGATCATTTTTCCCTCAGCGACTAAACTGCATACTTCACTTAGGATTTTTTCTATGGACCCCATCCATTTCTGTATCTCCGGTATAACTTCAGGTGGTAGCTCATTCTCCAAGGGAGGTGGTGGATTTGGGTCTACAGGCTGGAAATCTTGAGTTGGTGTCGGCGGAGGACTTCGCGGTACTAGATGGCTCCGGCCAAACGGGCTAGATCCTGAGTTAGACATATCTAACACAGAAACACTATTTGTCTTTAAAAATACTTTATCTCATTCTTACACAAAGTCAGTAACCTCGTAATAATCACTCGCGACACACTTATATCACTGACGACGCAAATTATTCAAACAATTTTATTTGTAATTAATTAATAGTATTATTAGAAGAAAATTAGCAGCAAGAATAGCAACACCACGACGGACTATATAAAGAAGGCGGCTGGCGGCACTCGTCCATTAATTCCGATCCAGCCTGTCCCTTGCTGTCCTCTCCCAGCGACGCCCTAAGCCGAGGTCCGAACCCCACCGGGGGGTGCCCTTAGCGTGTAGTCGCTTAGTTTTTAGTTTTTAGTTTTTAAGCCCTGGCTGGAGGCCTCAATTTATTGTGGCATCCACAGGAAAGTCCGGTTAAGTAGTAACGACCTCTCAAGGTCAACTACGAGATGCCATGTCCCAAAAAAAAAAAAAAAAAAGGCACTCGTCCATTTGCCCATCGGTCATCAAGCAGTGCGGAAGCTCTCTCCTAATATCGATTATTATTTCTTAATTCTAATATTGTAAATTGTTTGGCCGTAGACCATTAAAATCTTTTTAAAAAATCAATCTGTGTTTCTATTTGTAACATCAGAAGTGGGATTCGAAGGCTGAAAAGCCGTTGAAGCGCATTTCTGGTTTTATAAAAGAAAACTTAGTATCCCTCCACGCGGTTTTGGTTATTTAATATTTGGACGGAGTTTTTGTCTGTGCGATGCCTGCCAGCGATCAATGCAACAAACGAAAACGCCGTGGGCGAACTCCTTCGCCTAATCCAATGGAGGAGATCCTGAAGAGGCTACGCGCGTTGGAGGACCAGTCCCGCGCGTCAGTGGAGACGCAAGCCGTTGCAGCGACCAGCGCTGGCCCTAGCCGCGCTGTCGACCTGCCAAACTCGGCACCATCAATATCGGTGCTCGGGGCGCCTACACCACCGCGTGAGCTTGTGGCCGCTCAAGTGGGAACGCCGCCGCTGACGCCACACGCTAGCAACATGGAATCAACGCAGTCTGAAGACGTGGTGACAAACGCTGCAGAGCGTCTTTTAACCGCTATCAGCTGTGCTCAGGTCAGATCCAACCGATATTTTGTCTCTGATTTTGATCCGAGTGTTCATGACTTCGACACGTGGTGCGATGAAGTAGAAAGAGCTCGTATTTCGAACTGTTGGGACGACAGAGAATGCCTTGCTCGCATCGGACATTGTCTAAAGGGCGAATCTCGCACCTGGCTTAGCCAATGGACAAGCAATATTCGCACATGGTCCAATTTCAAATTAGAACTAAAAGCGCTATGCCCACGTTCTGTCGATGTCGCGAAAATTCTTTATGATGTAATGCGGACAGAGTCTGATAAATACTCCACATACGCTGAGTATGCTCGTAAATCGCTTTTAAGGTTACGCATAGTTAAGGGCCTAAGTAACGAACTGCTTACCGCTATTATTATTCGTGGAATTGCAGATCCGCAAATTCGCGCTATGGCTACTAACGCTAAACTATCGCCTGATTCTATAGTGGAGTTTTTATCGAGCTTTGTTAAACCTTCTAGCAGCCATAATAAGAAAGTGTTTCCTAATGGTCCCAATCGGTCTGATAAGATGTCCGTTTCAACCGCGCGGCCACCTCATAATATTTGATGAAACTTTGCCAGGAATTAGTGTTAATTTGTTACTTTACACACCTCTTTTCCTGAATTTGTTACAAAAAAAACTAAGACGCTATGACAAAGAATAGTTGGCCGCTAGAACCCCCACTTGCCGTAGTCATCGCTCGTGATTACACAGAAACTATATAATGCAGATAGACGAATGATGCATCAAAAGAAAGGTCTTAATTTGTTACATTTGTTACAAAAATAAAAAACTTCAAAACGTAAATAAACAAAAAGTTATGCAATATTTATTTTTCAGGTTACGACCTACCTAGGTATATCACCATAAATATCGAATTAATAGAGGCTAATGTGTATGGACAATTAGTTACTAATTTGTTACAGCGAATAAACAGAAAAAAATACTAGAAAGTAGGTTCAATAATTTGTTAGAGTCGATTTTAGTTGGCCGCTCGGACGGCAATATGCCTAAAATACAATGGCGTTTATCTCGTTATTAAAAGTAGGTTTAAGCTTATTTAAAGGACTAATCGACGGGTAACGTGACCTAGTTTGGATAAATATGGCGAATATAACTGCAGCATTCATATTTTAGAAGATATTTACAAAAAAACAGTAGTATGAAACCGTATGAGAGTAGGGTGACCATGAATTTTTACGATGAAGTGTGACTGAATAGTGAATTGGAATGTTCGATATTCATATCTTATTTTTTTAGGGCGAGTGCTTATACAGGGTTAGTTTTCAAAGACCAGCCAAAGGACTTTGTTCACTTTTGGCTTCGCGTGAACACGATGCTCGAAAAGAAACAAATTAATCAAAAATCATGTTTAGTTTTTAAACGCTTATTTATTCTATACTTTTGTATCAACTTGCTCCCACGAATAGTGTATTTAATAAGTACTGAAATTGTTTTATTCTTCCCCATATTGACAGTACTCGATCTTCATTAGTTCATAGTGATGCCTACAATTAATCGTTTATTTTAAAATAATTATTTACAAATCGATTATAATTGTTATTTTTGAAGTTCCTCATTCATTTAAGAGGCAAGAGTTTACAGTCAATTACAGCTGTTATTTGTAATCACTTACATTATTTCGAACATGTTTTGTCCTTAGTTTTTATCTGGAAAGCAAAAGTATTTACAAGTATCGAAGTTAGTCAATTAAATTCGATTTTAATCAATTAATAAATCGATTATTTAAAAGAAAAAGATTTATTTCAATGTCAGTTGTCTTGTCACTTCAAGTCACTTGTCATTCACTGTTTCTTGGCAACGTGAATATTGTTTTTTTCGTTTTGCTGTGATAATTTTTCAAGTATTGTTTTGGTTTTGAAAATGGACACTGATACCCCCTTCGAACTCGCCGAACTGAATCGTACGGATACGAACGAGGCAGTTTCGCTTCAACTCCTGCCTGTGGTGGAAACTGTGATACAGCTCCGATGTGCGAATTGTGGTTCTGATATCACGCAAAGGAGAAGGCATACCCTCGACTTGTGGCAGTGGAATCTGTTATAAGGCAGTAGGTCGCTCCACAAGTGGTAAATTTGCATCCATCGTCATAATTTCTTTAAATAATCCAAATAACTGTGCAAACACTAAACCAAACACAAATGATTTTTGATTAATTTGTTTCTTTTCGAGCGTCGTGTTCAAGCGAAGCCGAAAGTGAACAAAGTCCTTTGGCTGGTCTTTGAAAACTAACCCTGTATAAGCACTCGCCCTAAAAAAATAAGATATGAATATCGAACATTCCAATAATCACTATTCAGTCTCACTTCATTGTGAAAATTCATGGTCACCCTACTCTCATACGGTTTCATACTACTGTTTTTTTTGTAAATATCTTCTAAAATATGAATGCTGCAGTTATATTCGCCATATTTATCCAAACTAGGTCACGTTACCCGTCGATTAGTCCTTTAAATAAGCTTAAACCTACTTTTAATAACGAGATAAACGCCATTGTATTTTAGGCATATTGCCGTCCGAGCGGCCAACTAAAATCGACTCTAACAAATTATTGAACCTACTTTCTAGTATTTTTTTCTGTTTATTCGCTGTAACAAATTAGTAACTAATTGTCCATACACATTAGCCTCTATTAATTCGATATTTATGGTGATATACCTAGGTAGGTCGTAACCTGAAAACTAAATATTGCATAACTTTTTGTTTATTTACGTTTTGAAGTTTTTTATTTTTGTAACAAATGTAACAAATTAAGACCTTTCTTTTGATGCATCATTCGTCTATCTGCATTATATAGTTTCTGTGTAATCACGAGCGATGACTACGGCAAGTGGGGGTTCTAGCGGCCAACTATTCTTTGTCATAGCGTCTTAGTTTTTTTTGTAACAAATTCAGGAAAAGAGGTGTGTAAAGTAACAAATTAGCACTAATTCCTGGCAAAGTTTCATCAAATATTATGAGGTGGCCGCGCGGTTGAAACGGACATCTGATAAGTCTTCCAATAGTAATAACTCAAATCGCAAACCGTTAAAACGTCAATATGGTTCTAAAGATTCAAAATCGATAAAATGTTATCAGTGTAATCAATTTGGTCATAAGAGTGTCAATTGTAACAAACGGTCAAATACAACCCCGAGTAATAGCGACGAAAAAGCAATCGCGTTACCGGCGACATCTCGTGGCGATCCGTCGAAGTGTACGTTTTGCAAAAAAGTAGGTCATTCCGAAGTTACTTGTTTTGCTAAGGAACGCGCAAACTCACGAAATAATAATGGTGTCAATTTTTGTCGCGAAATTGCGGGTAGTTCTAAAAATCGTGATGTGACGACTGCTGTCATATTAGGGATACCGTTAGACGTGCTAATCGATAGTGGTTCATGTATTTCCATAATGTCAAAGCTGTTGCTAAATATTTCCCGTGTCAATTAAAGCCTACTAACCAGATATTACGCGGTTTGGGTGGTACGGAAATTAAATCTGAATCATTTGTAACGCTACCCGTTGAGTTTAGCGATATAACAATAGAAATAGATTTTTGTGTTGTAGGTGGCAGTAATTTGAATGTACCCGTCATAATCGGTACAGACGTACTAAACAGGAAAGGTATTACTTATGTTAGGTCCGGTAACTGCCAACGTAGAGTTCATAGTGAGGTGACCGCAAACGATGTTATGCAAGTAAATTCGATTTCCTTGTCTGATCAAGTTAATACATCGGTATCCGGAGATGACCGGGAACGGTTACTAGAGATCCTCACCAAGTATTCCGATTTCTTTTTAAGCGGTACCGCTACCACAACAGTGAAAGATAGTGAGATGCATATTAAGTTAACAATCGATGTGCCTGTGCACTATAGACCCTATAAATTATCGCATGATTAAAAATTAAAAGTACGAAATATAGTGAAGGATCTGCTTGATAAAAAAATTATTCGCGAATCCGACTCAGAATACGCTAGTCCGATCCTTCTAGTAAAAAAGAAGGATGGTTCTGATAGAATGGTCGTGGACTACCGTGCACTGAATCGAATAACTGTCAAAACTAGACATCCTCTTCCCTTGATCAACCACTATATAGATAGGTTAGGTAATGCTCGCTGGTTCAGCTCCCTGGACATGGTTTCCGGCTTCCATCAACTTAGGGTTGCTGAAGAGTCTATTCATAAGACAGCATTCGTTACACCAGAGGCCCAGTATGAATATTGCAAGGTACCCTACGGTTTAGCGAACGCTCCGATTTTTTATCAGAAAACTATCTCTAAAACGCTTAAACCCTTCATTGATGCTGGAAAGGTCATGGTATACATCGACGATGTGTTGATATTATCGGACGGGATTGATGAAAACCTCGTTTTATTAGAATCGGTTATAAAAACGCTAACTGAAGCAGGGTTTTCAATTAATTTGAAGAAATGTACTTTTCTTACCAAGGAAATAGAATACCTAGGTAGAATTATAAGAGATGGTCAGGTTAGACCGAGCAATTACAAAATTGATGCATTAGTTAAATCACCGCGACCGAGTAACGTCAAACAGGTTCCTCAAACAGGTTCCTCCACGGTCAAACTGGCCTCGCAGGATACTTTCGAAGATATATTCCTAATTACGCGATTAAGACTGCGCAAATTGCCGCTCTAACTAGGAAAGGGGTAATCTTTAATTGGAGCGATGAACAGGAAAGTGCACGCCAAGTCATCATTTCTTATTTAACTAATGAACCAATTTTGGCAATATTCGATCCCGAATTGACAAATGAGCTGCATACTGATGCCAGCTCTATTGGTTATGGCGGAATCCTTATGCAAATAGGCAAGGACGGCCGTAGGCGAGTGGTTGCTTATTTTAACAAGTTGACTGCTGGTGCGGAATCCAAATACCACAGCTATGAGCTGGAGACCCTCGCGGTAGTAAAATCATTACAACATTTTAGGCAATATTTAATAGGTAAATCTCTTTCACAGACTGTAATGCATTAAAAATGACACAACGTAAGAAGGATCTCCAACCCAGAGTTGCAAGATGGTGGATGTACATGCAAGACTTTGATTTCTCGCTAGAATACCGTAAGGGCGCGCTTATGTCGCACGTAGACTACTTGAGTAGGAATCCGGTCAATATTATTAATGTTGTTCAAAAACCACAAAATTGGGCTCAAGTGGCACAGGCAGGTGACGAGGAGACACTAACGTTACTTGAAAAATTAGATAACGGTAAATTAGATAACACGCGTTACGTGAAACGTAATAACCTCTTGTACTATAAGTATGACGTCACGGGTGAGCAAGCGCGATTCTTATGTTATGTACCAAAGGCATTTCGATTAAGTTTATTACGCGTTTTCCATGACGAGCATGAACACATCGGTGTAGACAAAACGGCTAATCTGATCCTGCGACACTTTTGGTTCCCCGGTCTTAGACACTTTGTCGCAAAATACGTCACGCACTGCGTAGTGTGCATTTCACACAAGCAAGTTCCTCGCGCACCTTTGCAACCAATTTCCTCTTGGGAAAAGAATCCAGTACCATTTGATACGATACATGCGGATGTACTCGGACCACTGAGAGAAAGTGATGGTCATAAACATGTGCTTATTATAGTTGACGCGTATACTAAGTACTGTTTGCTTTATGCCCTACCAAGGCAAGATTGTAGCGAGTTGAAGCGCGTAATGACCCAAATAATTTCTCTGTTTGGTACTTTTAAAAGACTAGTGTGCGATAGAAGTCGTATGTTCGATAACCATGAGTTTATTGATTGGATTTCAAATTATGGGGTCAAAGTGCATTTCATTACCCCTGAAATGCATCAGGAAAACGGTCAAGTTGAACGTTATTGCCGTACAGTTTTAAACATGTTAAGAGTAGAAGTAAACTATAATGAAAATGATTGGTCAAAAATATTATGGAAACTGCAATTAGTTTTAAACGTTACTAAACATAAGGCTACTCAATATTCGGCATTAAACCTTCTTATTGGCACTGATTCTACTACACCTTTAATAAACGCTTTGATCAAAGATATAACGTGCGAAGGTTCAAATCCAAATCGAAGCAGAAGGACTTATTCGCGAAAACAAAGAAAAACAAGACTCTTACGTTAATAAAAATAGGAAACCGCCTAAAAAGTTTCAAGTTAATGATTTAGTCTATGTAATTAAGAATTCTCAAAGTACCGGAAAGCTCGATAGCGGTATGAGAGGCCCTTATAAAGTTACTAAGCTCCTCCCTAACGACAGATATGAGGTACAATTGCTAGCTGGTGCCTATGGAAAGACTAGTCAAGCAGCTGCTCCATACATGGTGTTGTGGAAGGGTGAATGGACACCTGAAACATGTGCTGCATTTTTTGAAGGTACTTATTGTACGATTGCTGTTCTGTTTGCTTTGTCAGCTTACATGCCTGCTAGTCTTTTCCCTATTCTTGAGTTAGATTATGTACCAAACAAGTCTGTGTCTATTGATTTTATCAACGTCATGTGTTGTGTTCAGTGGAAAAGACCCGTGTGAATCCTGTGCGCGTGGTATTGGGTTGACCCTGACACTGGTGGTTTCTGGGGTGAGTCGGTGGCGCATCCGACAACAGACCTGTGTAAATCCAGCCCTTATTAGGTATCTGGGGTGAACTACTAGAGACTGATGTAAATCCTGCTGCGCACGCGAGTATGTGCGGGGTATTCGGTTGCGTAGGAACAGACCTGTATAAAACCTATGTGACTTGAAACGCTTGTGTGTAGCGTCGATAACTGCTCTTGTTGACTTGTTTGGCTAATTGGTACATAATCTGACACCTCTATGCACTATATGAATTTTGACCAACCACTGATAAACGATGTAAATAAATATGTCTCTTAAAATGTGTGTATCTCCACAGAGATCGATGATGATGACACCGAACAGCCGTTGGACGCGCATGGTGTTGCTGAGCCGTCCACGAGTTCCTGCTGAAGGCTTCGAGCACGCAGCCCCGTCAGGAGAAGCCGTATTAGAAGAAAATTAGCAGCAAGAATAGCAACACCACGACGGACTATATAAGGAAGGCGGCTGGCGGCACTCGTCCATTTGCCCATCGGTCATCAAGCAGTGCGGAAGCTCTCTCCTAATATCGATTATTATTTCTTAATTCTAATATTGTAAATTGTTTGGCCGGAGGCCATTAAAATCTTTTTAAAAAATCAATCTGTGTTTCTATTTGTAACAGTATCATAATAAGCTAAGCAAGATACGTCCGCGCTGTCTCGCGATTGATCGCGAAAAAAACAATGCAACATGATGAAAATGATGAACGTCAACGGATATGGGTGTTTACATTGCCGCTTTATTTAATAAAAATCTGTCTAGTTTTTGCGTGAGATTTTTGACGAAAAATGAAAGCAGGAATCTGATATTCCTGCTTTTGTATTGCAGGAATATTGAGAGGGCGACCATATGGTGGTGTTGCGATCCTGTGGCGTAAGCGAGCCTTTGAATCAGTAACGGTAATCAGGTGTGTCAGTGCGTCTTTAAAAGCAAACTTGTGTGATGTCAGACTCATCAAGAACAAATTAAGCTTGATATTGTAGCTTCTCTCCGTAAAGCCAATAATTTTCAGAAGTTCTACAAGGCTACCAAAAAGTTTGATATTAAGCCGGGCCTTCCTGTGAGTGTCGGTGGTGCTGATAAGCCGGACATCATCGCCAACATGTTTATGGACCACTTTGAAGTGGAGTCACCGCTGGGCTCTCCGTTGCGAGTGCTCGATGACGGATGCTGTCGTGATTCTGATCTGGTTCGTTTTTCGGCCAAGCAGGTGTCAAGCACCATTATGAAAATGACGAGAGGGAAATCGCCGGGTCACGATGGTTTAAGCATTGAGCACTTGCAGCAGGCCGGTCCTCACTTGGCTAGAGTGCTCGCTATGTTTTACTCGCTATGTATGTGTCACTCGTACCTTCCCTGTGATCTTTTGCAAACTATTGTCGTGCCTATTGTTAAGAATAAAACGGGTGACGTTTCTGATAAGTGTAATTATCGACCCATCTCCCTGGCTACTATTATCGCGAAGGTACTCGACAGTCTGCTAGACGCACGGTTGGATAGCTTCTTAAAATTACACGACGCACAGTTTGGGTTTCGTAATGATCTTGGCACTGAAAGTGCGATTCTCGGCCACGGTACAATACTACACAAAACGTCGAACTCCAGTGTATGCTTGCTTTTTAGATCTTTCCCGTGCCTTTGACCTTGTGTCTTACGACGTTATGTGGGAAAAGTTGCGGGAAAGAAAAGTGCCAGCGGAACTGTTGCGTATCTTCCAGTCAAATATTACAACCAGACGAACAGTGTGAGATGGGCCGATGGGCTGTCTGTGTCGTATGGGCTCGAGTGCGGGGTGAGACAGGGAGGGATAACGTCACCAAAACTGTTTAACCTCTATATAAACGATCTAATCGTTGAGCTCAGCAGCAAGAAAATCGGATGTCGCATCGATGACGTCAGTGTCAATAACATCAGCTACGCTGATGATATGGTGCTGCTGAGCCCTACGGTTAGGGCGCTTAGGGAGCTGCTTACATGTTGCGAGGGCTATGCTCGAGAGCATGGCCTAGTTTATCGTTCGTCGTTCGTCGTTTCAGCCGATAGACGTCCACTGCTGGACATAGGTCTCCCCCAATTTTGGGAGGGTTTGCCATAATCGCCACGCTTGGCAGGCGGGTTGGCGATCGCAGTATGGTATGATGGTGGAATACATAGAGAACGCTGCTGCCCATTCTCCGGTACGATCCTTAGTCGCCTTTTACGACACCCACGGGAAGTAAGGGGTGGTGGTATTCTTTAAGTCCGGCACCACACAGACAATTTTCATTTTTGTGCAATCGACCTAGTTTATAATGTTAAGAAATGCGAGTTCTTGGTCTTTAAGGCTGGCGGTGCTAAATGTCCTGAGTATGTGCCTCCGATTAAACTAAATGGGAATGAAATATCGCGAGTGTACCAATTCAAGTACTTGGGGCATTATGTAACCGAAAGCCTTAATGACCAAGTGGATATTGAGAGGGAACGTAGGGCGCTGGCAGTCCGATGTAACATGTTGGCTCGTAGGTTTGCACGCTGTAGCAAGGCAGTCAAAATAACACTTTTTAAGGCCTATTGCCAAGTGTTTTACACGTGTAGTCTGTGGACCAACTATACTCAGCGGGATATCAGCGCCCTGCGGGTCCAATATAATAACGGGTTCAGGATGTTGATGGGGCTGCCCCGTTTCTGCAGTGCATCGGGTATGTTTGGCTTCCACGCCATCGTCAGACAGAAATCTGCCTCTTTGCTCTGCAGAGTGCGGGGGAGCTCCAACTCCATCCTGAAGACCATAGCAGGGAGGTTCGAGTCTCCGCTATTAGGTGATGTTGTTCGAAGATGTATTTCGAACAACAGCCTTGTTTCCAAATAGTTAATAAGTTTACTAACATACACACATCAAAAGTGTCTAGGGATCAAGCATTTTTATGCGGATTTCTTGAGATTGAGATGTGGCTTTGTAATAAATTTATGATTTTATAAATTTATATGTGTCGTGGATAGATGGCAACACAGTATAGTGAACAGCGCCATCTAACAATTTGTTTGGTAAACGAAGAATCATGTGATCGGAAACGCAAGCGAGCCCTACCGCTTGGACACGATCGTCGGTAGAGGGGATGCAGCGAGGACTGGTGGAGAGACCGAGTGTTGCGACAGTCTACAGTGGACAGTCGTCGAGCTCGGACAGTCTCGGCAAACGCTCAATACCAACGCACGTGTTTGTTTCCGACGCACGTGTGCGTTTCAGTTGTAAATAGCTAGTTTATTAAAGTTACTGTAAATTCAAATAATCTTTTCGTTCGAGTACCCACTGTAGTGCCCACACCTATCTAAACTATGTCGGATCGTGAACAAGACCCGATGTATCGCATCTCGGCCACCCGGTGATGCGACATCAGAACTGGGATACACTCGAGCTGAAAAAATTATGGAGAATTGAGCGTTGACGTCACGATGCGATATTTCTTTGACTGGATTTCATCTGGATAAGGACATGGAGTGACTTTGAGAATCGAGCCAAGCAGCCTCGCAGCCGTCAGTGAAACCCTTCGTGTGCTGCAAGTGAGAAACCAGGACATATCGCGGCCCTACACGAGCAGTGGCAGCCAAGCTGATGGTAGATAACGTGCTGGAAGTAGTGAAGGGCGAGTGGATGACGTTTATCTGCCCTCAGGCACGTTACAAAATAAAGGTGAGCTGTATTGTTTTGTTTACGATTCTGGTGCTGAATGCTCGTTAGTAAAAGCGAGTTGTGCAGCCAAATTAAGTGGCAAACGAGTTAATACCGTTGTTGTGTTGACGGGCATTGGTCAAACGCGTGTATTCAGCACAGAACAAATCATGTGTAGCGTTGCGATTAGCTAGCAACAACTTGAGGTTTTATTTTTCTACCCGACATTTACTTTCAAAGTAACATTATGATAGAACAAAGGCAGCTATAACAACATTGGCGATTTAGTGTTATTAGAAAATGAGTAGCAAAATCAGATACTAAGTTCAGATCATCAGAATTAGATCGGAAGTTCAGAGGTCCGCTTACAGTAGTTGATGTTTTGAACGGTGACCCCATACGTTAAAAGCTTTAAATTCTAACCGTACTTACAAGTATGCTCACGGTCGCAAACGAAAGATGCCTCTAAGTAGTGTTCCTAACGATTTAAACGTAGAAGACGGTGATGAGTGTTCTTCCACCGAGTAGTTAGAGCGCATACCATGGTTAGGTCGCACTGTACGCACTTGTCTGTAGTCGAAACAGGAACTCGCTTGTGAGTTGTTCAGGGAGCGATGGGCAGCTGGTGGTGTAGCGGGGACCAGGGTCTCAATGGAGACTATTGTTGTGTTGGTCTTGTAGTGACCTGGGAGTTGTGGACTCTATGTTAAGTGAAGTGTGTTGGTCGTATCACTTGAGGTGATGACGATATGCGTGGCATGAGTGTCACTAGCTGCTGCGGCAGCAGGGCCATGAGCGTTGTATGTGATCTAAATTGATATAGTTCGTGACCTGTCCCTGTTATTACTAAGGCTTAGAGGAATCTTTTGCTGTCGATGATTGCTATCGTTTTTACAAAATTAAGTAATGCGTTTCGATAACAATGTGTAAACAGAATGGGTAAACAGAATTGGCCAAGTGGAACATGCACTGCTGTTGGTTTGTTTTTGTGGTTACAGGTTAACACACACGGACGTGTACAAGCAGAATGGCAGTGTCGGAGAGCGCTGCACTCTGTGGACCTCCTGTATGAATAATCGCTGATCAAGGACGGTGCTTTCCGTGCAAGAAGCTGCGCGACTTCTGCCAAGGAGCCAGTGACAGTGAGTGAATGTCTGTACCATTAAGCCAGCTACAGATCTATTGTCTACCGAATCTGGTGAGTCGTTTTCATTTTGTTATGACTCGGGTACTGAGTGCTTCCCTTGTAAACAACAGCAAAAACAGTTACATTGAGAAGTAAAGCCCAGTCTAGTTTAAAATGCAGTTTTCAAAGACGCTCACTATAGATTACGAATGATGCCAGTAGGTCATGTACCAGTCGGAGTAGATGGTGATCACAGTGGTGATGAGCAAGCCTAAGTAGTGGGAACCACACGAGTAGGGGTTCTCTATCGGCCGTAGTAAAAAGTGTGTAGTCACAGGGTGATGTACACGGATCCATGCGCTGGATGTGTGAGAGCAATGCGATTGCTAGTCGGCCGGAGAGCCGTGGCGTTAGAGTGGTTTGCTCGTGTGTGGGTTTCCACGTGTCTAAGGCTCTTAGTGAAAAAGATTATTGTTGTAATGTGGATAACGATGGTACATGGCTCTGGTTGGTGTTTTTTTTGGTCAGTAGGTTGACTTAGGTGCGTACTTACAAATACGCTCTATGACCGTGTTCGGAAGATGCCCGAGCGCCAAGTACCAATTGAGATTGTAGACGAAATGGATGATGAGTTGGCATCACTTTAGTATGTGTACTCAGGTTCTCAGTTCATTAGGTCGGAGACCGTACCAGAGTATCGTGAGTACGTAGTATACGCAGTAGCTCTGGGTAGTATGGTCTGCATTCCTGCGGGAAGTGCGTATGTGACAAATGTGTGGGACCATCAATGGGATACCTGAGGTTTTGTTGTCTTTAACTAACGTAGTGTGAAAACGTTGTACTTGGTCTCGGTAATCTCGAAACTAGATAGTTCAAATTCTTAGCTTAAAAAAAAAAGCCTAATTTTTGATTTCTAATTTGAATGCTTATTGCAAATTGATACAACAGATTTTAAATAGTCGAGTCCCGTTTAATGATCTCATCAGTCTTCATATGGGAGTTTGCGAAAAATGCCAGAAAATCAGAGTATTACTAACGAATTTAAGGAAAACCAAGTAAAAGTCTTGCTGATGAAACAGAGTAGAGATTAAGTCGAGTGATAGTGGTGAATCATAAGTCGGCTGGTAGGAACCGTACCAGTAGCCATTTCGTAGCCGTAGTCCGTTAGAAGTCGGTATCTGCTTTTAGTAGTCCGTGGATACGCGGTGCGCGGGTGGCTCTGGCGGAGGTCGGGTCTTGTAGAGACCATAGAGTCCGTGGGACTCGGAATTCAAAGGAATTCATAGAAACAAACGTGAGGTTTGTTGGGCTTGATGAAAAGCCACAGGCCACGAATAAGTTTCCTGCTTTGTATTTTGTGATGCTCTAAGGATGTTTTATTGGCTTAGTTGATTGTTTACTTTGTGATCATGAGATTTGGGAATCAAATAATGAGTAATGCTCTGAACTCTGCAATTTTTTTAATTTGTTCAAATTTTCATTGTGTTTTTTTGCCTGTACCATATTTGGTCAGGAGTGACCGAGCTATGTGATACTTTGCGGGTATGTTTGTTGACAGATTAACACACGAGAACGAGTGCAAGCAGGATGGCAGTTTCAGACCGCATCTGTTTTCGATGCGGCAACACCAGACATTTTGCTTCGAGATGTCCACGAAACAATGATGGAGGCGCCATCGCCAGTAGGGCGAGGGGCTCAGGCGGTTTCGGGCCAGCGCCTGCAGCAGCGGCTAGTAGCGAGTGATACGGTTCAAGTTTGCTATGTCAGCAATCCGAGCAGTGTATTGATGAATACTGGGTGAGTCACATCCATTTTATTACGATTCTGTCACTCTATCATCAAAGATTGTGTTGCGTCAAAGTGTATTGGCTTAGCTTAGTGACAACTGATGATGGGTTGACTGATATGAGATAGTAGACCACGTGAATCAGGGTCTTAAAAAAAATGCAATTACGATAACATTCGATTTGACTAAAGTAAAGTTAGTCTCTAAGTTTGCTTTTAATGATTGTTTTAAAGGCGCTTGACTGAGCGAACCTAAGAATACTCTCATGGTTTTGTGAGGAGGGTACCCGATCACCAAGTTAATCGAAAATTAGATGTTATAGTTGAGGACAGTAATAGTGAAACCACCTCTGATTAAGAATGGCTTGTACACTCAAACTCAAAACTTACGACCGCACCTCATGAGTAACATGTGGCGATGGGTCTATAAGAAATCGTTGGTGCGATTAGTGTCTGTGTTGGTGCACAGGGCGCTTCATGTGTTGTAGCACATGTGGCGGCAGATGTCTAAAGAGTCGTTGGTGCGATTCTTTTCTGTGTTGGTGCACAGAGCCCCTCATGTGTTGTAGCATATGTGGCGGCAGATATCTAAAGAGTCGTTGGTGCGATTCTTTTCTGTGTTGGTGCACAGAGCCCCTCATGTGTTGTAGCATATGTGGCGGTAGATATGTAAAGAGTCGTTGGTGCGATTCTGACCTGTGTTGGTGCACAGTTTGCAATAAAAGTTTCATGAGTTGAGTATACATTGCCTATGAATTTTATTTCGGTAAATTTTAACTGATTTGTCAAAACAATTGTGATGGTTTAACTTGTTGATCGGTCGAGTCCTGTCTGTGTTGGTGCACAGAGCGCTTTATGTGTTGTAGCACATACTGCGTTAGATTTTTGAGAATCGTTGGTGCGATTCTTGTCTGTGTTGGTGCACAGACCGCTTCATGTTCAAGTATTCTTTTTCTGAGAATCAATGGGTCGATTCTAAACTGTGTTGATGCACAGAGCACCTCATGTGTAGGAAGCACATGTCGTGACTAGTCTCAACCGCACCTTGTGTGCAGTAGCAAATGTGACAACTGATCTGGTAAGAATCATTGGTGTGATTCTGGACTGTGTTTTTGCACAGTTTTTGGTAAATAGTAACTGATTCGTTACAATTTTGATTATCTTTGGTTCAACTTAATGATCGAACCTTTTCTAATGAATAATGTTGTATAGGGTGTGAAACCTTGACAACAAGGCATTGTAAATTAAGAGAAACTAAAGTAACAATGAGATACAGTTACCTTAGTTATTAGGTATTGGCAGGATAGGCCGAGGTACCTTAGTTATTAGGTTTTGGCAGGATAGCCGAGCTTGTTTACTCTGTGAGTATTTTTGGTCCGCAGGTACTACACCCGAGGACGGGTGCTAGTCAGGGATGGCCGTGTCGTGGATAGATGGCAACACAGTATAGTGAACAGCGCCATCTAACAATTTGTTTGGTAAACGAAGAATCATGTGATCGGAAACGCAAGCGAGCCCTACCGCTTGGACACGATCGTCGGTAGAGGGGATGCAGCGAGGACTGGTGGAGAGACCGAGTGTTGCGACAGTCTACAGTGGACAGTCGTCGAGCTCGGACAGTCTCGGCAAACGCTCAATACCAACGCACGTGTTTGTTTCCGACGCACGTGTGCGTTTCAGTTGTAAATAGCTAGTTTATTAAAGTTACTGTAAATTCAAATAATCTTTTCGTTCGAGTACCCACTGTAGTGCCCACACCTATCTAAACTATGTCGGATCGTGAACAAGACCCGATGTATCGCATCTCGGCCACCCGGTGATGCGACATATGGATCCTTTTTGGTGCATTTCATAATTTGAATCAGGAACTGTGAATCAAATTCGAGTAAAAGATGAAAATCAGCTGTCAATATTTTCCCTATAAAAACATACAACGCATTGAAGACATTATTAGTGCTACTGTTTCCCTACTACTGATTAAAACCAACGTTATTATGGAGCGGCGACGTCATTTAAGCAGGGAAGAAATGCTCAGAGCCGTGGGAATGATAGAAGCTGGTTCCCGGCAACGTACTGTGGCTTTAGCTCTGAATACAAGTCAGAGTGTTATCAGTCGACTTTGGACACGTTACCGAAGCACTGGTACCGTGGCTGAGCGCCATGGAGGACGGTATCGCTGCACCACACGGAGACAAGACCGATACATTCAAATCTTAACTCGAAGAGCTCCAACAATAACCGCCATGATGTTAGCCGTGAGGCTTCATCACTCTTCAGGGAACTTAATTAGCGACCAAACAGTCAGAAACCGCTTGCATGAAGTGAACCTTCATTCCCGAAGACCGCTACGGGTACCACCTATAGCAATGCACAATCGTAGGATTCGATATCAATGGGCTCTTGAACACAGAAATTGGGCAGAAGAACAATGGCGTTTCGTGTGCTTTTCTGATGAGTCTCGTTTTGGTATGAGACCGGATACAAGACGTATACGACACTGGAGAACCCCTGGACGCCAACAGCGATTAAAATCCTGCCAGGAAGTCCATCCTTATAGTGGTGGAACCATCATGGTATGGGCGGGTATTTGGATCGGCGGAAGAACTGAGTTGATTTGGATCAGAGGCAACCTCAACGCTCAAATTTATGCTGAGACGATTGTATCAGACGTCATCGTTCCTCTACAAGTGCAAATCGGTCCCTTATTTCAGTTAATGCATGATAATGCACGACCGCACACCGCAAGAGTTGTAAGACAGACTCTCGCCGCAGCTAACATCAATGTCCTGCCCTGGCCTGCTCAGTCGCCAGACTTGAACCCGATTGAGCATGCATGGGATATGCTACAGAGAAGAGCTCTGCCGAATATGGAGGGTATCCAGTCGCAAGAAGACCTTTTTTTGTTGTTGCAACGAACATGGGCGGCCATTCCACAGCGTGATTTGGATGAACTCATTTTGAGTATGCCAAACCGATGTTCTTGTGTTGTTAGTGTTCGCGGTAGAAACACGGATTATTAATTGTTTAAGTTACCCAATAAAATTTTAAAGAAAACTGTTATTTCAGTCTTTTTTTCGAACTTTTGTGTTAGTGGTTCAAATGTCAAAAATCCCTTTATTAGGAAAATGGCAAATTTCTTTATTAATGCAAAGGTGACTTGGTTTATCGTTACTGTGACAAACGAAAACACTTTATTTGATGAATCCTTAAAGAAAATTTTAATTAATATCAATCAGGAGAAAAGTTATTGCAAAAATATATGTTGATCCCTAGACACTTTTGATGTGTGTAGGTATAAGTTATCTTTTTGTTTACTAACCCATATGGATGCTGCTTATCCGAAATAAAGATTATTTTATTTTATTTTTTATTGTTTCATCAATGTTGCCTTCTGTTCGCCGGTACAGCCGTTAATAAAAAAATGACCGATAGGCATCTTCCATCCACTATTTATAAATGTTAAAAATTGTGTCCATAGTTTGTGTCTAGTACGCATATTGCGTCGTTATAGTGGTGGTAACAGTCACTAATTTGTGCATCTGGAAATACTGATTGCACTGCATTTATCTGCGCGAGTTCATAATCACATCTGAAATATTTGATTTGAGTGCCTAGTTTTTCTTTCAAAAGTCTGAACAGCCGCGTATATGTCTCCTGTGATTTATTTGGCAATAAACTGTAAATTATCGGTGAAACATTTATACATTAAGCACTTAAACCTATATCTAAATATTACACACATTTACATACATTTTGATAAAACGGAGGTGGCGCTGATTTAAAAATACCGTCTGCGAAGTATGATCCTGGGTGCCTTATTGGGTGCCGTATTTGGGTGACAAATTCTTACTCATTTCGTACATTGTGTCAAAAAAAGACTTTATAACATCGTGTCCATATTTGTCTTCGTAATTGATCTCTTTCGGCGGCTCTTGTATCTCTTGCCTTTTTTCCTCATCTAAATACTTTATCAAGCCATCATTCGATTTTCTTTTTCTTGAAATAGTTGCATTTTCTTCTAAATTACTTTCGGCGATTTCAAACTCTTGAATTTGTAGAGTCCGCTTGTTCTGATAAAGGTTTAGCCTTTGTGGTCCTCGGCCTGTTTGCCATGTTAGGTATTAAAAATTCCATTAATTTATCATACTTCCAGCCTTTGTCGTTATCAGCTGCTTGTCCGTCCAGTAGTCGTTTTTCGCCTATAAAGTGACTGTCTATGACCGTCGCCGTGTAGTTTTTTCCATAAGTTTTTAGCTTCTTAACCGACTTCAAAAAAGGAGGAGGTTCTCAATTCGACGGTATGTTTTTTTTTTTTTGTATGTTTGTTACGCGATTACTCCGTCAATTGTGGACCGATTTTCAAAATTATTTTTTTGTTTGAAAGGGTATACTCTCGAGGTGGTCCCATTATCATCAAGTTGAAATTTGATGAGAGGATCCCATGGAAATCGAGGGAAACCCTCAAATTTTATAGGCAAAGCTATAACGACTTGGGTATTTTTTAACATAACTTCAAATGCTCAAGTTATGTCTCTCGAAAATCATCATTTCGTAAAGTGGAGCTCTCCTGGTTCTTACCAGGAGAACTCCTCAACAATTAACGTCCCAACATCGGGAAAAGCAATATTTTGTAACAAGTGATGAGCAGTTGACATTAGGCTATTGTAACTTAGATAAATTACAAACGGACTTACTAAAAAGTGAAAAATAAAAACTTTTTACAAAAAAAACACAACCGACTTCCAAAAATAATACTAAAAATTGAAAAATAACTTTAATTTCGGAAGTCGGTGTCAATAAACGAAAATGCGGAACCAAAGACACAGACTTCCGAAATTAAAGTTATTTTTCAATTTTTAGTATTATTTTTGGAAGTCGGTTGTTTTTTTTTGTAAAAAGTTTTTTTACTGTAACAAAAACACAATTACTACAATATTAAAAATGTTCACATTTATTTCCTCTGTTACAGATTCTTGGCTACAGGGTATTCGTTTACATCAATGGCTTATAGCTATAGAATGGGCTTGTGTACAGTTTCAAGCATTGTTGAAAGTGTTTGTGATGCAATATGGAACCATCTTCAACCTTTAGTATTAAAAGAACCTACTGAAAATGAATGGAAGGAAATAGCTGAACATTTTAAAAATATCTGCCAATTTTATCACTGCGTCGGTGCTGATGATGGCAAACACGTCTTAATAAAAGCTCCACCACACTCAGGCACCATTTTTTTTTATTATGATAAAACATGTTCAATATGTTTGTTGGCCGTCGTTGACGCCAAAAAAGATTCATTTACATTGATGTTGGGTCTATGGGACGTTACAGTGATGGTGGCATTTTGAACGACAGTGTACGCGTGTAATTTACGACCAGATGGTCGTAAATTTAAAACAAATATTTTGAATTTGCCACCGGATAAGCCACTGTGACTGTGTCCAGGAGGACCGGAACTACCCTACGTATTCGTAGGGGATAAGGCCTTCCCCTTTCTGATAAATCTAATGCGCGCCTATCAGAAATCAAAATTAACAGACAGTCGACGAATTTTTAACTACCGGTTTTCAAGAGCACGCCAGGTAGAAGAAAATGTTTTTGGAATATTATCAGTAAGATGGAGGGAGGGAGGATAATAGAAAACCATTTGAGTGTCGTGTCGAGTTTGTCGATAAAACTGAATGCTACATGTGTCCTGCAAAACTACCTAATTAATGATATCATCAATATGCTCAATGAACGTAAGATATTATCTACTGAAAATCAGCTTACGCCATTATCTTAGTCAGGTTTCAGATATTCAAATGAAAGCTTCTTTATACGGGAAGAATTTTGTCGTTTTTTTAACACATCTAGCACTGTATCATGGCAAACTACAAGAATACAAAACAGATTGTTAAGAATGTAATAACAATAAATACTTACTGTCCGGTAAATCACATTCTTTTATTACGTTTCTCCAAGCAGCATATTTAATTTCATTTATTTTATACTCTTCACTGTTAGTCGCCCATAAACAAGGATATTTCCTAACACTTTCGGTACAATTTTCCATAATTTAATGCGCAGGTAAGGATTGCGTACTTCAAATATCTATAGTTAACATCTACGGTTAACATAAAAATAAAAATTGAAAACACGTGGTCAGTTGACCGTCTGTAACCGAAAGTTACCATTCAAAATTCAAACTGAGGGCGAGGCAGGAGGAGGCGCCGTGTCCGGGGACGCGAGGTAAAATATACACCTTCAAATGACCTCAAAGTATCGCTCGATAAAATATTTATAGTTTGGGATGTAATATATATTATAAGCACTGTGCGAACGGTCTCGTACAAAATGTATGACGAGCGATAAAATATTATATCTCAAGATGTAATATACAGGGTGTTTGGTGCATCGTTTGCCAAATGCAATTGGCCGCAAGGAGAGGTCATTTACTATCTCTTAATGCCCAGCAACTCATTCCTTGTTACACTGGTTTTTTTATTATGACTTTTTAATTTTTATTTAGAAAAATACAAGAAATCTGCATTTAAGCTTAATTTTTTTTTTAAGTTATGAGTGTAGCCTTCAAATTTCATTTTAATTCTTATTACTAGCTAAATTCAAAATTACTAGCTAATGACATCTAGTTCCTTTTTAATAACTCACAAAGTTTTTGGAAAAAGGAAAAATACACTTAACACTCAACTTTAAATTGCTGTAAAAAAAAAACTAATCGCTATCGGGATCTTCGAATTCTTTTAAAAAGTTCTCTAGTTTGTCCCCTTTCCAATGGTGTGCAATATTGCAAAAAAAACTTTTAATAACTTCAGTAATTCGCTAAATGTGTAATCGAGACACATCAGGCTGATATTCGATATTACGGTAAGAACACTAGTTTTCACATAAATAACATTCTTTAAGTAGGTGGAGTCTGTGTGGTGCCGGACTTAAAGAATTGCACCACCCCTTACTCCCCGTGGGTGTCGTAAAAGGCGACTAAGGGTCCTACCGGAGAATGGGCAGCAGCGTTCTCTATTTATTCCACCATCATACCATACTGCGATCGCCAACCCGCCTGCCAAATGTGGCGATTATGGCAAACCCCCCCCCCCGCCCCCCAAAATTGGGGGAGGCCTATGTCCAGCAGTGGACGTCTATCGCCTGAAACGACGAAGTAGGTGGATAGTGTTATCTCACTCTTACGCAGTCTCTTATCTCTTTCTAGGGTTCTAACTTTCCTCGAACTTGAAATAAAAAATAAACTTTTATTTAATAAGTACCTATAATAGTACCTGTAGTATATTGCAGGATTGTTCGACAAAGCTTATGCCAGAGGTAGCAAGCTTAGACAAAGGGGTCCCTGGCTTCAAAGCCACGGGAATTTTTCCCATGAATCCTGCTGTTGCTCAGTCTCAGAGACCCGTTTCTAAACGGCTGGCTACTGGCAACTCTGACCCACTTCCGTCTACATCTCGTGATATTGGCAACTTTAAACCACTTCCGTCTACATCTCGTGGTACTGGCAACTTTGAACCACTTCCATCTACATCTCGTGGTATTCAACAGGAGCTGGAAATGGATAGCTCTGCCCTGATCCAATACACGCCAAATTTGAACAAGCGCAGTTACCTGATATTGACCATGCTATAAGTCCATCTATATTAAGTGCCAAACACAATCCCTTTTATGTTGAATGATAAAACAGTCCCGGAGCCAGCTTCTGCCAATCCTTCCACGACTTCGTCCACAACAAACGACGTTCAAGAACAGTCACTCTGTAAAGACCCAACCATAATCCTTTTTATGTTGAATGATAAAACAGTCCCGGAGCCAGCTCCTGCCAATCCTTCCACGACTTCGTCCACAACAAACGACGTTCAAAAACAGTCACTCTGTAAATACCCAACCATATCAAATGAATGAGAAAGTTCTAGCAGTTGTGAGTCCACTACCTAACATATCTAACAAAAATAAGACTTCGCGACAAAAACAACATTCAGTAATTATATCTATCACGCCAATGAAAGCACTATTTGAAGAGAAGGAGAAGAAACGTTTAGAGAAAAAATGTAAAACTAAAACCGCAGGAAAAGGAAAAAAACGAAAGAAGGCAACCAACAAAAAAGAAAAAGTAAAAAGAGTAAAAAAGAAACTTTTTGAGGATGAAACTGACACGTCTGAAGAAGAAGACGTTGAGAATCTTTGCGACGATGAGTCAGAATATTCAGAAGAAGAGACATTGTGTGCTATTTGCTGTGACACAGCAAAAAATAACGAAATGTGGTACCGTTGCAGAGGTTGCGGTAAATGGGCACATAAAGAATGTTCTGGTTCTGACAGCCCGGTTGATTATATTTGCGTTTCTTGCTTGGATCCTCAAAGTTAATTGTTACACGATTACGTTTATATTAAAATTTATATGATCAAGTGAGATTTCAGACTGACATAGAAATTTTTGAGGCTGATTTAATAATAAGTAGCTCCCATTACACATACGGGAATTTATAGGCTATCATTTCCCGCAAAGTCGGGTAATGAGAGCGATTCTTTTTTTTAAAGTTTATCTGTGGCCAAATGCCAAATAATCTAAAGTTAACGCTGTGATTAGATGACAGTCACATGAATAAGGTTTTAATTTCTAATAAAAAGTTCCTAAAGTATCCATAAATTTGCCTTTTATTGAACTTTTTCCTTAGTAGGCTCCAATTCATTCACAGTTAATTTTTATTATACACTTATACATAACATATATTCGTGTTTTTTTATATTAGTCTAGAAAGCTTTAATAAACTGAATAAATAAAATAACTTTTGTCATAAGTCTCTAACCGAACCGTCTCGTCTCTAGACGAACGAGCCGTTATGATCGTAACGCACCTTGCGTTACGATCATAACGGCTCGTTCGTCTCGACACTCGCGCTACACTGTTTGCATTGTGTATGTGTGGATAGCTACGCACACATACACAATGGTAATAATAATAATAGGGGCTTGATTCAGAAAGCGGTTTTGGTATTAAATGAGAAAAAAACTAAATGCATTAGATTCGCTTTACCGAATGTTAGAAGTAATGAATGTCATGTTGTATTGAATAGGGAGACACTTGAATTCGTCGAAAATACGAATTTTCTGGGGATCGCGCTTGACTCAAAGCTACAGTGGGATCCGCACTTAACATCACTTGCAGGGCGGCTAAGTTCGGCCGCTTACGCTGTTTGGAAAATTCGCCAATTAACAGACGTGGATACCGCGAGACTGGTCTATTTTAGTTACTTTCATAGCATCATGTCTTACGGTATTTTGTTGTGGGGACGGGCTGCAGATATTGATTCTATCTTCATTCTGCAAAAGAGGGCTGTCAGAGCCATCTACAAGCTCAGCAGACGCGATTCTCTACGAGAATTGTTTAAAGAAATTAACATCATGACGGTTCCTTGTCAATATATATATGAAAACATTATGTACGTTCGAAAAAATCTACATCTTTTTAGTAAGATAAGTGACAGGCATAATTTTAACACTAGAAATAGGGACAAATTAGATCAACCGCGTTTCAGATTATCTAAAGTAAAAACTTCCTTTATGGGTTACTGTGTAAAATGTTATAATAAAATACCATTCGATATTCTTCAATTAAATGAGAAGAAATTTAAAACATGCATTAAACGCACACTATGTAGACAAGCATATTACAAGTTGGATGATTACATCGTAGATAAAAATGCTTGGCTTAATGCTGGTCCTGCTCCACAGGCACTTGGGCTCACTAGTTAAAATTTCAATATTTGGAAGAGGTGCTTCCCTTTTTCTTTTTCAATATTTCTGACATTACAAACATAACTTTTTTATTTTATTCAATCCAGTTTTAATTGTTGAATACTGCAATATTAGATACCTCTTCCTGATTGGTAGTAAATTATATTAACATCTTAAATAAATTGCAAACTATAGTTTTGTATAATTTAGAAGCATTTTTTTTAATTTTTGTAAATGTAAGAACCATGTTTCCGTTTATTATAATTTTTTTTGTTGTTGACTTGAAAGAGCATGGCAGTTGAGAACGTGTCATGCTTACTTAAATGTCTCACCGATGGTGGCGCGTGTGTTGGATTATTCGGTTCCCTACAAAATGGTTGAGCTGGGTGGTGCTGATCCACGCGTCATGTTCGTGAACGGGTGCCGTCGGTTGAGACTGGTCATCTCTTAACTGCCAAGGCTTATTTTTAATCTTATATTTTGAATTGTTTCTTCATTTGTCTTTTTTTTTTACATTGTTCTCACATATAGAAGCAACAAGAATAATGTACCCAGGATTTTGTAATAACTTGATTTAAAAGAGTGTCCATGGAGTTTCTTGCCCGTTCTTCTCCATAGAGATCTACGTTTTGGAATGGGCAACTAGCTTCAACTTTCTGACTAACTGACAGACTATTTAATTTTGACAATTCAAAAGTGCCTGTACAAGGTTTAATTGAAATAAATGCTTTGAGTTTGAGTTTGAGTTTGGTACTTCTGGACACGGCCCGCATTTTTACGAGGTTCCTCTCTCTGGAGCCCTGACCGCCAGTAGCTTGGATCCTGTTTCCGATACCGGTGGGCTACAATTTTTTATATTTTTTAATGTTCTTATATACTAATATTTAAAAATATAATTTATATGTGTAACACGGCCTTTATAGAATGTATGTGCCCTTATGTGCGGCAACGGTGAGCATACACCTTCGCCCGCGCTCCCGCGCTAACCGATAGTGGACGAAAGAACGCAAGTCTGTACGCCACGCTCGCGACCCGCTTATAAGTTTTAGTAGTTCCTTTCGATTGTTTTTTATATATTCTTTCCATATTTCCTGTTTGTGCCCCTTAAGCTGTGATTTACTATTATATACTTTTACTGATACGTGCGTTCCAATAATTTACAACAATACCCCTGAGATAAAACTTCCTACATATGTATATGTCGCATCACCGGGTGGCCGAGATGCGATACATCGGGTCTTCTTCACGATCCGACATAGTTTAGATAGGTGTGGGCACTACAGTGGGTACTCGAACGAAAAGATTATTTGAATTTAAAGTAACTTTAATAAAGTAGCGATCAACAACCGAAACGCATATGTGCGTCGGAAACAAACACGTGCGTTGGTATTGAGCGTTTGCCGAGACGGTCGACTGTAGACTGTCGCAGCACTCGGTCTCTCCACCAGTCCTCGCTGCATCCCCTCCACCGACGACCGTGTCCAAGCGCTACCGCTTGGACACGATCACATGATTCTTCGTTTACCAAACAAATTGTTAGATGGCGCTGTTCACTATACTGTGTTGCCATTTATCCACGACACGGCCATCCCTGACTAGCACCCGTCCTCGGGTGTAGTACCTGCGGACCAAAAATACTCACAGACTAAACAAGCTCGGCTATCCTGCCAATACCTAATAACTAAGGTAACTCGGCCTATCCTGCCAATACCTAATTACTAAGGTAACTGTATCTCAATGTTACTTTAATTTCTCTAGTCTTAATTTTATTTACAATGCCTTGTTGTCAAGGTTTCACACCCCATACAACATTATTCATTAGAACAGGTTCGAACATTAAGTTGAACCAAAGAAAATCAAAATTGTAATGAATCAGTTACTATTTACTAAAATCTGTGCAAAAACACAGTCCAGAATCACACCAATGGTTCTTACTAGATCAGTTGTCACATTTGCTACTGCACATAAGGTGCGGTTGAGACTAGTCACGACATGTGCTTCCTACACATGAGGTGCTCTGTGCATCAACACAGACTAGAATCGACCCATTGATTCTCAGAAAAAGAATACTAGCGCAATATGTGCTACAACACATGAAGCGCTCTGTGCACCAACACAGACAGGACTCGACCGATCAACAAGTTAAACCATCAAAATAATTGTAACAAATCAGTAAGAATTTACCGAAATAAAATTCTTAAGCAATGTATACTCAGGTCATGAAACTTTTATTGTAAACTGTGCACCAACACAGGTCAGAATCGCACCAACGACTCTTTACATATCTACCGCCACATATGCTACAACACATGAGGGGCTCTGTGCACCAACACAGAAAAGAATCGCACCAACGACTCTTTAGATATCTGCCGCCACATATGCTACAACACATGAGGGGCTCTGTGCACCAACACAGAAAAGAATCGCACCAACGACTCTTTAGATATCTGCCGCCACACGTGCTACAACACATGAGAGGCTCTGTGCACCAACACAGAAAAGAATCGCACCAACGACTCTTTAGACATCTGCCGCCACATATGCTACAACACATGAGGGGCTCTGTGCACCAACACAGAAAAGAATCGCACCAACGACTCTTTAGATATCTGCCGCCACACGTGCTACAACACATGAGGGGCTCTGTGCACCAACACAGAAAAGAATCGCACCAACGACTCTTTAGATATCTAGCGCAAAATGTGCTACATGAAGCGCCCTGTGCACCAACACAGACAGAAATCGCACCAACGATTTCTTATAGACCCATCGCCACATGTTACTCATGAGGTGCGGTCTTAAGTTTTGAGTTTGAGTGTACAAGCCATTCTTAATCAGAGGTGGTTTCACTATTACTGTCCTCAACTATAACATCTAATTCTCGAGTAACTTGGTGATCGGGTACCCTCCTCACAAAATCATGAGAGTATTCTTAGGTTCGCTAAGTCAAGCGCCTTTAAAACAATCATTAAAAGCAAACTTAGAGACTAACTTTACTTTAGTCAAATCACTGTTGCCAACCCTACTGTTTTAACAGTAGATTTACTGTTTTCACCATGACATCCCTGTTTTCTGTTTAAGTATCAATTTCTACTGTTTTTATGATTATATTTACTGGAGAATTGGAGATTTCGTCTAAAACGATAAAACCTCCAGTTAAAATACCTAAGCTTAAGACATGCATCTTCATGTATCCGAATACATTTTTATCTATGTTTAACAAAACAAGTCTTAAGTCATAACATGTCAATGTCAGACCAAAATTATGTCATTGTTTAATGTCAATAATGACATTGACAGTATTTTGTTTGACTTTACCGTTGACCTTTTATAGCAACAAAAAAGTTTTCAACTTGCGTCGCGCGTGTTTTCTGGAGGATTATGAAGTTGCGCGCGTTTGAAATTCCGGGGATTCCCATTCATCGCGCAACGTCTCTGGCACTAGATAAAACAGAATATCTCAGTCATTTGTCATTGTCGCGGGCGATAAGTGTGATTCTTTTTATTTTACGGAAAGAAATACATAATAAATAATGAGCAGTACTGATTCCGATTCTGATAAAACTCCTCCTCGGAAGAAATTTTTAAAATATGAACAGAAGTTTATTGATTCGTGGTTAAACGACGACAGATTCAAAAGCTGGCTAAAGAAGAGTGCCAAAGGTAATACTTATTTTTTCTGTTCCGCTTGTAGTTGTGACAGAAAATGTGGGATTCATGAACTACTGCGCCATAAAAGTTCTGTTAAACATATCAACAATTGTAAAAAGTTTGTCAAACAGCCAATATTGACATCGATGCTAGCTTCTACTTCAAAATCACAAGATCCAAAACAAGCAGCAAAAAGAGGCGAAATCAAGATGGCTTCTTTTATTGCTGAGCATAACCTCTCTTTTAATATCGCATCTCATTTGACAAAATTAATATGCGCCGTATGTCCCGATTCAAAAATTGCCGCGGAACTATCAATGAGTAGAACGAAGGCTAGAGCAATTATTGTAAACGTAACTGGAGAAACCGCGGAGGAAAACCTGGTAGACAAACTTAAGAACAATAACTTTTCATTACTTGCTGACGAAAGCACAGATAAATCTACGATCAAACATCTAGCACTAATTGTTAGAATAGTAAACGATGATTTTCAAGTTGAAGATCGATTTCTTACAATGATACTCATAGAAGATGGCACGGCAACAGCATTGCATGGTAAAATCATAGAGTATTTTACCGAGAAAGGCATACCTTACAAATCCAACATGTTAGGCTATGCATCTGATGGGGCCAATGTTATGTTTGGAGGCAATCATTCACTGGTCACACTTTTGAAAAGTGAGATACCTCACCTTTTCACTATGAAGTGCATATGTCATTCCTTCAGTCTGTGTGCTTCATATGCATGCCAAAAATTGCCAAGGGGCGTAGAAGACTTCTGCAGAGAAGTATTTAATCATATACAAAATTCACCAAAACGAATTGGCGATTATAAAACATTTCAAGCTTTTGCAAACATCAAGCCACACAAACTGCTTCACCCTAGTCAGACAAGATGGTTGTCACTGATTGAGGTAGTAAATAGGATTTTGGAACAGTTGCCATCAATAAAATTATATTTTCAAGCTGCTGTTCACGTTGATCGCTTACTTTCTGCTCAAGCCATTCTCAACAAGGCCCTAGAACCAACGACAGAACTGTATCTAGAATTTTTAAAATTTGCGTTACCTATATTTACTGATCTCAAAAAAGAAATGCAATCGGAAACACCAAAAATATATTTACTTTATGAGAAAATATTGACTGCCTACACAATACTATTAGAATGTTTTATTAAAAACGAATATTTAGACCTCACCCAGACAGAAAAACGTGGAGTGAGATATGAAAGAAGCGAAAATATTGGGTCTTGATTTCACAGACGTGGAAAAACATTTACCAATACAAGAAATTTATGTCGGAGGGATGGTACCGAATCTGATCAGAATGAAACGTGATAGAGGAGAGCTGGATGAAGAAAGACTAAAGAATTTCTATGTTAAGTGTAAAGATTTTTATATAGAAGCAGCAAAACAAATAAAAGAGAGGTTTCCTTTCAATGACAGAGATCGCCAAGCGCTGAAGTGTTTGAAGATGCTAAACCCCGCAACAATTATTGACACTGAAATTAAAAAGAATACTCCTTCTGTTGCTCACATGTTTTACTTTTTCCCGAAAATTTGTCCAGATAATGTGACTGAACTTGATAGAGAATGGCGAATGTTAAGGCATACAAATTTGCCATTTGACAACGAACTACCCGAAATTTGCCAATTTTGGAAACACGTTTCCGAAATAATAGCGCTGCCGTAGAAAGGCTTTTCTCAGCAGTAAACATTTTAAAGACTAAGTTAAGAAATAAAATGTCCACGACGACAATAAAAGGCACTTTACACACCAAATCAGAAATAAAGGAGTGTTATACATTTAATGCAACTCAAAAGCATATGAATAAATTTAATAAAAATATGTATGATTTTAATAAAAAATACGAGGTAGAAAATAATGAAGACAAAGAAATTGAAAATTATTAAAATTATTTGTAAGAACATTTGTAAAAACTTATTGACAAATTTTTAACACTCATATTTTTAACATAATAAATAAATAATAATGATTATGTACTTGCGTTTTCAATTTTATTTTCAATTCTGATAAAGTAGTAGCCTAAATGTTTGTAAGTTACCATTTTACTGTTTTCTACTGTTTTTTTAAATCTGATCTACTGTTTTATGCTTCGATTAGGTTAGCAACACTGAGTCAAATCGAATGTTATCGTGATTGCATTTTTTTAAGACCCTGTGTCACGTGGTCTACTATCTCATCTAAGGGAATATCAGTCAACTCATCACCAGTTGTCACTAAGCTAAGCCAATACACTTTGACGCAACACAATCTTTGATGATAGAGCGACAGAGTCGTAATAAAATGGATGTGACTCACCCAGTATTCATCTGCTCGGATTGCTGACACAGCAAACTTGAACCGTATCACTCGCTACTAGCCGCTGCTGCAGGCGCTGGCCCGAAACCGCCTTGGCACCTCGCCATACTGGCGCCTTCATCATTGCTTCGTGGACATCTCGAAGCAAAATGTCTGGTGTTGCCGCATCGAAAACAGATGCGGTCTGAAACTGCCATCCTGCTTGCACTCGTTCTCGTGTGTTAATCTGTCAACAAACATACCGCAAAGTATCACATAGCTCGGTCACTCCTGACCAAATATGGTACAGGCAAAAAACACAATGAAAATTTGAACAAACTAAAAAAAATTGCAGTGTTCAGAGCATTACTTATTATTTGATTCCCAAATCTCAAGATCATAAAGCAAACAATCAACTAAGCCAATAAAACATCCTTAGAGCATCACAAAACACAAAGCAGGAATCTTATTCGTGGCCTGTGGCTTTTTATCAAGCCCAACAAACCTCACGTTTGTTTCTATAAATTCCTCTGAATTCCGAGTCCCACGGACTCTGGTCTCTACAAGACCCGACCTCCGCCAGAGCCACCCGCGCACCGCGTATCCACGGACTACTAAAAGCAGATACCGACTTCTAACGGACTACGGCTACGAAATGGCTACTGGTACGGTCCCGACCAGCCGACCTAAGATTCACCACTATCACTCGACTTAATCTCTACCTAGTTTCATCAACAAGACTTTTACTTGGCTTTCCTTAAATTCGTTAGTAATACTCTGATTTTCTGGCATTTTTCGCAACCTCCCATATGAAGACTGATGAGATCATTAAAAGGGACTCGACTCTTTAAAATCCGTTTTATCAATTTGCAATAAGCATTCAAATTAGAAATCAAAAATTAGGCTACTCTAAGAATTTGAACTGTCTAGTTTCGAGATTACCGAGACCAAGTACAACGTTTTCACACGAAAACGAAACCTCAGGTATCCCATTCACGGTCCCACACATTTGTCACATACGCACTGCCCGCAGGAATGCAGACCATACTACGCAGAGCTGCCGCGTATACTATGTACTCACGATACTCTGGTACGGTCTCCGACCCACTGAACCGAGACCATGAGTACACAAACTAAACTGATGCCAACTCATCATCCATTTCGTCTACAATCTCAATTGGTACTTGGCCCTCGGGAATCGCCCGAACACGGTCATAGAGCGTATTTGTAAGCACGCCCCTAAGACGGCCCACTGACCAAAAAAAAATCAACCAGAGCCATGTACCATCGTTATCCACATTACAACAATAATCTTTTTCATTAAGAGCCTTTAGACACCTGGAAACTCACACACGAGTAAACCACTCTAACGCCACGGTTCTCCGGCTGACTAGCAATCGCATTGCTCTCACACATCCAGCGCATGGATCCATGTGCATCACACTGTGGCTACACACTTTTTACTACGGCCGATAGAGAACCCCTACTCGTCTGGTTCCCACTACTCAGGCTTGCTCATCACCACTGTGATCACCATCTACTTCGACTGGTACATGACCTACTGGCATCATTCTTAACCTAACGTGAGCGTATTTAAAATTGCATTGTAAACTAGACTGGGCTATACCTAACAATGTAACCATTTTTGCTGTTGTTTGCCAGAGACGCACTCAGTACCCGAGTCAAAACCAAAATGAAAACGACTCACCAGATTCGGTAGACCATAGATGTGTAGCTGGCTTAATGGTACAGACATCCACTCGCTGTCACTACCTCCTTGGCAGAAGTCGTGAAACTTCTTGCTCGGAAAGCACCGTCCTTAATCAGCGATTATTCGTACAGGAGATCCAGAGAGTGCAGCGCTGTCCGAGACTGCCATCTTGCTTGCACACGTCGTTGTGTGTTAACCTGTAACCACAAAAAAAAACCAACAGCAGTGCATGTTCCACTCGGCCAATTTTGACCACATTGTTATCGAAACGCATTACTTAACAAAAATTTTGTAAAAACGATAGCAATCATCGACAACAAAAGATTCCTCTAAGCCTTAGTAATAATTCGTCAGGAACTATATCAACTTAGATCACATGCAAGGCTCATGGCCTGTCGCAGCAGTTAGTGCCACCCATATCGTCATCACCTCAAGTAATACGACCAACATACTTCACTTCACATAGAGTCCACGACTCCCAAGTCATTACAAGACCAACACAACAATAGTCTCCTTTGAGACCCTGGTCGCCGCTGCACCACCAGCTGCCCATCGCCTACTGAACAACTCACAAGTGAGTTGCAGTTACGACTACAGACCAGTGCGTACAGTGCGACCTAGCCATGGTATGTGCTCTAATTACTCGATGAAACTTAACTCGTTAAGAACACTACTTAGAGGCACCTTTCATATGCGATCGTGAGCATACTTGTAACTACGGTTAGAATTTAAAGCTTCTAACGTATGGGGAGGTGATCCCCAATCCAAAACATCAACTAACTTAAGTAGACCTCTGATCTTCCGATCTAACTTAGTCTTATAATAGGAACACTAAATCGCCAATGTTGTTATAGCTGCCTTTGTCCTACCATAATATTACTTTGCAAGTAAATGTCGGGTAGAAACGTAATAAAATCTCAAGTTGTTGCTCGTTAATCGCAACGCTACACGTTTGACCAATACCGGTCAATGCAACAACGTTAATAACTCGTTTGCCTGCACAACAATTGCAATTTGGCTGCACAACTCGCTTTCACTAACGAGCATTCAGCACCAGAATCGTAAACAAAACAATACAGCTCACCTTAATGTTCTAACGTGTCTGAGGGTAGTTGTACGACGTTCACTCGCCCTTCACTACTTCCAGCACGTTGACCACCATCCGCTTGCTGCCACTGCTTGTGCAGGGCCGCGATATGTCCTGGTTTCTCACTTGCAGCACACGAAGGGTGTCACTAACGGCTGCGAGGCTGCTTGGCTTGATTCTCAAAGTCACTCCATGTCCTTATCCAGGTGAAATCCAGTCAAAGAAATATCGCACCGTGACTTCAACGCTCAATTCTCCATAATTTTTTCAGCTCGAGTGTATCCCAGTTCTGATGTCGCATCACCGGGTGGCCGAGATGCGATACATCGGGTCTTCTTCACGATCCGACATAGTTTAGATAGGTGTGGGCACTACAGTGGGTACTCGAACGAAAAGACTATTTGAATTCAAAGTAACTTTAATAAAGTAGCGATCAACAACCGAAACGCACACGTGCGTCGGAAACAAACACGTGAGTTGGTATTGAGCGTTTGCCGAGACTGTCCGAGCCCGACGGCGGTCGACTGTAGACTGTCGCAGCACTCGGTCTCTCCACCAGTCCTCGCTGCATCCCCTCCACCGACGATCGTGTCCAAGCGGTAGGGCTCGCTTGCGTTTCCGATCACTTGATTCTTCGTTTACCAAACAAATTGTTAGATGGCGCTGTTCACTATACTGTGTTGCCGTTTATCCCATATATAATGAAATAAAGGAAACAATAATAATAAAACCTTTATTTTCAGGCTACTTTGGCCGATAAATAAATACCTTACAGACTAGTATATTATATATTATAATAGTACAATGTGTGTTAGTGTATAAACTTAAAACTATGTAAGTAAAACTCACTCTAACTATGTAAGTAAAATTCACTCGAGCACTGTCTTTGTGCGATCGTGACACTTTTCCGCGGAAGCGACGGAACATTACACCTTGCGGCCAAAAGTCTCTGCCATGACGAGGTGCAGGTAGCATGTAGGTACTCGCACCACGAACGCCTTGAAGTTGACGTTGCGGCGCGATTCAAGCAATTGCACTCTCGGCCCGTACTTGGTCTTTTGGCACACGTACTCCACCAAGTCCTCGGCCTTAGTGGTATAGTGTAGGCGAGAAAAGTATACGGGAGTGTTCGGCTGGGCAGCTCGAACAGGGATGTCGGGCTTGATAGCTGTGCCGCAGCGGTTCTTGTTGGTTCTTTGTCGGCGCTTCTTCCTCTGCACCGTCACAAAACCATCATCATCAGCCCGGTTCGATGCTTTTTCAGACACGGGATTCTTTGCGGCATTGTTCGGCGACGACGAAGACATAACTGCTGACGCGAAACTTGCTCCCGATAAATTGAGGCACTCAGCATTGTTCGGTGACGACGAAGATTTAACTGCTGACGCGAAACTTGCTCCCGATAAATTGAGGCACGCTCCGCGACGCGTGTTGATATTAGATGCACTCGATGGTGACCCAGTTACCGCTACAGCTTTACGCAACTCTATTAATTCATTACGCAAATCAGCAACGGTGTTTTGGGAGGCATCCGATCTCTTCTGCACATCCGCTAGGCTGGCCTTAAGAAAAACGATGTCTTTCAATAGGCTATTAACGTCGACGTGGTCGAATGTGACGGGGGGAAGCTTGTTTAAGTCCTTCGCCACAAACGTCGGCACGTCACGTCGTTATTTAATCATCAGAATCACTGCTTTTTGTACTGCCCGTTTCGTCGGTATCGTCATCGCCGTCACTATCATTATTTCATTCAGGCCCGGTAGAGCTTGTAGGTGCTGTTATTAATTTAAGAACTTCAGGATGAAGAGTTGCATTAGTTGTCTGTGTCTCCACTAGTTTCAAACTAGTTAATAGTGGGTCGGAAGATATAAGAAGGTTATATAAAAAAACCATGTTTGTTTGCATTCTTGAAGTTTTGCGAGAGTGTTCCAGTCAAAATTTCCGGAATTCTTTGTGCCTGGATTCTTGTGCTTCTTCCGACATTTGCCCAATAGGAAGTAAAAAATGTTTTATAAACCTCTGGCCCGTGTAACAATATTTTATGAACAGTTACGGGCATTGGATACCAATCATATAATGCAACATATAAGTCTGCCGTTTCACCACAATACATTTTTACACAACACGTTGTTAATTTCATAATCACTTGTTAAGGTATGTAGAATAACATAAAATCTTTCAATTAGTCTTTGGTCTACTCCCGTTATATTGGATGTAACAACCGCATTCTTAAAAAATCGTCTTGCACTGTTGCCGTCATTGGTGTTACCTCCTCCCTGTTTGGGGGTGTCGAGGAGGACACGCTTGCGGTCTGTTAGGACCGATTCCCATATTGTACTGATCTCATAATGAACAAATCTCAAAATCGCCTTTTCCCAAAATGACTAATATTCTAAATATCTTTGTTTTTGAATGTCGGAAATAAAACTGTCATATTGGTGTACAGTCAGTAACACTTTATTTAAAAATCTTAAAATTAAATAACGAAACTTATATTCTCTTTTTCATAGTTGCGATATTTTTTAGAAACTGAATTTCTGTTATATCACTGGAAAGAACAACAACGACTAATATTTTAGTAATACTAATTAAATTATAATATACTCAACCCACTAAATACACACATCAAAAGTGTCTAGGGATCAACATATATTTTTGCAATAACTTTTCTCCTGATTGATATTAATTAAAATTTTCTTTAAGGATTCATCAAATAAAGTGTTTTCGTTTGTCACAGTAACGATAAACCAAGTCACCTTTGCATTAACAAAGAAATTTGCCATTTTCCTAATAAAGGGATTTTTGACATTTGAACCACTAACACAAAAGTTCGAAAAAAAGACTGAAATAACAGTTTTCTTTAAAATTTTATTGGGTAACTTAAACAATTAATAATCCGTGTTTCTACCGCGAACACTAACAACACAAGAACATCGGTTTGGCATACTCAAAATGAGTTCATCCAAATCACGCTGTGGAATGGCCGCCCATGTTCGTTGCAACAACAAAAAAAGGTCTTCTTGCGACTGGATACCCTCCATATTCGGCAGAGCTCTTCTCTGTAGCATATCCCATGCATGCTCAATCGGGTTCAAGTCTGGCGACTGAGCAGGCCAGGGCAGGACATTGATGTTAGCTGCGGCGAGAGTCTGTCTTACAACTCTTGCGGTGTGCGGTCGTGCATTATCATGCATTAACTGAAATAAGGGACCGATTTGCACTTGTAGAGGAACGATGACGTCTGATACAATCGTCTCAGCATAAATTTGAGCGTTGAGGTTGCCTCTGATCCAAATCAACTCAGTTCTTCCGCCGATCCAAATACCCGCCCATACCATGATGGTTCCACCACTATAAGGATGGACTTCCTGGCAGGATTTTAATCGCTGTTGGCGTCCAGGGGTTCTCCAGTGTCGTATACGTCTTGTATCCGGTCTCATACCAAAACGAGACTCATCAGAAAAGCACACGAAACGCCATTGTTCTTCTGCCCAATTTCTGTGTTCAAGAGCCCATTGATATCGAATCCTACGATTGTGCATTGCTATAGGTGGTACCCGTAGCGGTCTTCGGGAATGAAGGTTCACTTCATGCAAGCGGTTTCTGACTGTTTGGTCGCTAATTAAGTTCCCTGAAGAGTGATGAAGCCTCACGGCTAACATCATGGCGGTTATTGTTGGAGCTCTTCGAGTTAAGATTTGAATGTATCGGTCTTGTCTCCGTGTGGTGCAGCGATACCGTCCTCCATGGCGCTCAGCCACGGTACCAGTGCTTCGGTAACGTGTCCAAAGTCGACTGATAACACTCTGACTTGTATTCAGAGCTAAAGCCACAGTACGTTGCCGGGAACCAGCTTCTATCATTCCCACGGCTCTGAGCATTTCTTCCCTGCTTAAATGACGTCGCCGCTCCATAATAACGTTGGTTTTAATCAGTAGTAGGGAAACAGTAGCACTAATAATGTCTTCAATGCGTTGTATGTTTTTATAGGGAAAATATTGACAGCTGATTTTCATCTTTTACTCGAATTTGATTCACAGTTCCTGATTCAAATTATGAAATGCACCAAAAAGGATCCATATAAATTTATAAAATCATAAATTTATTACAAAGCCACATCTCAATCTCAAGAAATCCGCATAAAAATGCTTGATCCCTAGACACTTTTGATGTGTGTATATTCAACTGTTTTTTGTATAAACGATTGTTGAATAAAATGTCACGCCTTTGCCTAGTAGCACCGCTAAACAAATTATTTTGAATTCGGGTGTCCTGGAGGCCAATTCTCGTAATTTAAAACGTTCAAAATCTAGTTGTAGTCTCATCTCGGCGACAAACAAATGTCATCAGTTTAACAAAAATGCAGGGAAATCGAAGGTATTTTTGACAGATTGAGACTGAGATCAGACTGAACGTTCGTTAAATTACGAGAATTGCCCCTCTGATAGTTCGCCTCTTTCCTCAGTTTGTACAAAAATCGCATCAGGGTTGATTTGTGTGGCATAAGTGTGTTTAATCTTCTGTGCCAATGCCAACCCTCTATTGCATTGTTTGTGCGGTGCTTATCATCTGCGCAACTAATTGAAGACGCACACAAAGACATCTACTGTTTAGTAAAGTATTCTTTAAATTTGGTAATTTCTTGAGTTTGTGGAAAAAATTTCCTCCACTCTGTTGGCTTTTTGTGAATTACCCTGAAACACGTTACAGTAGTCAGAGCACGAGCAGCAAGTCGAGTCGCTAGATGCGAGCATTGTGTTGACGCATTTTTTTCTTGTTCTTCTTCCAATAACAATAACTAATGAAGCACACCAACTTCTATGTCCGTCCATTTTGAATAAAAATGGAGCACGCTTGAGCCATATGCTCGTAGCGAGCGTTCGTCGTCTTGTATAGGTATCGCCGTTTTGTAATCAAGCTCGCCTCGAATGATACATTACAAACAAACGTTACAAGTAAGTTTTTTTATAAACATTGGTTATGACTTAATATCATGAGTGTACCTTTTCTGTCAGACAATAAGAGTTTCCGACATTCAAAAACAAAGACATTTAGAGAATTTGTCATTTTGGGAAAAGGTGATTTTGAGATTTGTTCATTATGAGATCAGTACAATATGGGAATCGGTCCTAACAGACCGCAAGCTCGAGGAGCAGGCCAGTCTCTTTTCGGAAGCGATCTATTATATGTTTTTTCTCTGCAACACTTTTTTTTTCTTCTGCTGTTCGACATTGCCATTTCTTTACTTTTTCATCTAATCGATAACCTTTCATCTAATATGTAAGACGCATTCCTTCATTCTTATTTGAGTATGTAACGTAGATAGGCCCCATGAAAATGCCTTTTGGTCGCAATGACGTAGTCTGATCTCATCCAGTTTATTCATATGTTTCGATGTAGCTAGACAAATGTAGCATTTCTGTGTTGCTCTGTTTTTTGCCAAAATATTGCAGACTTTTCCATCCACCATAGTTTCCACAAATTTTTGAAAAACTTGTAACTTTTGTTCATTCATTTCAATAATAGTTGGTGTTAGTTCATTAATTTGGTTCCGCACATTTTCAAACTCTTCTAAAACTGTACTGTCGCTTTCTTTGGTGAATCTAAATCGAATGGGTCTGCAATATGACGTAGAAGGCGGCTGCGGATTTTGCCAAATGACAACTTTTTGGTCGTGTTTGTCAAGTCCAAATAGCTGTAGAGGTACCATAGACGTCGCATTTGAGTCATCAAATGTCTCCTCGTTGGCTTTTTGTTTGTATCGACTTTGTCCACCACTTCCATCATATCCCCACTGGAAGATCATTGTAATACCATGAACATTGATTTGCTCTTCATCGAGAAAAAGACTGCAGAACTTCATTCTGTACAATACATAACCGCTTTACAGTTAGATCCACGATGGCTTTCAACTTGATTTCAGCTAATGCCTCGTCAACTTTGCATTCGTCCTTAGAAGGATAACAAAGATTTTTAGCATTCTTTATTTCTTCATATGAAGGATAAATCTTTAAACCCTTTCTAAGTGCCGATTTACGAATAAATTGATATTTCTGAAAGCTCAACCTCGTCGCATTAATTAAAGCTAATGCTTCATCAGCAGAATATTTAGGCATCTCTGTCTTACGATAAAAAGCTTTTTTTACTTTTGTAGCTCTCGTAGGAGTTGTGACCAACTCACTCACCATAAAAGCAGCATCTCTTTTCCCGGATTTTCTCAACTTAGTGCTGGTGGCGTGAGTTAACTCACTAAGTGAGTTTTGCTCAATTAATGAATTTAATTTACGTTGTTTCGTCTTAGAGCTGCTTGAATTAAAATCTTTTTTTGGTCTTTCAGCTTTCTATTTGCTCGGTTTTCCACTGGTACCTGGTAAATTTTGGTTGCTGATAACTATAGTGCTGTTCAGCCACTGACTGTGATTATTTAAAAAGTTTATCTTGTTGCGGTGACACTATTTCCATCGTTTATTAAAACCTATTACAAATAAATGTATTATTCGGTTTAGTTCCTTTAAAGTTGATTCTGAACAAAACTGTAGCACACTTTCAGGCTTAGGTCTAACCCGTCCGGAAGTATTGTATGAATCCTGCAACTTTTCAAAAAGCTCTTTTCTTGACATAGACAGTTGTCTCCCTGCAAAAACGAATATAATTGTCAGAACCGCAAATGAACGCAGCTAATACTACTTTAGTTTAATCCACTAAGGGTTTATTAACATATTAAAAACGTAATCATGACGTACAAAAACGTACAAAAATTTTCGCACTCTAAGGAATACAACTATTTAAAAAGATTTTGTAAAATAACCATCGTAACTCATATATATAAATGTATTCTACAAATCTGAATACATTTGCTCCATTGCAAACACAAGCTTATATTACGCACGTATTTTCACAACACAACCTTCACAATGAAGCGGTAGGTGACAACTGCAGACCCGCTGTGAGACAAACACGTCGTGACCTGTGTTGGAGGTAAATATAATAAAACCGTACACGCTGTATTGTTCCTATACTTGAATAGTCGCATTGATAAGCTAATTAGCTTTCAATACGAAGGGGTTTTACGTCCAACTTCCTTTCTTGATTTTTAAGTATTTTGTATCGCTACATTTAAAAAATCTTACATTGTGCGCCGGCGGGACACCATCTGGTCAGCTTTGTTTACAGACCTGTACAGTAGCAGCTATATATTCCTCGCTGAAATTGGTTGAGCAGATCTGAATTGCAGACACTTCGTCCATCACGTCCAGTTTCTGTTGCAGGAACGCCAGCAATTCAGTCGCCACTAGTTGACTACTCACGGAACAAAATAATTACGAGCGACGGATTGCGCCGCGCTACTACGGTTTACACTTAACGCGTCAGCAACAAGTCCGCATCGATACGCGGCCAAACGGTCACTCACAATGCTGCCGTCTTTTACCTAAACTCGAGCGTCAAACTTTTGTGAAATGGCTGTTAACACCTATTACAATATTGCATTTGGGTACCCAAGACACCTGTAGTACACGCGACGAATACAATGTCAACTTGAGAGCTTTAAAATCAGACATTGGAAAGTAGTGAAGATAAACAGAGCAGTGAAATGAGATAAAGTTATTGAAGAGAAATAATCAAGTACCTACCAATGGACTACTCCAGGTATTTATAAAAGTAGAGCGAGACTATACCAGTTATGGTTTGAAAAATACAGGTTTGATACTCCTTTCCTAGATTATGTCAAACAATATTCAAAAAGATTAGTGCTTTTGCTGAATCAAAAATTTTAAGCGATACAATTAAAATTTCTAATAATAAAGTAAAAACCACTTGGGGGAAAAAAACTCTTTGAAATGAAACTGGTAAACCGGTTAAACATGCAAAACAACTTGAGGTTATGGTCGACAACAACTTAGTTAATAAAGCAGCTGACGTAGCTGAGGCATTTAATGAGTTTTTTGCCAACATACCTATAACTACGACTCGCTCCTTAAATCCGTCCCCGTATCTCCCTTACCTATATTTAATTAGATGAAACATGACGCAAGTCAGTGACAACTACTGGCAACACTGCGAAATTCACCAAACTACTTCAATGAAAAAGATTATTGGGATTTTCACGGGTTTAAATCATCACAGAGTGCATTTGTATTAAAAAATTAAACACAATATGGCCTTAAGCGTGTAGCGGTATCTACAACGCCACATGCGAACAACGCGTCATACTGACGTCACGCAAATCCTGCATCGCGCAAGCAGAGTTTACCGCGCAACTAGCATAGATACAACGGCCCGACATGAATCATCGGGCAGTTGCCCGCCAGACACAACACCCGTCTGATCGGAGGATCCTCCCTTTTCTATGGAGGATGAGTGAAATTTACACCCTGTTCCTAATACCTCTTAAGCATAAGTTACATTCATTTCGTACAGTTTTTTCACTCTCCTGTAAAGTAACAATTTTTGACTTCCGTACTGTTAGAACTTCATTGACGATATGAAGCTTGTCCAACACCATTTGGACATATATATGTCATTTAAGCTGATATATAGACAGCGACTAGCCTTTATGCCACATAAAACAACAGGCGACGCCTGTTGTTTTATGCCTGTCAGGCGTATACGATCCTATTTAATTTAATTAGAGCCCAGGTTACAGACAGGCAGCCCAAAATAGTCACAATTGATTTTAAAAGGCAGTTATGCTTGCATTGTCAAAAATGGATGTGGTAATTGATGGTTGCCACTACCATTTTTCTAATGCCCTATTTCGTAGAGAGAAAGCTTTAGACATAATGTAATTATCCTCTTACATTATGTGGTAAACTGGCTTTACTTCCTGAAAACCTTATAAAAGAGGGCTGGGATTATATTAAAAGTGAGATTTCGCCAAACGAGAACCAGCTAAGTAAATTTGAAAATTACTTTCACAAATACTGGATGAATAACTACTACTATAGAATGTGGTGTGTGTATGGGCTGCGCCACCGCACTAACAATAGTGTAGAAGGTTAGAACCGCTGATGCGGCCATGGGCACGTGTACAGCGGTCATGGGAACTATTGTTCCCAAGCGGAGAAGGTTTGGACTACTTGGAATTTTAGCCATATTGCTACAGTACGACTTAGTACTTTCAAATGCCATGCATTTAGTTTAGTTCGTTATGAAATTCCCCACACTTTGGTAAATGACAACACTATCCGCCTTATTACAAAACGAGATCTAATTTTAGACCTAGCCTAAACCTTCGAGCCAGTTACTCTAATTTTAACTTTATTCCGACAAACGTAAAGTTCTTAATGCAAAATAGACAACTTAGACTCGGGTTTATCGTCAGTTTTTGTAATAAGAACTTTAGCTTCGTTGGATTATAGATCGAAATTTAAAAATGGCTGGATGGTTTAAACCTGGGTCTAAAGATAAATCTTATTTTGTAATAAGGCCGTACAAGTTTATGATCTGTGATTTAAAAAATATTCTTTTTTTCTGTCAGTTGTTCATTAACATCAGTGTGTTTGTTTTGAAATATTTCGCGTGGTAATTTATTGTTTTTAAGCAGTTTGACCAGTTATTTTACCTTAAAGTTTATTTTGTGTGATAAATAATAATACAGTGAACAAGAATTTGTGCAGGAGTCAACTCGTGTAAGTAAATTATTAAATAATTTCTGTAAACATTTTGTAAAATTCCGTGCGTCAAGAATTTTTTCAAAAACTTGGGATGCTTGAATAATAAATATTGTGCTATGCAAAGTGGTTTTATTTATTTATTATGTTAAGGATAAATATCAATTGCCTTGGGTAAATAGTGATAGCCTCGCACGCGGCTACAGATCGATAAATAATACCTACAATAAATAAGGAGGAGCATTGCTCCTCCTTATTTTGTTGAATACAGGCTGTTAGTGTGAACAGTGGCAATATTTAAAGAGGTGTATAAGTATCATGAGTAGATTCTAAAACCGTTGAAAAAATATGACCCAATTTTTTTCTAAGTTTTTCTTCTAACATCCCGAAAAATAAAAAATCATAGTCACATCCGCATATACCGGCGCCGCGCCGCCGCCGCGCGCGCGCGCGCATCGGCAGTCTGCGCTCAGCCGCGCTAGAGAGTGTACGTGTGCCGTTTGCGTACAGACTACTCTCGCGCATCACGTAGATACGTGTATCGACGCGATATTAGTTACCGACAATGGCCGCGTTCTCGAACTAACAACTTACCGAGATGGTTAGACTCTATGCGATAGCTGGTGATAGTTTACTTGCTACTCAGGACCTGTACCAGGATTTGTACCCGGGTCAACGGATACCACATCGGGCAACAATTTTAGCGGCTACTCAGAGACTGCGCACTCATGGTCAATTCACCGTACCAAGTCACGCACAAGGTCGTGGTAATCAACAGATTCCGGTGGATGTTCAAGAAGACATTTTAATTTTTTTCGAAAACAATCCCGAAGAAAGCACCAGAAGAGCGGCCGGGCGGTTTAATGTATCCCATTGGACTGTTTGGAAAATTCTGCATCGCGATGGCCAACACCCATATCATTACCAACCCGTCCAAGAGTTGTATGAATACGACCATCAACCACGGATAGCGTTCTGTCAGTGGCTTCTCCATAACTTGGACAACATATCCATCTTGTTCACAGATGAAGCAACGTTTACAAGATCTGGAATTTACAATGTTCACAACGAACACTACTGGAGCCAGCGCAATGAGCACCTAACGCGTCAGGGACACTTTCAGCATCGGTTTTCTGTGAATGTGTGGGCGGGTATGCTAGGAGGGATTATTCTTGGGCCTCTTTTCATCGAAAGCAGCTTAAATGGTCAGTCGTACATGACCATTTTACGGCGAGTGATTGGCAGAATGCTAGAAAATGTGCCCCTTCGATACCTGAGAAACCTCTACTACCAACATGACGGGGCTCCAGCGCACTTTCAGCTGCAGGTCAGAGCCATGCTAGACGCGGAGTTCCCCGGGCGATGGATTGGTCGCGGAGGACCTGTCGCCTGGCCTCCTCGCTCGCCTGACCTCACTTCTCTTGACTATTTTTTGTGGGGAGATTTAAAACGCCGTGTGTATGCCACGGAGTTTAATACCAGACACGAATTGAAAAGACGAATTAAAAGTGATTTCAATGACGTAAAGAGTGAGAGTGTTGTACTTAATCGAGTGCAAAATAACTTAAAAAGACGTGCGGAGACATGTTTAGCCGTAAACGGTTCACATTTTGAACAGATTTTAAGACTTATGTAAGTTATTATTGACTTTCATAGTAAGTAGGTATTTAATCATTATTTAAAATTTAAATCAAAATCAGTGCAGTGTTGAAAGGGACAACCTAACTAAATTACTTGTAAATAACGTGATTTTCTTTTTAAATACGCCAAAAACACCTAACTTAGAAATTAAGATGTAGTAAAGTTCGCTAATTCGCAGTTTTTTTTCTTCATTTTTCTTAAAAACGCTTTTAACAATGAATTAGGTGTTTTTGCCTGTCCTAAGCTAGGAAAAGTATGAAGGGAAACTGCAATCACAGAAATTACAAATTCATTCACTGTGGCCGATGCGTAGGTATGCGCGCCCATACAATTTACTTCAAGTGTGGCGTACCGCACCTTAGATAGTAATTTGAAAGAAGGCGTGATGGAGGTAAAAAGAATTAATGATAGACTAATCGTTGTAAAAGTTATGTTAGAACATGTAATGCTGAATGTAATAAGTGTGTATGCACCGCAGGTGGGATGTGATGAAAGGGTGAAAGAGAAGTTTTGGGAGGACTTTGACACAGTTTTGACGAACATTTCGGTGCTTGAATAATTGATAGTTGGAGGTGATTTTAATGGACACGTGGGAAGAATGCGAGGGGTTTATGAAAGAGTGCATGGAGGATGGGGATTTGGTAACGTAAATAACGAGGGAGAGACATTGCTTCAATCCGCTACCGCATTTGATCTGGCAGTAGCCAATACTTGGTTCCAGAAGAACGATGGACACCTAATCACATGCAAAAGTGGCAATCACAAGACGCAAATTGATTACTTTCTGGTACGACGCAAATACTTAAAGCGTATCAAAGACTGCAAAGTGTTACCGGGAGAAGATCTAGTCTCACAGCACAGACTACTAATTATGAAAATGGTTGTGGAAATAAAGCTCAATAATAACAAAGAGCGACCATCCCCCAAAATAAAATGGCATATGCTGGAGAAGAATGACTATGCGAAGAAATTTAAAGAGCCGACCCCAAGTAACATGGGATAAGGAGAGGAAGATGATGATGTGGCGCACCGCACCTGTGCGTCCATTGTGCATCTCATTGTTTCGACAACATCGTAAAATAAAAAGTGTCGGTACCGCCAGCCAGCCCCTTCGTAATAAGGGCGATTTTTTGTGTAGCGGTGAATGGAAATTATCGAATGGCGTGTACATGTCTGCGTGCGCCGCGTACGCGATCGTGGCGCGGCGGGCGCGCGTCGGCCGGGGGACACTCCGGCCGCTTCGTGCGTTATCGCAGTGTGAGGTCACTTCGCGTAAAATTTCGGAATTAGAAAGCTGTAAAATTCGCAAAAAAAATTGCGACTTATACATTTAAAACTTTTGTAATATTTTTTTATTTAAAGTTATCTATCCGTCCTTTAAAAGTTGCCACTGTTCACCCTTACATCCTGTAGAACTAAAAAATCATGCATGTTCATGTGTTCGCAGAAATACGACATGAGCGATAGGGGCACGGAAATATATGTGTCGCATAAATGCGACACAAGCGGTTAAAAGGTTAAACCTTAAAATATATAGGTTTTCACTAGTTTTTTTTTGTTATAAATATTTACTTGAAATAATATAAGATAAACATTCTCTATGTTCATATTTACACCCAATTTTATAAATGAAAACAATCATACATTCAAACGAAATGAACACAGTTCAAAAGGCTTGTTCATCAGCATTATAAAAAACATCAAGTGTATCCCAAATACCCAGTAAATAACGATTGATTGCAACATGTGCAGACCGCTCGCCCGTTGCGCTTGTTAGATTTAACATTTGATATAATTATAATATTAGAATATTGTTTGTTGGATAATGGTATCTATCACATTTACGAAGCTTGAGACCGACATAGAAGTACATAATTTGACTAGATACTGTGTTTACAAAGAAACAATAGTCTTAACTTGTCAAAATCACTTAAATGTTATTACTATAAATGATTATGTAATATTTGATTATACTTGTAGTATATCTTAGATTTTATATTGCTAATTTAATATAATAGGCTGTTTCAAACGATTGGCACAATACTGTCAGTTGATGTTGATATTCTTTTTAATGATGTCTAAGAAATACGAATTAACTCTTATTAAATTGCTTAATTACCTTATAAGGTTTTAAAACGGTTTCCCTAAATAAGATTCATTTATTATTACCTGTGTTAAAAGATATTAAGCCAAAATATATGATGATCTGCGATTGGTTCAAAATGGCGGTAGATGTTTGACCTAAAAGACGTTGGTTTATAGGATATAAAAAGGATTGTAATGACTACCAAGTCAGTTGTTGTTCGATAGATATTCAGTTGATAAGTACTAGTGCCGTTATTATGTGGAATATGTCTACCAGGTGTCATGTAAGTTAATTGATATTATTATCTTGATTATTATTGCTGATAACCATGTTGTTCTGTATTTGTTAAAATATGGCGAATATGGCTAATGTTTTATAGTATATGTATAATGGAATATTCCTAGCTATTGTTATTATGTTGCTATTATTCTGAGTTCCTTGGACCATTGTGCAGGAGATAGAATTAATTGTTTTTATAATAACGATAATTTATGAGAATGTAATAAGTTTGTTGATAGAATACTTTAATACTGATTCCAAGGAGTTTCTTGTCCTTCTTCTCCTTGATGACCTAGATTTGGAACGGACGACTAGCTTTCTGATTAATTATTACTGACAAGCGTAAATTGAATTAAATGTGTAGCCTTGTCTTTCTGTGCTTTATTTCATAAAATCCTTTCCCTACATACACACCATATTCATAGGTACTTTTACACACATTAAATAACTAGTAACCATTCTGATATTCAAAGCTTTATTTTTGGGTAATATACATACACACTTATAGATAGTTTATATGGTTAATTCCTAACACGCTCGTATTGAGTGACTTACCGATTCTCGAGTATATGAATCTACATCGTGAGGTGCCAGCAGAGGTGAATCCAGACATTGATTCGGCAAGAAAATCATGTTGTAAGTGCTTTGAATCTTTCAAGTCCTTATTATCCTAATCTTCTCTCTTTCTCCCCAAACTTTAAAATACTACGATAAGTATAAGATAATAATCTTATACTTATCGTAGTATTTTAAAGTTTAAGATAAGTATAAGATTATTATCTTATACTTATCGTAGTATTTTAAAGTTTCATATTTCGCAGTGTGTGCGAGATTTATTTTTAGTGTTTCGTAGAATAACTTTCAAGATTTTCTACCCTAAGGTGGAAAACCGGAAACGTGGTTCGGATAGTAGTAGGACTAGTAGGCTTAGCACTATAGACGAATTTAGGCAGTTAGACGTAATTGCGCGATCAGATACAAATATGTCTCAAGATAGGGTTGGTGAAATTTATAAGTCGCTCAGGATTTTGCCTGATTTCGACGGCAATCCTCACGTATTAACACGTTTTATAAATCTTAGCGACCGATTGGTACTTGCATATTTTAGAATAGAACCGGGTAATGAGTTAACCAACAAATGGTATCTTAAATAAGGTTACAGGCTCCGCGGCTCTGATAAATTCTAACGGTATTCCAGACAGTTGGATTGGTATTCGAAGCGCACTTATTAACAACTTTGCCGACCATCGCGACGAGACCGCTTTGTACAACGATTTATCTTTACAGACTCAAGGGTCTTCTACCCCACAAGAGTTTTACGAACGATGCCAAAACTTCTTTAGCACTATAATGACGTACGTCACGATGCACAAGTACGCAGGATCCACTACTGTTGAGGTAAAACGTGCCCTTTATAAGAAATTAACGTTACAACGTTTGGATCACCAAACAGGCCACCCATATAGCCAACTAACAATTTTAGTAATGTACCACGTCTACTTCTATCTACCTTTAACTGGACATGATTGGTGCAGGTCTGGCAACCCGCCGCCGACCATATATTTTAAATCGCGTCAGGTTAATAACCTTGAATGTAGCTATGAACCGTACTATGATTATTACTATTTAGGCTACAACCCAGAATGTGACACCTATGACGCCTACCCCGATTACTTCGCTAATTATGAGCAATATGAATCCCCAATAGTGGAGGAACTTAACTCGAATACTGATCTCCCGCAGGATAAAAATTTTCCCAAGGACTCGGAATCAGAAAAGTCAAAGTAGAGGTGAATTTTAATATGCAAAGACAACTCGGGTATATACAAATCCACGACCTACCTATAAAATTTCTTATAGATACTGGAGCGAACCAGTCGTTTATATCGCCCCAAGCCGTTCAAAAATTCTTTTCTAACGTACCTCTTAATTATGACCCGTTTGAGGTCACCAACGCGCATACCGTTTGTAAAAACAATTATTCTATAACTTTACCTTGTTTTCCTGAATTTAAAGAAAAGGGTGATATCACCTTAATCATTTTAGATTTCCACAATTACTTTGATGGCCTTATAGGGTTTGATTTAGTAGATGCGTGGGATACTAACATCGAGCTTAGAAATAAAAAGTTAATTACCACAAATACCGAAATTCCAATTACTATGTACGACTATCGGAACGCTAATCTTTACGAAGAAATTGCTCCAGCTCAGTCATCCTAACTAGTTAAACTGTCTATAAGCTCACGGGATGGCTTTGAGTATTAAACCCACCGGAGACGCCACGAGTACCTACTAATATCTATGCAAATAAGTCTGTCACTTTCATCGCGGGGGACGAGGGAACGCACACAAGTAGTAATAATACACTAATGCAATTCGATCGCGTTGTTACGCACGCATACAAAACAAAAAACAAAAACAAGCATAAACTATACGCACACATGTACAAACACACTCAGAGACGCCTTGTCAGTGTACGAGATAACGTCATTTTTAAGCGTAGACAGAGAAACTAATAGACGCAGTGACAATTCCTTTCTCGCTTACACAAGAAAGAGAGCGAAAATTACACTATGAATGTTTTAGACAGAGATACAATTATCCATTTTTTTGTCCCTTACGGTGTAACCGGTTTATTCAAGGTCAGCAACTCAAATTGCGAAACTAACTTTGACACTTCATGCCCTCATTGTGTTTGATGTTCAAGTTTTGCTTATTTTTATGTTATATGACGATTATAATCCAGTGAGAAGACAAAGAAATTATCCGTATATCACATCGACGATTCTACAATGGTGCGTTGTCGTGTTTTATTTCATGTAAAAGCGATAGTGAGAAGAAAATTGTCGGTGTGTCTTTTCACGCGTAAGTACGACTGTTTTGTCCCTAAATGTAGTTTCTTAGTGATCATTATTTATTCCATAGCATGACGGAACGATATGTTTCATTAAAACTCTAAACTTAATAGGATTTTGTCGAGTTTTTATTATTCATAACCTATAATTAATATCATGTAAGTGTTGCCAGCGTCTGCTAAAAAATGCCACGAGTCTCGATAAAAAGTATTGACTCGACAATTTAATGTAAACAAAAAAATATGAAATCCAATAATAGCATAGTATCTTTTAGGGGAAGCTTCTTAATCTATAAATATATTATATTATTTTAATTTATTCTTTCTCCTATTTGTGATCGAATAAGAATGACACATATGTCGTTACAGAATAACTGAACTACCTGTGAGTATTAATAATATAGCTAAGTTTATCGTTAGTTTTCCAGACGATCCAGACCTTCGTATAAAATGGATTAATGGATCCAAGCAACTGGAAGAAAAGATTGGACTCCCACAAAATATTGCAAAATATGTAGCAATCATTTCCCAGAAAATTTACTAAAAAAAAAGAAAACAGTTCTGCATTCTGACGCAGTAAGTACCAAATGCGGTAAGAATTTATTATAATTTTACTTTTTTCAGAAGATATTTCATAACTTTATGATTTACGTTGCAGATACAAGTTGTTGAAAGCGATAACTCAACAATATCAAAGTCAGCGTCAGTGTCAATAATACAAGAGCCAGAAAAGTCCCTCAAGGTATTCTATTGACAACATTATTTGACATTCTTCTTAAATTCATAATATGCGTTCAACAGCGAGTCCACAGGTTAAACATAATTATTAATAATTTGATTGAATGTTTTAGATTTCAACACCTGAGGCGAGTGCTGTTCCAGTACAAGTTAACAAAACAGCTATCAGATCCCTAAGAAAAAGTAAGAAATATGTTCACAAAATTAAAATTGTTTCGCAATCAATAATGTGTTTTTTTTTTGTTTGGAGTGTTTAGTACCTATCTAAGTTGTATAAAAAGTCAAAATTAATAAATCTCGTGTTTTAATTAAATCCTTAAAATAATTTACCCTATTCCATCTAGCATTCCAAAAACAGGGGAATGTAGTTTTTATGGCAACATTATACGCACACATTGAAAAACTATCTCTGTCTCGACCGCGGTTACAGAGTCCCTTCGTCTATTAGTTTCTCTGTCTACGTTTTTAAGTAAGCGATGATAGTGCTTGACACTATCGATAATTTGCTGTCGATGAGTTGATGAGTTCAGCCAATATTTAAGACTGCACAAAAAAATCTAAGTGAGCTTTTTTTACCTAGCTCTTTTTTATTTACATTTTTATCATATTTACCTACTTATCGATAAAATAGAACAATTATTCTTTTTAAGTAGGTAACATAGGATTTCAAAGTTAGTCAGTAAGGATTCATTGCCACGGTACAAGAACTACCTCAGTGGTCTTTCACCCGCTCTTGGGCGGTGCGGGATGGCATGTCAGACTTTACTGTTTAAAATCCCACTCCTGTTCTTTTGTTGCCTTTCATACCAAGGCCGGGTTTAGTGTTCGCAAGCATGACTGCTGAACACGAGGTTATTATCAGGAATATCTCAGTGCAAACACGGAGTCTGGAATTTGTGCCATTCGTGTGTGTGTAAATAGACGTAAGTCTATTATATTATTTTATGATGTTCTATTTGACTGGCCCAAATCAAAATAGAGGTAATTAGTTTGTAAATAAAATGGATAAATAATTAAAAAAAAAATATTTAAAAGAAATTTTGATAGTTACATACTATTATTTACAAGAAGACCAGCAGGCCTAGCCAAGTTACGACCATAGCATGTCGAATCTCTTTCTACAATCGGTAACGCCTCGGTGCCCTAGTGATTTAAGAAAACGATAAGTTGATTGTTGACGTGCCTGAGTCAATCGCTCGTTCTAAAAAAATTGCAACTTGGTTACCATTTATACCATATAACTACAAGGTGTAGCGATAAACATTGTAAAAATAACTAACGTCTATTATTTCGAACGTTGTGAACTTTGTTACGAATTTACTATTCGTTTGTTTTGACCAAGTTACTTAACGTTGAGATGATGGCACTTCCATAAATTTGATTAATTTTTTACTAGAATTAACGTTTGTACTCGTAGATTATCAACTTGGCTGAGTCTGCAGATGCGAAGACACAGAGCGTTGTCATTTATCGCAGCTTTATCGCTCAAACTGGCAACAAAAAGAATAAGTTTGCTTTTGAGACAAGAAATTTAGAGATTACTTTTAAAATAAGATTCGTCGTTTCAGCCGATAGACGTCCACTGCTGGACATAGGCCTCCCCCAATTTGGGGAGGGGGGGGTTTGCCATAATCGCCACGCTTGGCAGGCGGGTTGGCGATCGCAGTATGGTATGATGGTGGAATAAATAGAGAACGCTGCTGCCCATTCTCCGGTAAGACCCTTAGTCGCCTTTTACGACACCCACGGGAAGTAAGGGGAATTCATGCGACGGTAAAAAGGAAGTATAGTATAAGCGACATTTTGGTCTAAAATGAGTTATGTGTGTAATCCTTCGTAACATTTTCCGCTCTTTCGAATGCGCTTACTACTCCCATGACTCTACGATGACTTCTTTGGAGTTTATGCCCTATAAAATCATTATCACGTCAGTTTTTCTAAAATTTAAAACTTTGAACGGCTCTCCTGAACATTTCGTTTTTTGTCGCTTATACCCTATTTCCTCTTAACCGTCGAATTGTGTAAAATAAGATTATACACATGAATAGACTACTTTTATCATAATATTTTAGAAAATATTGGGTGTGCGAGAAAGCTGCGAGGTGCGAGCGAGTCGTTCATTAGTTTGTCAAAGTACTCAAATCAAAAAAATATGAGAACCTATTGATTTTTAAAGTGTATTAGTTTTGTGTAAATATGCCTAATGCATTTCTTGGGGTCAGTCTTCTTTGACAAATAGTTAATTCTAATATTGGTATTTTTTTTTTTGTTACCGTTTTCGCAAGTTCAATGTTGTGTACAGTTAAATCATTATCAAAATAATGACTCTCGATGTCTGGGAACAAAATCAAAATGTTTTTCACATAAACCTACATTCGACTGCAACAATTAGTCTGCCAACATAATGTTTTAAAACTTTGTTTGTAACACTTTGCGGCGAACAAGGGGGTCTAACTTTCGGGAGCCGCGTGACGACTCCCGGCCACCGTAGGCGCGGGCCTGCGGGCGGTGAGTAATGGGTAGCTCACCGTCCGATCAGGACCAGGCCCGTGCCGGACGGCGCGTACGTGTTCCACGCGCGCCTCAAAGAGATGTCAGCATCGAGGAGGGGCCCCTTAGGGCCGAAGCCTGCCGGGTCAGCGTGATTGTCCGAAAGGGTTACCGCTGGCCCGGAACATAAAGGGCTAAGGAAGGAACACGGGTGGGTTTTAGTCAGTAAGAGTCTGACACTCCCTTCCGCTCCACCCAGAGCGGGAGGAGTCATTTGATGATTTCCCATCCGCAAAAAAAAAAAAAAGGGCGTCTAACTTTTTTGTCATCAGTTAAGTGTTTCCGTATCTCCACTTCACAAAGTCGACATAAATCAATAACCTCTTTCGATGCATACTTAAGGCCACCTCTACTTTTTTGGTAGGTTAAGCTTTTTCATTTGGCTCTCCACATAAACCTTTTACACATGTATTACATTTAATTTTTTGAATAGTAGAAATTACCACGAATCCTGCTATATATTCCACAACCTTTTCTCCAAAAGGGGACAAGTATGTTTCGATTTCTATTTCTGAAATAATATTTCTTTCTTCCAAGGGGTTATCATTTAAAAATGTTTCTGTTTCTTGTTGTCGGTAGAATTGATTTTTTCAATTGCTGATGTACAGTTGAGTATTTAAATTTTTTCTAATAGGATACAGTTCGAACCCCTTTCATTTCGTATTAACTCTGTGTGGACCAACAGCTTTTTATATATTGATTCAAACTGACGAGCAGTCGGATTGTCAGAATAGCCACCGTGGCTTCTGACAACTGAAAAAAAATCTCAACGTGGTCTTGACTGATTTTGTGTAAGGGCAAATATGTCAATTGTGAATTTGAAGCTAAAACTAAGTTTTCGAATAGGCGTTTTGCACTTTCGATACATACAAGAAATCCGAGAAAACCTGTGTAACGAGGGGATTTTAGAACGTTGATTCTATTGAAATCATTCTTGCGATTTTTCAGATCTGTCTCCAAATTCAAAAGAACTGCTTTTGCTTCATCTAATTTCGCAAAAGCGGTTTCATAATTTTTTAAATTCAAAGCTTGTTTAAAACCTTTACCCGAAGTTTTTGAATCAAGGATGTCAAATAAATCATTAATTAATTTTATAAAATTCGCTGTCGCATCAACATTTTCAAACATGGGCAACGTCATTACTTTGTTACAAAAAAATAGTGCATCAGCTACACTTGTACTGAAGAGCTGGGCTGCAAGGCGAAAATTCATTATTTTTGTTTTGAAGAAAATATGATTTGCCTTTAATTTATTTGCCATATAGAACAGTTCCTTTTCCTGTAATTCCTGTAATTTTTCAATACATGTCTATTGAATTTTATTTCCCGTGTTTGGCTGGGTAAAGAAGTTAAAATGCTCGAATGCATTACGAACTAATTTAAGCATATGTGATATGTCAGCTACCGAATAAAACCACCGTTGCTATTGGATGCTAGTTTATTACTGAATAGCGACACAACATAATGGTAATGGTGCAGGCACGCACACATAGATACACATACACATCACTCCTCCGACACTATTTTCAAAAGTAAAGAACTAAACATTAAGTAGGTAGGAATAACAATTTTACTTATATAACTACAAACAACAAGAGGTCGCCACACTCGGCTGATCGCACACTACATCATTCGTTATCATCAACCTATAGACACATTTAACTCGTAGCGTTTTAAAAGTCGTTTCTTAACATACTGTATCTAGACACACAAATGCGTGGTGTGCGATACAAATACAATTTAAACCTTATAATTAATCTTACGTCTACAACTACGAGTCGGTCTTGTAGGCAGGCTGTGGTTCAAAAGAACGCAGCTTCGACGCAAAAAGGGTTTTCTCACTCTCAGAAACATTCCTTAGTAAGGTTCTATTTCTACTACCAAAGAATTTGTCATCCAACCTGTTTTTGAGATGACTCAGTAGTTTTTTCATTACACTGTCAATTTCTAGGACAGTGCATGCATCACTTTCCAATGCTAAAATTGCTGCTTGGAACTCCGTCATTACGTTGTGAACAAAGTATAAATACGCCTCTGAAATCCCTTCCTGTTTGCATTCGTCAACCGCTTCACTATTATTAATATGGCTTGGACTTTTTGTTACAAACTGCCATATCTTCTTTCAACATTCGTCTTCCCCTTTCAACAAAAAATACTGCTTTACAGCAGGCCAGCAATGCAGTAAATGATCTAAAGCGGGCAATAGAGATAGCCATCTTGTTGGGACATGACGAAGAAGATCGTTGTACTGGACACTTGCAAATAAGAAACATTCTTTTAGTTTCTCGGTTTTTGTAGAAGATGAGCTGAACTCATTGAATGTTTTTATTACGATGCTTTCGATATCTACTGACAAAGCTTTAAGGGCGTATTTGACGCAATTGTTAACATGGCAGTTACAGTTTGCTTTAATCAGATGATCGTTTGTCTCCTTTAATTTTTGGAACACGGAATTGTTTACACCATAATTTACCGAAGCGTTATCCGCGCTGTACGCAGTTAACTGAGACAATCTTAAATCGTTACCTTCTGTCACTGTTTTGATTTTTTTAAATATATCCTTTGACGACTCATATGGATCCTTATCAAAATCTAGCAGCTTTTTAGATATCCCTGTCTCTATGTTAAAAAATTGCACAACGTACGGATAGGTTTTCATGTTTCCAACATTAGAAGTATCGCTTCCTACCGAAAAATACTCAGCGTCCTTAAGTTCAGTAACGACTTGTTCCTGTGCATATGGGGCGAGCACATTTCGTGCTATTGCTGCAGCTTTTGTGCGTCCACAAGATATTTTAGCGGCAATTTTGCTGTCAGAATACACAAGAGGAGCTATTTTCATCTGGCAATCGAGACTGATATAACTTATACCATGAGTTACGTTGTGAAATACCCTCATCAATTCAGCTTATGAGACCTCATGTTCCTCATTGCTATCTTTTTTTACCAAGAAATTTTGAAGATTACCTGATATTTTCTGTGACACTACTAGTTTACCGTGTTTTTTTGTCTGCTTATGTTTGTGTAAGCCACGACTGCCTTCATACTTGATTGAAATATCAGTTTAACACAATTTGCATACAGCGGTATAATCATCTTTTTTTGTATCCATGTGGAGTAGGCTGGATGATTTTCCCAGTTATTAGAATAAACTGTATAAAACTTGTTTTTCATAGATGGCCCAGGTCCGGTCTCCTTGTCCATCTCTTCTGGTGGTTTAGATGCAGACATTATCTAAAACAAAAACAGCATTACCCCCACCGCCACACCACTAAAAGCCACATTATACCATGCCACCAAGCCATAGTAAATAAAATATTAAAATCTCCTAAGAAGGAAATACGGAGCAAAATTAATAAAAAAACCACTTAAAAGGGCACTATGATTTGACCGCAATAATATCATTTATACCTAATCTCGTTAATTCATTTACTACACTTACTTATTAATTCAATTTATGAATATTTAAAAAAATAACAAATTAAAAATATTATCTATTTGTGGTTTTTAATGATAATGTTTGAATTAAGTATCATTAATAGTACCGTAAAACATGGTAACTTTGCCCATAAATTTAAAAAATAAATGCTTAATTAATGATATTTTGGACAATTTTAATAAATTGATTATTGTTTCGGTGCCACATAATACTATATGCTCATGTCTCGATACACAAAACTAAAAATAGTAAAAAAAGCACATTTATTAGTGAAAATAACAATTATAGGTGTTGGGAAAAAAATCTTATACATTTGGTAACACTTGAAAATCTAGACGATGGTCCCGGTATTTTCAAATTTGATTTTTCTTTTCAAATTTGGCCCCTGTAGTATGGTATCCCACTATCATTCATTCCTATAACATATAAACCTTCAGGAACTACAGGATAAAGTAACTACTGTTCATGGCCAACTAAAGGAGTTAAGCCCTGACGTCAACAACAAAACGCTCTCTATACCTCATTATTGAGTATTTAAAAAGCAAACTTCAAACTGTTCTTGAACAGCTGCAGTCCTTTGAAATTAGCCGTACCAAAAGAGGTCTCGTAGATGGTCTCAGTTCCGTTATAAAAAGTATAACTGGTAATCTCGATTACACAGATCTGGTGCACTACAATAACGCTATAAAATCGCTTCAGGATAACGAAAACAAATTATTAACAGAATTTAACAATCATGTGAGTCTGACAAAAAATTGTATAACCCAATATTCCGAAGTAATAGATAATATTGTAGACAATCAGAACAAATTAGCAGCTCTAGTTACAAATATCAGTCAGAGTTTAGACAAAGGCAAACAAGAATTAATTCAATATGCTCATTTAGGACAAACTATCTTAATAATCAGCGACAACGTTGATATGCTGTCGCTAGAGATATCAAAGTTACAGAATGTTTAGGCATTTATAAGAACGCCCACAGCTAGTGTTGCCAGGTGTCCCGATTTGGGCGGGACGTCCCGATTTTCAGGGGACTGGTGGCGCGTCCCGATTTGTACCTGATATAAAAAATTGAATTGTATATAAAAAAATGAAAAAAAATATCATAAAAAAATGAATATTTACGCTACGTAATTTTTTTAACACGGAACGCCATCAGTCTTATTGGCTTTCGATATATTCAAATATTGGGAATTTCGATACTGTGCAAAAAGACTTAAAACCTCTTGTTTTTTTTTTGTTTACTGTCCCGATCTGCAACCCTTAAGGCGACAATAAGTGACAGCGACCTTGAGCAAGTGGGAGGAGCGAGCGTCACGCCCCGCGACCCCGCAACTGCATGCACGTAATTTCGTAGGGTAACCATACGTTTCAGATGGTGAGGATAATCCAATCCTGCCTGATTTTTTATCACCATCCATTTTTATTATTGTGTTAATAAAAATAAGTTAAGGTAATATTTTGATAATAAATTAAGATTGTAATCATATTATTTTAATAATAATATGCATTGAATAAGTTGGTTTATTTATGATCTATCTATTAATACACGAAATCTCATTCATCATCATTGTACTTATCGTTATACTGTGGCGAACTACTTTTACTGTGGCATCAAACCAGAAATCGCGAAAAAAAAACAGCTGTTCCCTAGATTTCGACGAGTTATACGAACATAAATGTCGGGAACCGCTGCTCTTTTTTCACGATTTAAGGTTTTGTGCTAAAAGTTGTTCGTGTAAAGTTGTTTCGTGTATGAATAGATACCTTATACGGGTGTAAGGAGAACGCTTCCGAAGCCAGAACGTAGATTATATACAACCTAAATACAAACGGATAGCAATAACCTTTCGCTTTAAATTGGTTATTTTCTAGACTTCATATTTCGTAAACACGCAATGGAAACCGTACAAAACGTGAGGTCATTGACACGCAAGGCAACGACGCGTCACCGCGCGCCCGCGTCGCGCGTCGCGGCAGCCGAGCGCTCCGTACGGCCGGGACCGAGTCACGGGATTTATACGGAATTTACAAACACCACTTTCAAAATGCCTACCCCTATAAAACGTGTAAAACGTCTTGAAGTCAGATAGCGGTGTCTTTTGATGTGCAAAGATCAACAAATTACAGAGGAGAAAATGTTAAAAGAATAATTATACAGGGTGTTTGGTGCATCGTTTGCCAAATGGAATTGGCCGAAAGCAGAGGTCATTTGCTATCTCTTAAGGCCCAGTAACTCATTCCTTGTTTCACTGTTTTTTTTAAAATGACTTTTTAATTTTTATTTGGAGAAATACAAGAACTTTGCATTTAAGCTTAATTTTTTTTTAAAGTTATGAGTATAGCCGTTAAATTTTATTTTAATTCTTATGTTTACTCTTGTATGGTTCTATGAAATTAAAAATTTACTTGCTAATAACATCTAGTTCCTTTTTAATAACTCCCAAAGTTTTTGAAAAAAGGAAAAATACACTTAACACTCAACTTTAAATTGCTGTAAAAAAAAACTAAAAGCGATCGGGATCTTTAAATTCTTTTAAAAGGTTCTCTAGTTTGTCCCCTTTCCAACGGTGTGCAATATACCAAAAAAAAACGTTTAATAACTTCAGTAATTCGCTAAATTTGTAATCGAGACACATCAGGCTGATATTCGATATTACGGTAAGAACACTAGTTTTCACATAAATAACATTCTTTGAGTAAGTGGATAGTGTTATCTCACTCTTATGCAGTCTCTTATCTATTTCTAGGGTTCTAACTTTCCTCGAACTTGAAATAAAAAATAAACTTTTATTTAATAAGTACTTAATTATAAATTTTGTTCAAATTGTCCTCCACTATTGCGTACACACGCGCGACATCTTCTTATTACACTCGGACGTGGATGATTCGAACTTTCTAAAAAGAATTTCTACAAACAGACTTACCCTAATTATTAGGTCAGCTACCAATTTTCAGTGAAGACCTGTCTTTTGTTTTTGATCAAAACGATTATCCCGCTCACTGGAGATTAACCGCCAGGGAGTACAACATCCAAATGTTGCATTCCGAGAATCATGGATTGGGAGGGATGGCCCTATTCCTTGGCCTCCGTTCCCCAGACCTGACTCCGTTAGATTTTTACATCTGGGGATGGCCCAAAGAACTTGTTTACTCCACGGAAGTTGAGACTAGGGATGATTTAATCCAACGCATTGAGGCGGCTTTCGTCACTATCAAAGCAGAAATACGTTTACACACTACTACAGTCGAGATAAGACGAAGATGTCGCGCGTGTGTACGCAATAGTGGAGGGCAATTTGAACAAAATTTATAATTAGGTACTTATTAAATAAAAGTTTATTTTTTATTTCAAGTTCGAGGAAAGTTAGAACCCTAGAAAGAGATAAAAGACTGCGTAAGAGTGAGATAACACTATCCACCTACTTAAAGTATGTTATTTATGTGAAAACTAGTGTTCTTACCGTAATATCGAATATCAGTCTGATGTGTCTCGATTACACATTTAGCGAATTACTGAAGTTATCAAAAGTTTTTTTTTGGTATATTGCACACCGTTGGAAAGGGGACAAACTAGAGAACCTTTTAAAATAATTCGAAGATCCCAATCGCTTTTAGTTTTTTTTTTACAGCAATTTAAAGTTGAGTGTTAAGTGTATTTTTCCTTTTTTCAAAAACTTTGGGAGTTATTAAAAAGGAACTAGATGTTATTAGCAAGTAAATTTTTAATTTCATGGAACCATACAAGAGTAAACATAAGAATTAAAATAAAATTTGAAGGCTATACTCATAACTTTAAAAAAAAATTAAGCTTAAATGCAGAGTTCTTGTATTTCTCCAAATAAAAATTAAAAAGTCATTTTAAAAAAAACCAGTGAAATAAGGAATGAGTTACGGGGCCTTAAGAGATAGCAAATGACCTCTGCTTTCGGCCAATTCCATTTGGCAAACGATGCACCAAACACCCTGTATAATCAGAATCTGTTAGGAAATTGTACTTATGCTTTATTATCTACAAACTGTTTTCATTTTTAGGGTTCCCTACCCAAAGGGTAAAAACGGAACCCTATTACTAAGACTTCGCTGTCTGTCCGTCTGTCCGTCTGACTGTCACCAGGCTGTATCTCAAGAACCGCGATAGCTAGACTGTTGAAATTTTCACAAAGTATGTATTTCTGTTGCCGCTATAACAACAAATACTAAAAACAAAATAAAATAAATATTTGAGGTGGGCTCTTATACAACAAACGCGATTTTTTTTGCCGTTTTTTGCTCGATATCAAAAATGGCAACAGGTAGGCACTTGAAATATTCACAAAATACTCAGTTTTATTTTAACTTTAATAATAAATAATAAAATTAAAATAAAATAAATATTTATTAACGGGTTTCTTAGATTAAACTAAATTAATTCTACTTTAAATTGATTGGGTTTACGTAAGGATATAGTTATTTCAATAAACGAGCGCGCGTCGTGCGACTCTAATTACATTGACATAAAGTTCAAATTCAATTGATTCACGCGCGCTAGTTGCATCAAACTGTACACACGATGACGGCTATAGTCGCGATCTTTTATTTTATCTAATGCATTATCGATTATCGACTTACATACAAAACTTTTATTAAATGCACGACACGGTGCATCAATTTAAAACTGTTGACGCCTCTGTAATATTTCGTCTTATTTATTTTGGCGGCGCTTTACAAAGGATGCCCAAGGTCGCCGCCGCGCCGCGCATAGCCGTGGACGCCTCTCTCTAACTAGGTGACCTGGCCCGGGTTCAAACCTCGGCCAATACCAATGAGTTTTGTGATAATTTACCTTGATTATCAGAATTCGAACGAAGGTTATTATTACTTACTTGAGCACGTGAGTGCAGACAGCTGGTACAACACGGTCACAATTATCTCTGTACCTCGCTGGAAGGCGATGCCCATCTCGCCTCCCCCTTCACCTCCCCATGTACGCCGCGTCGCGTCAGTTGTCGCGTGGACTTGGGGTTGTCAGCCGCGCGTCTGACGGCGAGAGCGCGTGCACTTTGAACTCGAGGTCATGCGCAAGCGTCAGATGATATTTATTTACGAATACATTGCTTGTTAGTTGTAAAGAAAAAAAATGTGTTTAATCGCGAATAATGGTTTTTTTATTTAACTGTTCTCACAGCATAGTGTACGAAAAATGCTAAAAAAAATAGGTAAAATTGTTCATTATTTTTTCCAATTTTTTGATGGTATCGTATCGCCTGTCACCTGTCACCTGTCTTCGTTGGAAGCGTTTCCCTTACACCCTGTATATTTACGTAAATACTTACAAAATAAATGAGTCCGAACATAAATAGGAAATACTAATGAAATATAGACATACCTTAAAATAACTTAAAATAAGAACAGAAGATGACAAAAATATAAAAGAAACATGTGTGATGATTTGTGTGCGTGTGTGACCAGATATGTAGGTATATGAACATAAACGAAGTAAATAGAATCGGCTTGTAAGGATCGTATCAATTGGCGTCCATGGGAAAAAGACGTGAGTTTTATATGTGTATGTTTGTTTATGTACTTACAAAGATTTAAAATGATCAAATTAAACAAAAATATGTCGTGGATAGATGACGCTACAGTATAGTGAACAGCGCCATCTAACAATTTGTTTGGTAAACGAAGAATCATGTGATCGGAAACGCAAGCGAGCCCTACCGCTTGGACACGATCGTTGGTAGAGGGGATGCAGCGAGGACTGGTGGAGAGACCGAGTGTTGCGACAGTCTACAGTGGACAGTCGTCGAGCTCGGACAGTCTCGGCAAACGCTCAATACCAACGCACGTGTTTGTTTCCGACGCACGTGTGCGTTTCGGTTGTAAATAGCTAGTTTATTAAAGTTACTGTAAATTCAAATAATCTTTTCGTTCGAGTACCCACTGCAGTGCCCACACCTATCTAAACTATGTCGGATCGTGAAGAAGACCCGATGTATCGCATCTCGGCCACCCGGTGATGCGACAAATATATGAATTATTTAATTTTATTTTAAATTTAATTTAATATTCCTCAAAATTTAGTGTTTTCACTGAATCATTTATACGACGTGTGTTTGTATTACAAAGTGTCTCTTGGTTGTTTGTATTGTCTTGGCTATTGTCTTCCACCATCATTGCTCGTTTTTTGTTTTGCTTTTTTTTATTCTCTTTATCCTCTTCCAATTTTCTTTTGCGTCCCTGTATAGCAGTAACTATGTAAGAGATCCCTTGGCGCGACTAGGCACGCGCGACTGACATTTCCGCGAAATACATTTGCGTGACTACACTTCCGCGAAAGATGCTTGCGCGACATTTATTTTGGATATTGCACAAAATCCGAGAAATTAAATCCCATACAGACGTAACATTACGCCCTTATTCTCTACAGGGTAGGGCAGAGGTGTATACTAAGTTTGTAAAGTACACCAATTTAAGCAGTAGGATATTATTGGGCATTCTACTCTACCTTCCGTTCCATCGGCTCACTCCGTTCGCCTCGTCACTCTCGGTGGAGTAGAATGCTCAATAATATAAATGAAATCCGTGCAAAGGTACTGGTTTTGGTGCCTATTCCAGTTCGATGTCTATTCCACCTGATGGAACAGAAATATTTTCCAGTGTGTGGTTAGGGCGCTACTCCACTTTCAAATCTTGTTTGTTTGTGAGTTTTAAACTCTTTTTATTCTTTCTGACATTCACTCTTTATTAGATATTGACTTCTCAACATATTTTTTTCCTTTCACAGCATTTAAATAATAGCATTCAGGAAAGTTTAAAGCATGCTGCAACCAAGGATCATCGTGAATCTCCCAATCTTCGATACTACCTCCACAAGAAAAACACATGACTTTATCGTTTACACCATTTCCACAATAAAAAAATCCTGCATCAACCATCTCCGTAACCAATCTTTTTTGTGAATGAGCGGTCGCCCAATAATGTCTGAACGAAAATAGACGAATTTGATGTTTGTTATAAATTTCATATCGAGGACTATAATTTTTTGGATTCATTTTAAATAGCTGTTGATGCGGTCGCCTTCATCGCCTTCGGTGGACAGAATGGCGGTTGCTCGTACGTTTGATCGAGTTATCGACAATGAGTTATAAATGTCAATGTAATACATTATTTGACTCATTATTATTAGCAGGGAAGGTGAATAACTTATAAATAATTGATCGCAGTAATTTAACGCTACATTCGATCCTCACTATTGTAGTGAGAAGGTTGAACTTTGTATCACGAAACTAAATACACCTGTTATAACTAAGTTAACTACAATGCATGACTCAGTGAAATCTGATTTAGAAGATATTTGTAAACTTATTATCAAGAATTCTAGTGGCGAGATTATATTTATTCAAGATTTGCAAATTGGTCAGAAAAATACAGATAACGGTTCTTCAAAACACCAGGACAGCTATACAGCCCAAACAGAAGATTTGTTCCACCGACAGATACAAGATTCGGTTAAATCTAATTTAGAAAACACTCACTATCTTATACTGAAGGACAACCATGGTAAAGTTGTTCGTACTTTTGTTCGAGTTAACGACAATGAGTTATAAATGTCAACGTAATACAATAATTAACTCATCTATACATATAATAAAATTGTAGAAAAGTGGTGTCTGTACAATGGAAATATATTAAAAAAAAGTAGCAGGGGTTGTTATTATATCGATGCCGAACCCGAAATTGTAATTAAATTTTTTTTTGTCTGTTTGTCGGTTTGTCTGTTTGTCTGCTGTGTTTGTGCACGCTAATATCAGAAACGGCTTATTCGATTTCGATGCGGTTTTCACTAATATATTGTAGTAAGCTTCACTTAACATTTAGTGTTTATTTCATGTCAATCGGTTCATAAATAAAAAAGTTATGTCAATTTAAAGAATCACGGCGAACATTTGTTAAGGTATTCTATCAGAGTACGTAAACGCCTCGCGCCTGCGCGTCCGTGGCTATATATACAAGGTGTAACGGAAAGGGGGTATCAACCCTGAAGGAGGTGAATGAAGATGAAAAAAAAAATTTGGACCTCCCATAGTAATAGCACATCAATGATTTACTATTACTATGGGAGGTCCAAAATTTTTTTCATATTTCGACCTATGTTCTTTGGGGAAATTTGTTCAGTTTCATGAGCACATTCACCTCCTTCAGGGTTGATACCCCCTTTCCGTTACACTTTGTATAAAGCGCGCTGAGAGCCGCGCCGCTGCCATAATTCCGATCCAGCTTGTCCCTTGCTGCCCTCTCCCAGCCACGCCCTAAGCCGAGGTCCGTACCCCACAGGGGGTGCCCTTAGCGTGTAGTCGCTTAGTTTTTAAGTTTATATTGTGTAGTTAAGTTGTGTATTATGCCCTGGCTGGAGGCCTTAATTTATTGAGGCATCCACAGGAAAGCCAGGTTAAGCAGTCGACAACCCCTCAGGTTGAACTGCGAGATGACCATTTCAAAAGAAAACGCGCCGCTGCCATAAGGATTCAGTTATTCGTAGCGAACGCACGTATCCTGGAGAGTATAGGCGAATAGTTGGATTCGATTATTGCGATTCACTTGAATACTGTCTGTTTGCATATTTCATTTATTTATATTTTAGGGTTTGTAGGTTAGGTTCTTTTTCTTAATTTTCTTTAAAATTTTGTAAGTATTTGGTATAGGTTAGGCGGTTCTTTCCTTGATTTTTGGGTATTTACTTATCTTAATTTTTATTTAGGGTTTTGTAAATAAATATTGTAAGCATTTATTATTGGTTAGGCATTTCTTTCCCTGATTTTCGGTATACTTATCTTAATTTGTATTTAGGGTTTGTATATAAATATTATAAGTATAATTGGTATAGGTTAGGCATTTCTTTTCTTGATTTTCTTTATTAAGTATAAGTTCATTAGCTTAGGTTAGTAATTATTTTTTCTAGCAATTCTTTTGTTTTATAAAGTTAGTACGTTTGTTTATGTAGAAGAATAGCACCACCCCTTACTTCCCGTGGGTGTCGTAAAAGGCGACTAAGGGTCTCACCGGAGAATGGGCAGCAGCGTTCTCTATGCATTCCACCACCATACCATACTGCGATCGCCAACCCGCCTGCCAAGCGTGGCGATGGCAAACCCCCCCAAAATTGGGGGAGGCCTATGTCCAGCAGTGGACGTCTATCGGCTGAAATGATGATGATAATGACGTTTGGATTACACGTCTTAACACTTATTACTTAAACTGTGATAATTTCAGACTGTATAATAATCTGTAAGTATTTATAATTTAATTGTTTACGATAGTACGTGTTTACTAAATAACTGTGTGTTAAGTAGTAAGTACTATTTTATTGTAAGAATGCCTCGAAGAAGATCCAACCTCTCCCAATGTAGCAGAAATGCTAAAAGGATGAGATTAGTTCGATCACAGGGATCTGAGGAAGGTCGTGAGGCAAAAGGCTCTCTGCACCAGGCTAGGTTTCGTGCTGCAGAAACTTCGACTCAGCGAGAATCTCGACTGAGTTCAAATCGTTCTTGAATGATGACAACTCGAAATAGGGAAAACGGGGAACAACGAAAGGCACGTTTATCTGTCGATCGCGAAGCTCACGTGCTATCGCGTGAGTCTGAGACTTTTGCTGTCAGGGAAACCCGCCTGAGCTCCCAGAGAGTACGTACAACAAATGCTCGATCCCAGGAGACACAGGACGAACGGGAAATACGTCTCACTGCCGATCGTGAAGCTCATACACTATCGCGTGAGTCTGAGACTTTCACTGATAGGGAAATTCGTCTGAGTTCTCAGAGGGTTCGGACAGCAAATGCCCGGTCTGTAGACGGTATATGTAATTTAAAATATCCTGCCCGAAAAGTCACTATTCCACGCGGACGAAGTCGCGGGCACAGCTAGTTATTAATATAACCGTTCAAGCAGTCGTCATGAAATTTGTAAAACAACCACAATCGTTACACGTAAATAAACTTTGTGTTCATTCTCAGGAGACTGGTTTTCGCCATGGAGAATTATTACCTAAATCGGTGCGATGCATCATTTGTGGACCGTCAAATTGTGGAAAAACTAATTTATTAATTGGTCTTCTTATACACGAGAATGGTTTAAGATTTCAAAATGTTTATGTTTATTCGAAAACCTTGCAACAACCCAAGTACGTTTTTTTAGAAAAAGTCTTGCAACGAGTACCAGGCATTTCATTTCAGAAATATCATGAAAATGAGCAAGTACTTAGTGTTCAGACCGCAAAACCGAATTCTGTAATTGTATTTGATGATGTTGCTTGTGAAAATCAAAGTAGTATGCGTGATTATTTTGCTATGGGGAGACACAAGTTCATCGATTGTTTTTATCTTAATCAGACATATAGTAAAATCCCTAAGCAGTTAATAAGAGACAACGCAAATCTAATCGTACTGTTTAAACAAGATGAAAAAAATATGAGACATGTTTATGAAGAACACGTCAACACTGACATGACATGGATTGAATTTCGTGAAATGTGTTCTAAAATATGGAGTATACCTTTCAATTATGTTGTAATTAATAAAGATTGTTCCAAAAACAAAGGATGTTACAGAAGTAAATTTGACACGTTTGTAGTCTTTGACTAAGAACACGAATACATATAAAAGGCTGTTATCTGCCGTACATTATTATTCACCTTACGACACTACATCAACAACACACAACCATAATCATTACAACCTATTTTACCAATATGGAAAAATCCTTGAAACGACAAATTGTTGATGCGGCAAAAGCTGTAAAGATAAAAGTACGAAAAATGAGAGATGCTGAGATTAACAATAAACAAGCACTGGAGTCGGTTTTCAAACCTGTAACGGAACCTCTCAACCTAATTGCTAATGCTACTAAGAAAACTCCTTTACTGCATGCTAGTGATGATTTTGCCGATCTTCTGTTTATTAACGAATCTATGCAGAAAGAAGGAACTGGTAGCGCAGAAAGTAATGATAATAATGGCGATGAAGACAAATATGAATCTGATATCAACAGTGACTCTTCTTATGAATCAGTAGTTGAAAGGAATCAAGATTGTGATACGTCATCCTGGTCATTATCTTCAGAAGCGTTGGTAGATATTCCATTTGGAGTTAGACCAGAGCGCGGGAAACTGATGTTAGGTTCTGCTTACATAACGATCAACGATCAATACATCACCGTGGCTGGCACTAAATACCGAAATACACCTGGTTTAAAACAGTTATTGCTTAAGAAAGATGTAGACTTAAGCTTGGTTAGAGATAGTGATATGCAAAATTATAAGTCGATGTTACTTGATACAAATGTACATTGTCGAGACTATGAGCCAAGTAAGCCAATAAAAAGTAATAAAGGTCAAAAATATTTGCAAGTTATTAAACCTCTTTTTAAACTGAAGAATGTAGTTCAAGGAAAGGGTCTACCGTTAATAAAAAAGTGGAGAAAAAACGTAGATTTAGTGTACTGGGATAATCCTAATGAATTAGTGGAAAGGTTGAAATTATTAATTGCGTCTAGAGATGCTGGCAACACCGGATTAGATAATGAAATTATATCTATCATTGAAGAATTGCGTGAAAGTAAAGTTATAAATAAATAAATATTTAAAAATGTGTTTATTTTAGTATCAGCCTCTGGATATACTACACCTTAAACATGAACGTCGACAAATTTGGACACTACATTCACAAAAGAATGCGTTTATCAGAGATATTTGAGTTTAATGAGAATGCATTGTTAAAATCAGAAAACGGAGATTTTGATTTAAAAACATCAAGACTGAGAGGAATTAGATCTCCAGTAGAAGCAGACAGACGATGCTGTGAACAAGGATTATGTAGATCGATTGAATGCTAACACGTCCAAAGAATTAAATAATCAGGTTGTGAATAAGGATTATGTAGATCGATTGAATGCTAACACGTTAAAAGAATTTAATAATCTGGCTGTGAACAAGGATTATGTAGATCGATTGAATGCTAATACGATTAAAGAATGTAATAATCTGATTGGTACATTGCGTTCTCAAATCATAAAAGATGCAAAGGGTACAGTTCAAGCTACTTTAAAAGCAAAGATACCTGAGGTTTTAACTCATTTGCAAGATAAGTTTTATACTAAAGCAGAGGTAGATAAATTACTTCAAAAAACTCCGTAATGGTAAAACAGCAAATTGTAAATGAAATACACAAAGCTGCACGAAGAAATTTCTTTCGACGTTCTGTTATTCTGAAAGGAATCCACGACTTATGGCAAGCAGATTTGATGGATATGCAAAACCTGAAAAAGTATAACAAAGGTTACAGTTTCATCTTAGTTGTGATTGACTGCTTCTCAAAATATGCTTGGGCTGAACCGTTAAAATCGAAAAATAAATTTGATGTTACTCGTGCATTCGAACATATACTGCTTAGTAGTCGTAATAATCCTGTTAACTTACAAACTGATATGGGGACAGAATTTTATAACATTACTTTTCAAACGCTTATGAAAAAGCACAACATTAACCATTACTCATAATTTTCTACTAAAAAAGCATCAATTGTAGAGAGACTGATTAGAACTGTAAAAAATAAATTATATAAATATTTTAGTCTCAATGGAAACTATAAGTGGTTAGGTCTACCATTGAAAGATACAATGAATACATATAACAACACAAAGCATCGCACTATTCAATTTATACCGGTTGATGTGAATAAATGTAATGAACAAGTAATCAAAGAAAATATAAAGAAAATAAACAAACATGAATTAGTTCAGTGGAAGCCTAAATTCAAAGTTGGTGATTGTGTTCGTATAAGTAAATACAAACATAATTTTGAGAAAGGGTACACTCCTAATTGGTCAACTGAATTATTTATTATAAAAAAAGTAAATAAAACTATACCAGTAACATATCACATAGAGGATCAACGAAAACAAAACATATTAGGAGCTTTTTACGAACAAGAACTGCAAAAATCGAATTATCCTGATGTTTATTTGATAGAAAAGGTTTTGAAAAAGAATGGAAATAAATTGTATGTCAAATGGTTAGGTCTAAACAGTGCAGAAAACAGTTGGATTGAAAAAACTGCAATAATGGACTAAGATATTATATAAACATTTTTCATTTGAAATCCTATCATTATAATTTGAGTTATGCAAGGAGGTGGACTAGTTAATAGCATAATTAATAAACTACCATTCGAAGTTCATTTGCCAGGATACAATTATTGCGGACCAGGAACCAAACTTCACAAACGCTTAGCGCGATGTGACCGAGGTGTAAATAAGCTAGACGAAGCTTGCATGCAACACGAAATTGCGTATACAAACCATACAGACTTATCAAATCGTCACAAAGCCGATTTACAACTACTTAACATGGCTAAACAAAGACTTAAATCAAAAGATGCCGGGAAAGGTGAAAAACTAAGCTCTTGGTTAGTGAACAAAGTTATGAAAGCGAAACTAAAGTCTGGATCAGGCATTAAAACATTTAAAACCTTAGTTTCTAAAATAAAATCAAAAATTAAGAAACTCAAATGCAAAAACAATAAGACTTTAATAAAAGCAGCCTACTTAACAGCAAAAAAGTTATTTCCAAACACTCATCATCGAATTCGAGTACCCCGAGTAATACCCATACCAAAGACTGGAGGAATTCTACCTTTAATTCCAATTTTCGCTGGTTTATCGGCTTTAGGAACTTTAGCTGGTGGTGCAGCTGGCATTGCAAAAACCGTCAATGATTACAAAGCAAGCAAACAAAATTTGCAAGAAACAGAACGACATAATAAAGTTATGGAGGCTTTAGTGTTGGGCAAGGGTTTATACATTAAGCCGTATAAAAGTGGTAAAGGATTGTTTATAACATCTTCAAAAAACTGAATAATATGCTACCCAATCGCCCCCTAACTAATATAGACATCCGAAAGTATTCAAGAAACATCCCATATTTTCGTGGGGTCTACATTAAGGATCAACTACCTCGGAAGCCGAAATGCATTGAATGTGGTATCGTTAACTTAGACGATTCTAAGAACGAAGGAACGCATTGGGTAGCTTATGCTAAAGTATACAATGACTGTGAATACTTTGATAGCTATGGAAATTTAAAACCTCCAATGGAATTAATGCAATATTTCAAAAATTGTAATGTGTTTTATAACTACACAAGATATCAAAAATTTAACGCAATCAATTGTGGTCATTTATGTTTAAATTATTTGTCAACTTTTTGGAATAAAAATGTAGTATAAAATATATCCTTTTCTTTAATTTCAAACATTTCCAAGATGTCGCTCACTTTGTCTATAACTGGAGACTCGTCAGTGTTAACTACATACTATCCTAATACGTTGCAACTAGATGGAGAGTATGAGTGTGCTTTATTGCACTTTTCAACATTTAATTCTATTCCAAACATTGATAAAAGTAATAATAAGTTCTATTCTGGCTTTAATGAAGTTATTGAAATACCGGAAGGCACTTATGAATTGCAAGATATCAGCGATTATTTAAAATCCGAAATAAAAGATGCGACTATCAAACTACGGTGCAATAATAATACTTTAAAAACTACAATATTCTGTACAAAAGACATTAATTTTATCAAAGAAGACTCTTTTAGGAGACTATTAGGATTTAACAAACAAATTTTGAAAGCAAATAAATGGCATGTGTCACAGTATCCAGTCAACATTCTACCTACGACCGTAGTCAGGATTGAATGTGATATTGTAAGCGGTTCATATGTAAACGGTGAACCAAGTCATATTATTCACGAATTTGCACTTAATGTGCCACCTGGATACAGGATCATAGAAATTCCGAAGAACGCAATATACTTTCCAATCAACCAAAAAAACATAAGCTGCATTCACATCAGGCTGATAGATATAAACAACAGATTAATTAATTTACGTGGTGAAGAAGTGCAGGTATATCTGCATCTTAGAAGAAAAAAATGATTGACTACAATAAAAATGTGTCTCAACAAGTAAAGAATATCAGTTCTGTTCGAGCTACTTATCAAATAAGACCTGTCTCTAAGAAGAAAATAAAATTAACTAAAGACAATAAAGCATTCCTTAGAGCGATCGGATTGCTAAAATGAATATCTTAGACGTTTTATCCGCTCCGAATTACGATAATACTATAGAAGGAATCGAATTTCATTCCTACAAGCCCTATGTAACGAGTTTCAACAGGAACGATGAAATCCGCATACCTATCAACCAACAGGACTTGTACATATTACCATCAGCTAGCACCCTATATCTGGAAGGAACTGTTATCGTTACCAAAAAAGATTCGAAGGACCCAGCTACTAGTGTCAATTTCACGAACAATGACTTATTCCAAGATATTAGGTATGAGCTAAATGGAGTGGAGATTGATAAAATAAAAAATGCAGGTATAACAACAACCATGAAATCACTAATTTCAATGAACGAAAGTGAATCAAAAATGTCTAATGCCTGGGCTGGAATATTGACGGCATAAAAAATATCCATGGAGGAAGATTTTCTGTCTCTATACCACTTCGTAACCTCCTCGGTTTTGCAGAAGATTTTAAAAAAGTTGTGATAAATAGTAGACATGAACTGATATTATTACGAAGTAACACTAATTTGAACGCTGTAAAACTTAATACTGGCGAAGTAGTGGATGATGTACAGATCAACAAAATCATATGGCGCGTACCGCATGTTAAAGTATCAGACAAAGAAAAAATTACTTTGTTAAAACTATTAGAAAAAGATCGACCGCTTTAAATGATATACAGAAATTGGGATCTGTACGAATATCCAGCCTTGCCTAAAACTACGAAGCATACCTGGTCTATCAAAACTTCATCTCAAATAGAAAAACCAAGATACATTATTGTTGGTCTACAGACTAATAGGAAAAACAATGCAAGTTCTGACATGTCTCAATTCGATCATTGTCATGTTCGAGACGTTAGAGTGCATCTCAATTCAACCTACTTTCCATATGAAAACCTGAATATAAGTTTTGCTAATAACAGAATCGCTTTATTATACGAACAATACACTAGATTTCAACAGTCGTATTACGGACGTCGGCCGGAGCCCATATTAAGCGAGAAGCAATTTAAAGATTTAGCACCGCTGTTTGTTGTTGATTGCTCTAGACAAGCTGATAATCTGAAGACAGGTCCTGTTGTGGATGTAAGAGTGGAAATTGAGAGTGATACAGAGATACCAGATCAAACTTCAGCATATTGTCTCATTCTCAACGATTGCATTGTTGAATACAAACCATTAAGCAACATTGTAAAGAAGCTATCATGAAACCGGATACCGTCATAGTGGAAATCCAAGGATTTAAAGATTCGACCAATTATTTTATTGTGAAAGAAGTGGCCATCGTAAGTCAGGAGCATACACAAACGTTCTTGGTAAAACCACCATATTCATTCCATTACCTAACCCAAGAAGAAAAAAAGCAGGTGAGGTGGTTAGAAAGAAATAGAGGAATTTACTGGAGTGAGGGCTACATAGACTATAAAGAATTTCGTCGCGTGGTTATGCCATATTTAGAAAATAAAAAAATTATTACGAAAGGGATTAGAAAAAATTCAGTGGATCAAAGACTTATGTGATAACTGTGAAGTGATAGATATAGGTGAAAAAGGATGTCCTAATTTTTCAAGATTGAAAAAGAAATATTGTAAAAATATTAATGATTTTAATTGTGTAAATCATAGACTGAACTGTGCTTTGAATAATGCTATATGTATTAAAAAATGGTATTTTGATAATAACATGTCTATATTTAATTTATTTTGTTAATAAAAAAATATTTTAACCTACTTGTGTTTGTTTTATTTAAACATAACTCTACTAATAACTAACTATGATTCACACATATGAAGCTCTAAATTAGCTGTAGCAAAATAAGTTATGTAAGTAAATTTGATTTCAAGTACCTAATAATTTAATACAATATTTTTATAACAATTAATGAGAACTGGGAACGAATAGTAAGCTAAACATTATTTTACTACAGTTAATTTGAAGTTCAAGCAATGTAATGTAAAATAAAACATACGTAATTTAACACATTGAAGGACACTGAACGCCTATAGACGTAATAACAATAAAACTTCTATTGTGTCTCGTTCAGTGTCCTTCAATGTGTTAAATTAGAAATATATTTTTTATTTATTCTTTATATTATTTACAAATATGATTTCCAAATACATTTTCTTAATTCTATTTACCTAGTTGCTACATGAATTACAACAAAAACTTATAATACCTATTTGATAATTCTTTTATTAATACATTCATCATTTACCTACTTATTTACAAAATTGATATTAATACGTAAAACATTTATTTATCTATTTACAAATTTGTGATGCGTAATTATTCATCTACAATAAGAAAGAAAATTATTTTATTTATACATTTAACATTTATTTACCAATTTACAAATTATAATATTGAATTATTTCATGTTTTTAACCTATAAGTACATACTTTATGTATTATTTATTTCAACATTAATTACAATAAAATTGAAAACTATTTGATATTTTATTATATAAATACTTACACAATAACTTAGGAACTATTTTTAAATACAGAAAAATAAGATAAAAATAACTTGCCATAACTAATACGAAAACACTTACTTAATAATATCACTAATAATAGTCATCGCAGAGTTTCTTGGATATTTTGTTAATTAACGACATTGTCTCGTTCATAACATTGTCGACTGGTTCACTGACTACATACTGCGCACTTAACACTATCACCTCCTCATTGTCACTTGCAGGTTCTTGATTTTCACTGATGTCCAAAACTTTCACTTGTATAAGTCGTAAACCTTTTTTCTTTTCATTGTTTACGACGTACGATTGACACGCAGACTGCTCAGATGATTTTCGTTTTTGGCACTCCCGTCTTGCTCTAGGCTTCTTGTTGGCAGACCCGTGTGCTTCTGGGATATGCCAACTTAAACTTGGAGTCGGGAAACCTTGACCGTATTGGGAGAAGACCATATCAGGCGAATCTGACATTATTGATGATCTGAAACAAACAAAACAGTCATTAATATATTTTAATTGTATAACAAAAAGGAAATAAAAAATACAGAGAACAGAATATACTTACGAATTATTTGTTTTGAACCGATGTGACCACTCCAACAAGTGACTGCGTAATGTAATGACATTGTTTATGATGGATGAATGTTCTAGTGTAACCAGAGCCTGTACAATATATTGCGAATCAATTTCATGTTGAATTCGACAAGTTTGAACCTGTATCCTTGTGGACAGCGCTTACCACCTCACGAACGCGAACACCTGATAAGTGTCGTATTTCTCAATGCCGCGCGCCGGCGCCGGGCGAGCGCTTAGTCATCAGGAATTGTATAGATTTTTATAATAATACATAAGTATATTATTTTACTTAGTACTTGCTTTATTACTGCTAACCAATTTCAAGTTTCAACAAGTTGAAACATGCTTGTAATTGAACAGCACATTGAATGCAAGCAGAATGTCTTATCGGGTTGTCAATGGGTATAGAAATTAAACACATATTTGAATGGAATAGTACCTACATTTTATTTCATATAAACAAAAGAAAATATGCTATACGTATACAAAAGAAAACTTAAACCTAATTAAGGATACAATTATCTTAAAATTAAGGATCAATAATAATTAAAGTATTACTAAGTAATAAGTAAGATGACTGTAATTACAAATGTAGAAAAGCCATAAATTACAAGTACCTAGTACCATTTCAAAATAAATGGTGTGGTTTTAAAATTTTAGACTTCTCCGCACTTGAAACTACCAACCTCACCTAAACTTATATAGGTTGTTGAATGGTAATTAGTGACCAATAGCAAAAAGGGAGATTCTACTCCGCAAATGCAACAATTTTATCTCTATGGGACTCATGCCGAAATCTAAAAAATTCGCGTTCCCATAGTATTAAGCATGATCAGCTTTTTTTGAGATTTCGACATTGGTCCCATGGAAATAAAATTGTTGCATTTGCGGAGTAGAATCTCCCTTTTTGCTATCGGTCATTAATTACCAGTCACCCAATATACTGTAAGTAGTTCAGTTTAACAGTTAAACTAACATTATTTTCTATAAGTAATTACCTACCTATTTGGGACATCTAGAATATACATCCTATCAACTGATTTTGATATAACACAGTTGTATTTAAAAAAATCATTTTTCGATTAAAGTTGTGCCAAGATTGTTTAAAACTTATGTCAAGTAGAAAAAACGGAATATACCTACATAGGTACATACCATTTGATTGGTAGTAGGTACATATCTAATATTTCTTAACATATATTTAGACAGTTACATTTTTACAATCAATAAAATACATGATATAGTGAATCTGATTTAGTTAAATTATAATAGTGGATTACATTAATATAGTTGTATTACCCCAGGCTAAAGTAGATACCTTATCAGCGCATAGCAACCGTTTATCGTCATTACTTGAAAGTGCTACTTTATTTACATCCTGGGTAAATATTTCATGTTTTATAGACCTAAATAGTATATTCTTTTTGCGAATGACATCGCAATTGTACAAAACATTTTTATAATGTAACATATTTAAATTTGCTGTAACATTTTTTCTTGTACCTTTTGCTTTTTTTATTGTTTTATTTAAAGTTTTAATACAATACAATTTTGAGCGCAGTCCTACGAACTCTTGGATAATTTTACAACCCATTTCATCCTTAAACAGACCTGGAATCTTCTTATTAATAATTGGCAGGTTAGATTCGTTGTTTAAATCGTAGTTGCTTGTGTCAAAATATTTTAGAAAACGGACCTTGAAATCTTTGTACACGTCATTACTCTGCACATCATAAACAAGACTATCTGTGTCAGTATAGCACAATTCAATTCGGTTACCACAAAAAGGTTTTATAATAGAATTGTGGAAATCATACATGTGAGTCTTAGATAATTCTAATACTGTAAACCCTATGTATATCGGTTTATTAAGAAAAATACGCGAAGGTTTCATTTGAATTGCTACTAGATCATCAGAAAATATAGAGGCGCTATGAAAATATGGGCTGGCTATTAATTTTTCAGCACAAGTAGTCTTTTTTGTTTTGTTGCTTAAGTCACACCACTTGTTTACTAACTTCGCATCTATTCGATTTTCATTATTTTCTAACGTCTTTCCAAAAATACTATTGTTTAATAATTTGAAAAAATCTTGTTCAAACGTTGACTTTGCTGTTTGTCGTAACTGAGTATTAATATCAATATATTGCTTTAAAAAACAACTTTGCTTAAATGTAATAGCACGGTGAATTTTTCTCAATACTAAACCATGCTGTAAGCATTTTTTTAAATGTACATAGTGAATAACATAGTGATATTTATCATACAAATTGGGTATTAGTTTTCTATTCTTACCACCCGGTGGTAAACATTTTTCTGGACAAAATGGAAAGTCATTGTGTTCAATGTGCAAATTCTTTGGATATATTAGATCTACTTCAAGAATGTAACCATTTTCCGCAGTATCACTGATGTCAGTCAAGTTTAACTTTAAAAGTTCTATTTCTTGTATATTCATTAATCTGAAGTCAGAATAGGGTAGGGATTGACACATACTATAGCCGTATATACGCACGTACTATATCCGTTGTCTGTGTGGTGCCGGACTTAAAGAATTGCACCACCCCTTACTTCCCGTGGGTGTCGTAAAAGGCGACTAAGGGTCTTACCGGAGAATGGGCAGCAGCGTTCTCTATTTATTCCACCATTATACCATACTGCGATCGCCAACCCGCCTGCCAAGCGTGGCGATTATGGCAAACCCCCCCCAAAATTGGGGGAGGCCTATGTCCAGCAGTGGACGTCTATCGGCTGAAACGACGACGACGATAGCCGTATAAATTGTTACAGTCTAAATAAATGATAAACGAATCTGGATGGGATGGATCGTAGGTGTCTAAATATTTATTATTGGCTTTAATGTGCCTTTTGGAACACATACAAACACCACCAGGAATACCTTTTTGTATCATTCTAAAAATTTCAACATCACTTATCAATTCTAATTGAACTCCGGTTTTTAAAAGCATTGCATCAAAAGATAAACTTGGTGCTGTTAGATAAAATGCGGGAACCAGATTATAGTGTCGTTTACAAGTTTTACGAAAATTTTCAAATACATCTGTTAGCAAAAGAACGTCGGTTTTAAGATATAAATCTGTATACATACCCATATTTTGGATATTAAATACAGACCAAACGGACCAAGCATGTGCATAATCTTCGTCGGAAATGGGCTTATTACTCAAAGAGTTATAAAAGCATTTTTTAGAAGGCAAACACGTATCTTCATAACGTTCCCATTGACACATAATTATAGTCGTATGGATATACCCCTTTACGGGTAAGTAGGTCAAGTTCGTTTTTGTCAGGAAAATAAGATTTTAATTCTTGAAACTCTTGTTTTTTCTTTGTACTGACCAACTTTTCTAAGCTGGTTCCTAAAAACTTAAAAGAATCTACAAACCGGACCTGTATGCTTTCCTCGGAGGAAATCGGAATAAACTTTGTAAATGAAATATAGTTTTCTTTTGTTTTAGGTATTACTTTAATAGATCCAGGAGCTTCACCTAATTCTTTTATGAAAAGGTGACAATCATAACCAGATAAATTATGAAAAAACACAGGCAAAAATTTAGGTAATTTAAATTGTAAGTTACAATAGCTGTGAGCTGCACCGCGATATTTACCTGTTAAATGACAATGATCACGAACTCTATCACCGAACAAGAAGTGCTCGCAAATGTGACATGTTATCGCGTTTTCAAAGTCGCGAGCATTATCGTCAGTGTAAATCATAGGAACATTATTTTTTTAAATATTATGAATTTTTTGCGCATCTTTATAGATAGACTTTACAAAATTTGGTACACAATCCGAACCGCGATATGAAACGTAACGATTGTAGCGATCGTCTATCGCACACGTAATATGATAACCGTAAGCTACTGGCACGTGTCGCTGACGTGTTACAGTGCTCGCTTTAGTTGGATCAGGGTCACAAGATTCGTACCGTTCAAGCATTGTTTCAAAATCCGCATAAATAACAAATGGTACAATTTGCTTTCTATTATAATTTTTAAACTGTATAAAGGAACCCTTTGGAGGTAGTTCAGTGGCGATTCCCCCACAACTATGCGAACTAAGATCATCATTTGAATTAAAAAACACTAAACAATCATCACAAAAGTAAAGTTTACCGTGGTGTCTTGATATTTGACTCTTAACAAGTCGTGGCAAGTCCTTAATTAAACAGTAATGTGACAAATCGTTCTTTTCTAAGTAGAGTAAATGAATTACCATTCCTTTCAAAGCTTTTGGTTTGTACAGCGGTCCCGTGACGATATTATTTTCTAAACCATATATGTAAATACAAAAATTAGGGTTATTTAATTCGAACCGCGCAACATCTGAGAAACTTAATGGAAATGATATGTCCTTTACATTTAACACGTTTCGAAAATCAGGATAAGATGATACTCTTTCAGGATGACTTTTAGCTGGATATAAAGCGGCAACTACTGACCATAAAAAACAATATTTATCTTTATTGCGTATATTAACGCATGCTTTTTTCGATTTTATAGCAGCAGGCAATTCAATAATCCAAGTAGATGCAAAAGATGTCGACACCTAGAACCCCACCAAATCATAATATTCCTTCACGTTCCGAGTCGGACATCACCAAATTGTTCGCTAAAGATGAGTTGTCGACCAATGCTACAACTAATATTACCCAAAGAACAAATAAGCGCCGATGTCCCTCAGGTGACGACATTACTAGCGACTATTTGACCGACTTCAAGAACGAAATAAGAGATATGATACAAAACATGACTACCTCACAAAATACCCGTTTGGACAAACTAGAAAGCTATATAATCGAAATAAAAACCTCAAACACTAAGATAGAGGAGACTTTTACGGAAATGGAAAAAGCTGTGAACTCTTTTTCTGAACAGTTAACCTCACTTGAGGTAAAGATTGCAAGCCTGGAAATAGAACGTAACTCCATAGTAACTAAATTAACTGCACTGGAAGAAAAGGCGGAGTCCTTCGATCGTGCCCTTGTAAAAACTTGCATCGAGCTTCGCAACGTACCCAAGAGAGCGAAAGAAACTAAAAAGATGCTTTATGACGCCTTACTGGAACTTTCAAAACAACTCGAAATAAAATTACAAGTGTCCGACATACGCGATGTATCACGACAGCCTTCAAAAAAAGAAACTCCAAATTCTACCCTAACAGTCGAATTTACGAACACGCTGACTAAAACCTTCAAAAAAAGAAACTCCAAATTCTACCCTAACAGTCGAATTTACGAACACGCTGACTAAAACCAACTTTTTGTCAGCTGTTAAGGACTACAACAAAATAAATCCAAACAACAAGTTGAACTCAACGCATCTGGGTATAGAAGCTCCAAAAACGCCAACTTACGCTGCAGAACAATTAACTCCCAACTCAAAACGAATCTTTTACCTGGCTCGTAACTATGCCAAGATGAACCAATACATGTTTTGCTGGACCGCGGACGGGCGCATTCTGATGAAGAAGAATCCTGACAGTCCCTCTATTGTTATTAAAAGTGAATTACAAATCCAAAAGATGTCTGAACCGACTGCACCTGACAATGTATGACTAGGTCATCCTTTGAGTAGTGTAATTTTTCTGTTAACGGTTATTTCTGCAACTACTTTTAATTTTGTTATTACTTTATCTGCCATATTAATTAGGCTAGTTTTTGTAAACTACTGCACACCAAACTCCACCACAAACCCTTTATACAATTCTCATTTAGTAAAACTTTTTCCTAGCAAAAAGTTTAAACACTATAACACTACACAATGCTCACATTCACTCATATTAACCGTCCCTATGTTCTCACTGCCTCAATCCTATAACCTTATATATTACACTCTAATACCCTTATTTTCATACAACTATGTCTAATTCGATATATGATGTAATGTCTGATCTTGACCAATTTTCTGTATCTGAAACTCACATTTGTACCCCCGAAGCAACGAAATCATACGTTAAGAACGAAAGTGTCTGGCTTACTACTTTAACGCAAAATATCCGATCAATTAACTGTAATTACTTAAACCTTCAAACCCTAATTCATCGTATGAATATTGTCTGTGATCTTCTGGTCCTAACAGAATGCTGGCTACCATGCTCAAGTAACTCGTGCATTCCCACTCTACATAATTATACCACATACAAAACAACCAAACACCTTAATCAGAGTGACGGGGTAGTTGTCTATGCTAAGTCAGATATGATAACCAATTGTGAAGAGCCCGACTTTCTTGAATCAGCCTCGTGCTTACTTGTGAAGATAAATTCAGAAGTGGCTATACTTTGTATTTACCGCTCCCCCTCAAACGACAACATTTGTTCATTCCTTACTGCACTCAATAACATTATTCCATCTCTCACCACTTACAAATCGGTTATCATAACTGGAGACATTAACTTGGATATCAAACCTGAAACCCAAGATTCACGAGCCCACGAATATCTCAACACCCTGGCGTATCACGGATTTCTACCAGCCCATACACATCCAACGAGAGGCAAAAACTGCCTAGGTCACATTATGATTCGATCCACAGGTACAATTCTTACTCTAGTTTACGATACAACGGTAACAGATCATTGTTCTTCCCTTTTGTGTGTAAATACGCAAAACAAAAAATCCGAATCAACCCCCTCAAAAATGATATCTAAGGTAGACTATAATGCACTTGATAAAACTATGAAAAACCTTGACTTTACCCCCCTTTTTCTTATCTCTGACCCAGACAACGCTATAGACAAACTTACACAAATAACGAAAAATGCCTTAAATGAATGCACGACATTTGTCAAAGTTCCTTCAAGTAAAAGGATATTGAAACCGTGGATTACTCCAGGGTTGCTGCGTTGTATCCGGAACCGTGATTCTCTTCACAAAAAAGTTAAGCAGTCACCAGACAATCAAACTCTACTTATCACATATAAGCGATACAGAAATTTTTGTACAACACTTTTGAAAAAAATAAAAAGAAAATTTGATTCCGAAGAACTAAATAAGGCAGTCCACAACCCTAAAAAACTATGGGACTCTATAAAAACCATCACCAATTCACAGAAAAAGAGGAACTCCTCCAACCAACTGTTAACTCACTCTCACTCGCCCAGACAGTCTTGCAATGATGTAAACGAATTCTTTGTCAACATAGGGAAAAAACTCGCAGAAAATATAAAGACCACACAAATCCCCTCAACTCCCCCTCAAACTACAAAGTTCAATAAATCGTTCGTTTTAGAACAGACAGATCCTGACGAAGTTATAAGTACCATTAACCAGCTAAGGGTTAATGCTGCTACTGGTTGGGATGGCATATCCCAAACCTTCCTAAGAAGATACGCACGGACCCTTGCACCTATACTATGCCACATTTTCAACCTTTGCTTTCATTCAGCTATTTTCCCATCTTCTTTTAAAAGAGCAATTATTCATCCTATCTTCAAGGGTGGTGACGGAACATTACCAAACAACTATCGCCCAATAGCTGTTCTTAGTGCACTGTCGAAGGTACTTGAACGTCTCTTAAACAAGCGATTAGTCCTATACCTCGAGCATTTCAAACTGTTATCTCCCCAGCAGTTTGGCTTTCGCGGGAAGAAATCCACTTGTGAAGCAGTCCATATGTTAATTGGTAATATAGTACAGAACTTAAATACTAACAAGAAGGTTCTCACTATATTCTTAGATCTTGCAAAAGCATTTGACACCGTTCCCGTCTCCGCTCTTCTACTCAAGCTTGAAAGTTTAGGTGTCAGAGGGTCTTCACTTGATCTCTTCAAGAGTTATCTTACTGACCGCACACAATTTGTCACTATAGATGATTACAAGAGTGAAGAGCTACCCATTCAGTATGGTGTACCACAGGGTAGCATTTTGGGACCCACACTCTTTCTTGTGTTCATCAACGACCTTTGCAATCTTCCAATTCCAAATGCCACAATAGTTTCTTTTGCAGACGATACTGCCATCACTTTCACCGCAAATTCTTGGTCGGATCTCCAAGTTACTGCACAAGACGGCTTTAATTCCGCCTTGAAGTGGCTTTCCTCTCATACCCTTACTCTCAATGCCAACAAAACTAACTTCATCACCTTTTCAATGACCAATACTTCCCAGCCTAAAATCCCAATCTCTATAAAAGCTCATTCTTGTCCCACTCAAAATCAATTTAATTGTCAATGTCCCACCTTAACCCCAGTAGAGCAGGTGAGATATCTTGGTATAGTTCTGGACAAAAACCTTAACTTCAAATCCCATATTAACACCCTCACTGGTCGCATACGAAAGTTAATTTACATTTTTAAAACCCTGCGCCATGTAGCCAACCCGTTTATCATCCGAAACGTTTACTTTGCTCTTTGTCAGTCCATCCTAATCTATTGTATATCATGCTGGGGTGGTGCTGCTAAAACTATACTTAAGCCTCTGGAGGTCGCACACAGAGCTATTTTAAAAGTGGCTACGTTCAGACCGATACTCTCCCCAACTATCGAACTATATCAATCATGTAGCGTACTTAATGTAAGGCAACAATATATTTTACATATAATCCTTCTGCAACATCGTCGAACACCATTCAAAAAAATCTCCAAGCGCCGCAAAGACCTAATCTGCACAATTCCACCTACACGCACAGCTTTTATAAAAAAGTTTGCTCTCTATCTTGGCCCATCACTCTACAATAAAATTAACGCGAAAATTCCGATTTATGGCTTAACAAACTTTAACTGCAAAAAGACTGTTCGCACCTTCCTTTTAAACCTTACTTATGACGAAACGGAAGAATTCCTAAAAAAGTGATTACTCAAACACATACATGCATCACACACTACATAAATTAGCAAAACACTCACCACACTAACATTATACACACTACACCAAATTACTGAACAATTTTTTATTTATACTCTCTTTTTTTTTTTTTTTTTTTTCTGAACTCTCATTTAAAAATTTGTGTTTTCAAAAATTGCTATTTTTAAATTCTAGTTATTCTTGTTTTGGTTAATAACCTAATTTTAATAATATAATATCATTAGTAGCTTTCTGTAATGATTTATAATATGGTATATTTAACACGTGCTTATAAGTCAACCATTTATGACGGGGATCGGAACTGTTTCTCCTAAACACAGGTTATTCTGTAACCTATCTAGGAGAGCAGTACGGCACCCACTAACTAGATTAAGAAACTTTGTGCTTGTGCTTTATATTATATTATCTTAGCATGTCATCTAGTCCTAGTTGAACAATAAATCTTATGGTATGGTATTATGGTATAATAAATGAAACAACTTTTGATATGGTAAAAAATAAAAAAAAAAATAAAGCCTGAACCGCGCAAAGGTTGATATTTGTTGATATTGACTTCCAAATGAGAACTGTACAAGAACGTCCATCCACTGTCACGGTCTTGAAACTCTTCTATCTTTTTTGCTAAAGTGTTTTTAACTTGAGACAATAATGGTGTAAATTCATAATTCTGATGCAAAGTAAAATTTTTTGTGGAAAATGATTTCATCTCTTGACAATCATTTTTAGCCATCAAAAACATAGCAAAATATTCGAAATTAACTTTTATACTAGTGTGATCTTTAAGGGACATATCAATTAAAGTTTTAATTTTGTCTTGAACAATATTTAAAAATGATTTTGGACAGTAATTCTCAGACGGATCAGCAATTCTATACGAAGCTATACGATTACGAAAAGCAGCATGTATTATTTCAACGCTTTCGCAAAAATAGGAAATATTTTTGTTTTTATGATTAGTACTGCGTAGGTGACCTGTCCACTGACTGCGCTCAACGGATGTATTGCAAACAGCACAGAAAGGCATTTTTGTGTATTATTAGGTCTAAGGTTCACGTAAAATAGAGCAAGTTTTAGATTAACACCACAAACAAAAGATACAAATTATCAAAGACTTATAATTGTAAAAATGCTATGGTATCCCAAAGTCCCAAATATTTTTTACAGTTAACCTAAACCTAGCCTAGCCTTAGAATAAACAGATAACAAAAATATAAAATAATAGTTAATATAGTTAATAATAGTTAGTTTAGTGTTTATATTTATGTTGTCACTGTAAAACACGTGCTCCGAGTCTTGAAAAACTACATGAACCCGTCTCATAAATGTCTGCAGCGCGTCCCACTGCGGAGTTTCTTTATTTCATTGGACTTTAAGTGCCACTAAGGCTTTTTTCCACCGTTCAAGTGGAGTCGTGGACGCTGCATCAGACTTATTGTAAACTTTTACCTCCACGTAAAAGTCACCCTCTATGTTCACCGCCCGCCGCAACTTCCCGTTAGCGACTCGGCTCACGAGAGACGACGTGAGGTCTTCGCCGCCGGTTGCCGGTGCGCGATGCTCGCTATCCTCTAGGCCGAAGAGGTCCGAGCTATGTTGTTGTTGTTTTTTACTGTAAAAAAATAAAATAATATAAGTACCTTATCATTACAATAACAGCACCTTGAAAACGTTCTATCAAAAAAGAACCAATGGATTAAAGACTATGAATCATTGGATTGTGTTCCTGGTTTTAAGTATAGAAATAAATCCACTACTAACGTATAACACTCTTATTGGAATAAAATACACAAATACCTAAAGACAAGAAATAATAGAAATTACCTTGATTTAGATTCCGATTGCGAGGTGGAGGTACTCTCAGAAGCTTTACGCTTGGGAGATTTCTTTTTTGGCTGCACCTTTGCAGCCTCAGGTGCGCGACGTGTATATTCAGATTCAGATTCAGACCTGTAATCGAATAGACAACAATTAATTTCAAATAAAAAAATTCTGTAAAGAAGATTAGAACAATTGAACGCTCGACTTATGAAACACAAGGACACTGAAATAACATAATTATTTTTAAAAATACTTACGTACATTTTATGGAAGTATTTGGTATTCGTAATTGACAATAAACTTTTAAGTGGAGCTTTCACTAGAAGACGTTGGAGCGAATGTGAATTTTCATATAAATTAATCGAATTTAAGTAAAGAAAAATACAATCTCAGCAAATTTAACCTCATTACAAAATTAAACCTTAAATCATAGCATTACAAATGTATTACTAACTTATGTCAGTTACATCCATTTAAATCATAATATTGATTCCGTCAAAATGCAATTTCATCGTGAGAAATGAAACATAAAACCAGCATTTGTCCGACACCGACAAAGGTGCCGTTAGGTACCTGGCTTAGGTGTCTATGATTACTACAATTACTACTATTTATTTAATTTCTGTATGTTTGTTTATTTAAAAAATAATAACAAGACATCATTAGGTATGCACAGTTGTAAAATAATAGATTTTTGAGACATATGTGAAAAAATCTGGAACAAATATTTGGTGATTACTTTATTAGGTACATTTATATAATTATAATACTTAGGGTACTAACGCATGCTGTACGAATTTATTAACTTAATTATTAACATAAAGGAAAAGGGATTGCGATAGAGTTCGAACCTGAAACTTAGAAATATACATAAGCCTATTTGCTACCAGGGCTATTCTATTTTTACTATTATTTACTTTGATCATATAGGGATGACGCCAGCGTCATCAGTCAATAAGTTGCATTCGAGATAATTTATGTGCAGAAAAGTTTTGAACGGATAAGCGTACCAAAACTATTGCAGTCAAACTGCAAATATTAAACCATCAACTATAATAGAAATATAAGTAGGTATAGTATATTAATAAAGTCGTATAGTAGAAGTTATATTGAAATCTTACAATTTTGATAATATAAATAGTATTTTTAAACAATCCCTAGACAATAAAGTTACTCATTAAAAATATTTTTATACACATATTTATTTATTGTAACTACAAAGTCATAAAGGTCATAATTATTACAATAAAGTAATTTCCAAGATGAGTGTGCGGTACCGAAACTGAAGTACCTATTTTATGATCATAGGAAGTCCTGTATAAGACGAATTTAAACAATGTTTGCAACAAGCGCAGTGCTTATCTTGCATATTATACAAAGGTTCCCATGGAAATTACACACACACACACACACATACCTCACATACAACAAAATATACGCAGCAAATTATTGCTACTTGCAATTTTGCAGTTTCACAGACTGTAAAGGCTCATTTACACCCACTCGTAATAGTTGTCTGATACGGTCGATTCCGACGCTGCCGACAGGTATTTCATGAAAGAATACAATGTAGCGAAACTGACCGGACTTACACACACCGGACGGTAAATATTAGTGTAAATGCGCCTTAACTCAGCGCGACGTGCGGCGTGCGGTTGGATAGCAATCAGTAGAAGACGTAACGTGTTAATTAACGTGTAAGTAGTGTCGTCTGGGTGAATGTATTAAATTAAAATTTCGGATGTCCTCGGTACCAATCTGGTCGCATAATCTGAGTGCGCGCTTTGTGGTAAGGCGCTATCTCTAACTTTGTGGAGGCATAGTGACAATCTGTCCCAAATTTTAGTTTAATGTATACGGTAGCCTAAAATTCAGATGTCCTCGGTACCAATCTGGTCGCATAATCTGAGTGCGCGTTGAACCTCTGTGGTAAGGCGCTATCTCTAACTTTGTGGAGAGACTAGTGACAATCTGTCCTGAAGTTTAGGTCATCGGTTCAGACAGCCGACGCATTTACTTGTTTAATAAACGTGTAAGTTTTCATCTATATGAAACGAAGTTAAATTAAAATTTCGGATGTCTAGCCGCAGGAAATAGAATGTGTGTGCACTTATGGGTATGCGCTATTTCTTACTTCTGTGGACAGGCATAGTGACAATCTGTCCCAAGTTTTAGTTTAATATATACGATATTCTAAATTTCAGATGCCCTCGGTACCAATCTGGTCGCATAAACTGAGTGTGTGTTGAACCTTTGTGGTAATGCGCTATCTCTAACTTTGTGGAGAGGCATGAGGCAATCTGTCCTGAAGTTTAGCTTACCACGTTTCATGTAGATTTAAATTAGGAATAAATTCAGTACCTAGTGGTGAAATGTGTAGTGAAACTATGAAAGAATGACAGTAAAGTAGTGTAGTGAAACAGAGTTTAAACCGTAGATCTGCTTTTGTTAATCGAGGTAAGTGGTTGATATGAAGAGCTAGTTATAGTAGGATGTTATTGGGCATTCTACCACATCGAGAGTGACGAAGGCGAACGGAGTGAGCCGTAGGAACGGCAGGTGGGGTAGAATGCCCAATAATATCCTACTTTAAGCCCACCTCACCTACCTCACCCACCCCCGTCCCACCCTCGTACCTCATTTAAGTAATAAACTTTATCTAGATAAAGTTTATCTAGATAAAGTTTATCTAGATAAAGTTTATTACTTTATCTAGATAACGTTCATAATACCTCATTTAAATTGGTGTACTTTACAAACTTAGTATACACCTCTGCCCTACCCCTTAGAGACTTAACTTTATCTTTTTGAACTTTATCTAGATAAAGTTTATTACTTTATCTAGATAACGTTCATAATACCTCATTTAAATTGTAGAAAGTTATATTATGTGGTTACATACGTTCGTCTCGAGAGCAGGGGAGTTCGAAATCAAAATCGCGGCTGCAAAATTTTACAAAATAAGCGTCATCCATCTTGGATTTTAAACTTGACCTCATTTTCAGCATCAGGACCCCCGAAAACTATGGACTCGACAGCCATGACGTATATTTTGTAAAATTTTGCAGCCGCCATATTGGATTTTGACTTTGACCTCATTTTCGTCATCAGCGCCCCCGAAAACCATGGTAACGACACCCATGACGCATATTTTGTAAAATTTTGCAGCCGCCATGTTGGATTTTGACTTTGACCTCATTTTCGTCATCAGAGCCCCCGAAAACCATAGAAACGACACCCATGACGCATATTTTGTAAAATTTTGCAGCCGCCATATTGAATTTTTACTTTGACCTCATTTTCATCATCAGAGCCCCCGAAAACCATAGAAACGACACCCATGACAGATAGTTTGTAAAATTTCGCAGCCGCCATCTTGGATTTTGACTTTGACCTCATTTTCGCCATCAGCGCCCCTGAAAGCCAAGGAAACGACACCCATGACGCATATTTTGTAAAATTTCGCAGTCGCCATCTTGGATTTGATTTCGACCCCCCCCCCCCCCTCAGGAGAAGAAACGTGTGGGACCGCATAATATAACTTTTAACAATTTAAACTAGCTATTACGTATGTTAACTAGATAAAGTAATAAATGGGTGTACTACACGATTTTAGTATACACCTCTGCCCTACCCTTCGGAGAATACAGGCGGGATGTTATGTCTGTATGGGATCTCATTTTACGGATTTTTGCCCAACATCCTTTACGAATATAAATGTCTCCCAATAAGTACTGTAAGTCTACAACAGACGCAAAAGTTACATCTCCGCAGACGAAGTCGTACTAAATTTACTTATTTATTTATTTATTTGCTATGGATTACTTACAGCTAAAACAAACAGAATGAAAACTAGCATTATCAAGAATAATTACTCCACAACTATGTCAATAATAGCATTCAAGTATTTTTTGAAACTCTGATCCGGACTGTCCCTACAAGGATGCGGTATGGATATACTACATTACAATTCTGCATTTACGACTTGAGAATCTTCGTTATTTGGTATTCTCCTAAAACAGAAATAAAACAATTATTATAAATAAAATAAAAGTATGTTTACTACAATTGGATATTACATATTTATTTATTTTATTTAGGTACACTAATTTAAACTTTCGATACAGATAAATGATAATTTTATTTCAATTAAAATACATTACTTACCTCAATAATCTATTTTTTGCCAGTATAAGGCGTATCTTTTTTAGTAATTTGGATTTAACAGGCATTTTCAGCACGAAACTCAAAAGCGAATAAAATTATGTTCTGATTTCTCCGAGCGTTAGCGTCTACTCGTGACAGTAGATGGTGAAAGTTTTATGAAAATACACCCGATAGTGTCTGCGTGATTATCGTTTTTTTGTCCACGGTAGACATTACTTTACAAATTAATTACACTATGTTTAAAAAATATAATTGCAAATATTCACATATCAAGTTACGAAGAAAATTGTCTAGTATAACATATTTTATTTTCAAAGAAATCAGGCCAGCCGTTTAGACGTGATGATGAATTTAAAATCATTTAAAATCGTATATCTGCGCCTTAATCCCGATTTTTTTGACCTCGTGTACCGATTTACAACAAAACGGACCTGGCAACACTACCCACAGCACACCACGATGTCATAAGTTTAAATTCCATTAGGTCTATATTCAGCAAACTACGTAGCCTTTACAGTAGTGATAAAGTACCGGGTACATATTTGAACGTCGAACTTTAAAATACCTACGTGTAAAATGTCAACGTTCAAAACATCGAAAATTTAAATATCGATTGTAACGTAATATCGAAAATTGTTATACCTAAGCTTAAAATGTCTAACATTGAAATGCCGTGTGATAAAAAAATCTAATGATTAAAAATATCGATAGTCATTGTGCCTAAGATCAAAATGTCAACATTTAAGGACGCTATCACATTTTGAACTCGCTCAAGTTTACGTATCTGAATAGCAACACAACAACATTACGCGCACGCACACATTGAAACCATTGTCCACTCGATTTGATACGTAACTTAACTAATCTTGGTACTTGAAGGTATTATTTTTTAATTTTACTGGTGTATAATGAGTAAAGTTATACTTCATTGCAGCATCCTAGGAGATTTAATAAACCATGTAGTCCGTTTTCTGTTATGCTGCATCATCACACGAATTTTAGATCTTTAATAAAATCAAAAAGTAGTAGTGTCTGTGACTGGCTTCACTACGTAGTGTCACCTCCTGCCAGGAGATGGCGCCATACTCATTCGTTTTCCGTGTGTCGCATCATCCACGCGAGCTCCGTTAATATTTTGATTTTTTAGGTGAAACTTTTGAGTTTTAGTGAATTTCGAAGTTGAAATGGGAAAAAGGACAAAGGAAAAAACTAACGATGAGATTAGAAGAAAAATTAAACGTTTGGAAAAGGAATTAACGTTTCGACAAAGACCGCCAGCGGCATATTATCAAAGTGAAGGTATACCTAGTGTTTGTTTTTTTTTGCAGTTTGAAAGTGTTAAAATTGGGTATAATAGGAGGCGAGCACATGAATTAACGTTAATTATAGCATGTACTAAATGCCAAATATGTAACATGGGTTTATTTCAATATTTCTTCAGTGGTGGCACGCGATGTCATCCGGAAATGATTTGCCTAATTTCTTAAAGTGGTGGTACGTGATGCTACCCAGAAAGTTAGGAATATTATCAGAACTGATACTAAGATGACCCATTGACCCAGCAATCAGTTAAATAACCTAAAATAGCATTATTTTCTTAGTGGTGTCACGCGATGTCGTCCGAAAATAAATACTTACCTACCTACCTTCCTTCCATAATGTGATGGCACGAGATGTCACCCAGGAAGTAAATACCTTGCTAATTAGCTTTGTATCTCATAACAGATCCTGAATACAACTCCTACAATGAACATGAGGAGCCCGAGTTCGAACCTCTTGATAAAGGTATGGATAGTGATGACGCCAGCAAGCATGGAAGCAGTACTGAGGAGTGTATGCCCTTATCAGTGGTCGAGGTACCTGCAACTACAACCGACCGGCCCAAATATTCCTGAGATCTCTTCCCCGGAAAAATCGTCAGAAGTCCTCAAGAAAAAAAAATCAAGGTGACGAAAACCCTATACCTGTTGAAGTTTTGGCCATCCTCGAAGAAGCCAAACACTCAGAGGAAGCCTTTGGGAAAAACATACCTGCGGAGATCTCTGAACGTTGGGGTAAAATCCTACTCGAAGGTCTAACAAAGGACCAAAAGGAAAACCTGTTGTCTAAAACGCTGATACCGGGAAACTTTCAGCTGGCTAAAGCACCAAAGCTAAATGCCGAAGTTGCATCAGTTCTTAATGAACCAACAAAAATAGAGATAAGCGCTTAGAAAAAATGCAAAACCAATTAGGTTATGGTATCGCTGGCCTAGCTAATTTGACAGCAGAGTTAATATGTGAAGATCTCAGTAAAATTGATATTATTAAACAAATAGCACAGGTAAACCAGATCCTGCTGGACCTTCATTACGAGGAAACAATGAACCGCAGGAGACTTATTATTCCAATGCTGGATAAAAGCTTTATTACAATAATTCAAGGTGTAAAACGTGGAAAATTCCTCTTTGGAGATAATTTGAGTGAAAATCTCCAAACAAAAAAATCATTGGAAAAGTCTAGTTTGCAGATCAAGAAATCGAACCCGTTCCAGCAACCTACACCACGTAGACCTAATACTACGTCTTCTCAGGGAAACGCGCGGGCGCCTCCCCGCCAAGCGAGCGGGCAGGGGGCGGCGCGAGCGCCCCATACGCCAGCTCGATATTACCCACCATCTCCCCCACCGGCTGGCCGCAGAGCGCCGCTAGCGGCACGTCGCGGGCCGCCGCAGCCGAACCGCGCGCAGGACCATCGCAACCGTCGATAGAGGTACCACACGCTGGTCGTATTCAGCATTTCTTACACAGTTGGTTGAATATAACTACAGATCCCCAAATATTGGAGATAGTAAAGGGTTATTATAACTAAAAGTCTACTTTTCATTGTTACGAATATCAATGAAAAGTAGACTTTATTATTACTATAATAAAGTCTACTTTTCATTGATATTCGTAGTAATAAGTTAATAGTTCCTGATTTGCGAACCGCTAGTTCATTCATTCAGTTTGCCATACAAATTAGAGCGTTTTTCTCGTACTATAAAGGTTACTTTTAGTTGATAGCAATAATTAGATATGACTAATTTCCGAGTAGGTAGATACTTCAGAAAGTGTCGAAAATGTTGTGGTTGCCCTTTCTAAGAATCGCGCACACACACAGTTATAATAAGATTATTTAGATGTGTGTAGTTGTGTACCTACAGGTCACAGGTGCACCGTACACACCAAAACAAGGACGGTACGAATGAGAACGAAGGTCAAGGCTAGTGCCTTGACCGTCCGTCCTGAAATTAAGGCTGCCTTTACACCAGAGATGAGCGAGGATACGTAGCGAGATATGTGTGTAAAAGTCACCAATACCAACGCTAACTTAGTTCAAGCTATATAAAAATGAAGCGTTGTTATTGGTTGGTTTCACACACATCCCTGGCTACGCATCCTCGCTCATCTCTGGTGTAAAAACAGCCTAAAGCCCGGTTTCCATCGCGAGCGGAACGGACCCATTAATGACTTCGTTCGTTCGTTCTATTATCCAGTCTACGCCAGCGTACCTACCGGGATAACCTAAAAACGTCCGATCCGTCTGGAGCAGTCGCCAGACGGCTTTAGGCTTGCCTTGTAGTTGCCTAAAATGACAAAGTGTCCTATATGCAATGTTCATTATCCAACAATGATTTCGTAAATAACATTACTTCAAGAAAAAACTGGTGGTGGCTAACTTTTTCTTAAACATTGTGGATACAAATGCAAAAGTACGTAACTGAATTTTTCTTTTTGTGATGTAGTTGACAGATGGTGACCAAAAAAACTGTGATATGTAAAAGTGCGTGAAATCATTTTTGTTTTTATTTTTATTGCTTTTTCTGAAAGCAAGAATGTTACTAGACTTTGTTTTCTCAGTGATACCTATAGAATGCCTCGACCAACCGCAAAACGGTCAATTGTGTGGACATTTTTTGATGTGGCTGCAGATAATAAGACCATCATTTGTAAGCTGTGCAAAAAATCGTATCCAAATCACGGTAATACATCAAACTCTAAGGACCACTTAAAACGAATTCACCCTATTCAGTTTCGTGCTGAAGAAGACCGACGTGCTGGGCCAGTGAGGCAAAATCTACCAAATGCAACACCATCTACATCTGGAAGTTTTGGAACCCGTCAGGTAGGTCCTGAAAATAAAGCTAGCTCGACACAAAATGAAAATATTCAAAACGAAAATTTGACACAACAAGGTGAGGAACCAGTTACTAAGCACCACAGGCAGCTGCGTTTATGTGCAAAAGATGCAGACCTGACACCAGAACAAATAGCAAGTTTTGATGAAGCTGTGGTGGAAATGATAGTGAAAGATTACCAGCCCCTTTCTATAGTCGAGGACTCTGGTTTTCGTAACTTAATACGCAAACTAAAGCCTAGTTACACACTGTCCTCCAGAAAAACATTAAGTGAAAAACTTTTACCCGCTTATTACAAAGCCCATGTAGAAGCTCTTGGAAACATTCTCAAAGATGTTGAGCTGGCGCTAACATCCGACTACTGGAATTCCAGCAATGACAAAACATTCCTCAGCCTTACTGCGCATTATATCCATAATGATAAGGTAGCTTCAAAAACACTGGCGGCCCAGGAAGTAATCGGATCGCACACAGCAACCAACACCGCACCGCTGCGGTTATAACTGACATTTTGGAAAAATGGAATGCTTATGGAAAAGTGGTGACAGTAGTTACTGACAACGCCGCAAACATGAAGAAAGCGGTGTCTGAGGACCTTTGCAAACACCACCATCCCTGCGTAGCCCACACTATCAACTTAACAGTTAACGATGCAATATGGCGGCATTACTCACAAAATGTAAAAGCATTATCACCCATTTCAAACAGAGCTCGGTTTCAGCTTACAAGTTAAAAGAAAAACAGACGGAGCTTAATTTGCCAGAACTAAAACTAAAACAAGATGTCGCTACTAGGTGGAACAGTATCTATATTATGCTGCAGAGACTTGTTGAAGTAAAACGGCCATTAACACTAGCTCTGGCTGATTTAACTGACAGGGCGCCTGAAAACTTAACAGGTAATGAATGGGCAACTATTAAAGACTGCTTGCAAACTTTAAAACCATTCCTAGAATTGACTGAAATTCTCTCTGTTCGTATATTCTCTCGTATATTGACTCGCTACTCATAGTAATATACATACTTACTATGAGTAGTAACAAAACTTAACAAAACAAGTAACAGTAACAAGTAACAATTAAAACAGAAATAACTGAGAAAAACTCGGGACTACGGGAAGCGCATCAAAGTCGGGAAAGCCGGAATTGACAATGGTGAATGCCTGCAGTGTTGCCAACAGATAAACTAGCTCTCCACCAGATTCAACTTCGAAAACCACCAGAAAACCACTAATAAAAATCGGCCCTACTACAAAATTCGCTAAAATTTCCACTAAATAAATTTTTGGTTTTTGTGAAAGGAAACAGTAATTAAAGTAGTTATATTAGTAAAAAAAATATTTATTATCACGTAATTAAATATTTAAAATCAGTAAATCACCATAAAATATTATTAGTAAATCAACAAGTCAAGATGAGGAACATAAACATTATTCCACGACGCCGTCAACGTTACGTGTATAGTTAATAGTTTTAAGGTTTTTTAATATGTATTAGTTTATTATTTTATAAGATTATTTTGTGTATTTTATTTATGGGCCTTATAGTTGCCTGATAATAAAATTATTATTATTATTTTTTCTTTTTTCTCGGAACCATTGGGTCCCGGTCCTTTGGAAGGCGTACGAGGGGCCGAAGCCAACTCGCAGAGGCCCCTTAGGAAATTTTAATGAAATGCGGCACCAACCGACGATTATCCCTGTATGCGCTATGCAAGTGCACCCAAGGACAACCCCCGGTTGGTGTAGGTGTTGAAGCGTGAAATGTAGTAAGCATGATCCTACCGTGGTTCATACACAAAAGCATAGATGGCATTATTGTACAATCGATGTCGAATATTGATCCGTGCGGTTTAGTTCACTCCCCGCACCATAGATGGAGTTGTGCTGTGACGTAATATTACTGAATCGCGATGTTAAGATCCTCCGCATATTATAGACCTCAGCACGACAATTCGTATTAAATCAATTACTCTTAAAGGAACAAGTTGTTTTATTTAGTTCCTCAAACTGTCACAGTGCAGTGAAGTAGTTCAGTACTAAGTGGTGTCTGAACATTTGGTCTTGTCGAGTCGGACAGAAATCGGCATAGAAACCAGGGTGGATCGCCCTGAAGTGCCGCATAACAATCTCCACACAGTAGTGGGATTGGTGAACGAGCGAAGAGCTGCAGAGTGGCGCGAAGGCGCAGCAACGCAGCGGCATAAGTGACGTAGTGACGCGGTGACGCAGTGACGCGGTAGTACAGTGACGCGGTGACGCAGTGACGCGGTGAAGCGGTAGCACAGTGACGCGGAAGCGGCGACACAGCGAGACGGCGCGGCGCGGCGGCTCAGCGGCGCGGTTACGGAGTAGTTTACAGCGGTCAACAGTAGAGGGCGCACCAGTCCTCTCCAGAAGTGATATTTGGATTGCGGTGATTTGGATTGCAGGGAATTAGTGTTAAAAGTGAAGAAAAAGTGCGTAAATTACGGCATTATCAGTGATTACGTGTGTAAGTGTACGGCCAGCGAAGACTTCTATTCCAAGACTACCAAACGGGACGATATTGGACGGTATGTTGTGAAACTGCCATTCACAACCAATCGTCCCAGTTGCACGTCCATGGGGTCATCAGAGGTCATTGCCCGTAAGCGTTTTATCAGCTTAGAGAGAAGATTATCAAAGGAACCGGAACTGAAAACACAGTATAGTGCCGTTATAAACGAGTATATTCAGCTGGGACACGCCGAAGTGGTCCCTCCATTGGAATTAGGCAATGATGCGTTTTACCTACCACATCACGCAGTGGTGCGTGATGACAAACTTACAACTAAGGTTAGGGTCGTCTTTGACGCTTCTTGTTCAGGCCACAATGGTATATCATTAAACAAAGAGTTAATGGTTGGCCCAACCCTACAACCCGATTTGCGTCAAGTTATCATGCGATGGCGCCGCCATCCCATATGTTTAGTGGCGGACATTGTCAAAATGTACCGTCAGATTAAGGTGAGTCAAGAAGATGCAGATTATCAGCGCATTCTGTGGCGCGACAACCCAGAGGAAGAGTTGCAACATTTACGGTTGTTACGCGTCACATTCGGCACATCATCTGCTCCTTATCTGGCAGTTCGTTCGCTACAACAGCTTGCTCACGACGAAGGAAGCAGTTATCCGTTAGTGACCAATAGAGTTCTAGAAGATTTTTATGTCGATGATTTTATATCAGGTTGCGAATCTGTTGCCGAAGGTGAACAGATTCATCAACAAATGAACGAGTTGTTGAGTCGTGGAGGCTTCCAGCTACAGAAATGGTCCAGTAGTAATATTGAACTATTTAATAAAATTAAAAATGGCCCATCAAATGAAAACTTAGAGATAAAATCAAATGCAATTATGAAAATATTGGGCTTAACTTGGGATAGATTAACCGACAACTTCAAATACACAGTCAATCTTTCTCAGCTCGAAGCACCTGTGACTAAACGCAAGGTAATATCCGATATTGCCCGCTTATTCGATCCTCTGGGTTGGCTTGCACCGGTCATAATTACAGCCAAGATATTCATTCAGCGTCTATGGCTTGCAGGGATCGAATGGGACGACGAACTTCCCGACCAACTGTTAAAGGAATGGTTCAGTTATAGGAACAACCTTCACAATCTTAGAGAATTCGTATTACCAAGATGGATTCACACGAGTGAACATGACGTTCTGTTAGAACTGCATGGCTTCTCGGACGCCTCGAATGCAGCCTATGCAGCGGTTGTCTACATTCGGAGTATTAATGCCGATGGGCATGTTCATGTAAGCCTAGTTGCTGCAAAGACCAAGGTGGCCCCTGTCAAACAGGTATCCATACCTCGTTTGGAGTTATGTGGCGCTGTGCTACTATCAAAACTTCTGCGTGAAGTTTCGGACACCTTAGGTATTTGTAAGGAAAACATACATGCCTGGACTGACTCCACAGTGGTGCTCGCTTGGTTGAGTAGCCACCCCAGCCGCTGGAAGACCTTTGTCGGGAACAGAGTTTCTGAAATACTCACAGTCATGGAGAATAGTCAGTGGGCGCATGTCCAGTCCAAGGATAACCCCGCAGACTGCGCGTCGCGCGGCGTGGATCCCTCCGTTTGCGCGGACTTAGAATTGTGGAAACAGGGACCAAGTTGGTTAAAATTTAAAGAGATTAATTATGATAGAAGGGAAATCAAGGAAACTAATCTAGAAGAAAAAGGGGCAGTAGTAGCATGCAATACAGTAAATGAGGAAAGTGAGGGGGATTGTATAATGTCTAAATATTCATCTTTAAGAAGACTCACTAGAGTGATTGCTTATTGCAAAAGGTTTTTAAAATTTAAACAAAAAAACAAACCTATAATGTTTAATAAATTTTTAACACAGCCTGAAGTACAAGGGGCATTACTTACCTGCGTTAAATTGTGTCGAGGAAAATATTTTGAATCTGAAATACATACAATCAAGTCAAAGGCGGAGTCAACAAAAAAGGGAGTACTTACGTCACTCACTCCTTACCTAGATCAGGAACAACTTCTGAGGGTGGGTGGCAGGTTACACAAGGCCAATATGCATGACGATTCAAAACATCCCTTGATTCTTCCTCGCAAGGCACACCTTACTAACCTTATAATCGCTGACGCTCATGAGCGGACATTGCATGGCGGGCCTCAATTAGTCTTAAACTATTTGAGAGCAAAATATTGGATTATTAATGCAAGGAGTGTCGTAAGACAACACATACGTAAATGCGTTATTTGCATTCGGCACTCGGCTCGTTCTGTACCTCCATTAATGGGATCATTGCCCGCAGCTCGAGTCAATGCTAGCCGACCTTTTCAAAAAAGCGGTGTGGACTATGCAGGTCCTATCAGCATCAGGTCAGCAAAGGGCCGCGGTCACCACTCCACTAAGGGCTACATCTCCTTGTTTATATGTGGGTCGTTTTCAAAATTAATGTACATTTTGTTGTAATTATGTGTCCATGCAACTTATTGGTAAAATAAAATAAAATAAAGTTCAAAAAGTAAACAAATAAATCAACATTCAGACTAGTTACTAATAAAATAACAAACACACATATGTTTTTATTTGAAAATTGCTTCTATCGCTTTATAAAACTAAGTTTAATTCCTGTCGTAATTTGTTTCCCATACAAAAGTGCAATGTCCACCAGTCGCGCGTATAGTAAAAATGCAGAAAATAATAAATAATGCACGCAATAAGCAGCCTGATTCAACAATGTCTTGTCAGATGAACGGGTAAGATATATGGAATATACTATAAAACAATGTAATTATAATAAATAATTTATTTATTAACCTACAAACACGTGTCTCGTATTCCATTCCTTTGTGTTATTCTTTCTTGTAATGTTGATATTTTACAACAATAGAAGTAAATTCCAAATGTAGTATGGCAACTCTATACGTCAACATGGTTACAACGAGAGGGCGCTAGTTTCTTTCGGCCGCGCCATTTTGTTTTGTAACTGATGGCTTCACTTGGTGCGCGTCGTAAAAAGGACAATAAGAATTTGTTTTAAAGTGCCAAATTACGAGAATTCGGTAAGTACTATACTTTACATTGCAGCATGTCAGTGAAGTTGATGGTAAATTGTAGTCAAATGCATGTTTCACAAATAACTCGAGGGTGAAATTACAAGAATATTATTATTTATAGGTTAAGGACACGTTCGTTTTATTCATTTGTGTGACCATTGTGTTATTATTTTTGTGTCACGTTACACAATGGAATGGGTTAGGGCTTGTTTACAGTATTCAATTAAGTAAATATAGTTTTCTATTTTCCGTTTTAGGAAAGATGCCGTTAACGCCTGCTGAACGGCAAAGACGTTACCGAGAGCGTTTAAAAACAAATCATCCACAAAAATGGAAGGAAGTACAAGAAAAGAATTTGATTAGAACTAAAAATAAATACATACCAATAACTCAACTTTCTGAATCTGAAAAAAAAGTAAGGCGAAAGGAATGGCGAAGGTCTAAGCAACAAATGACTGAAGAAAAATCGGATGAAACTAAACGTTGTCGAAAAGTGTATAAAAAGAGATATAACAAAATAACACAAGAGAATAAAAAATTAAAAGAAAAAGTAAATACATTAATCAGAAAAAATAAAGCACTGAAGAAAACAATATATAGGTACAAAATTCTACAAGCGGCGCATTCACAGGACAATGATCAGGATAAAGAGAATATTTCAAATGTTAGAGACCTAACGCCAAACTCCAAAACTGAATCCTTTGTTAGTTCTTTGAATATTTCGCTTTCGGAAAAGGAAAAAGTTAAAAAGGAATTATTTCATAAAAATATATTGTGCGAATCAATAAAAAATCAGTATGAATTAGCGTCAAGTAATGAGCAAAAAAACATAATAAAAAATATAGTTGATAATAGTTTGGTTAAAAAGTATAGGACAAAAACTAAGCTGGAAGCAATAATTGGGCTAAAAGGTAGAATTCGAGTTCCGATAAAGAAAAACCCAGTGAAACACGAGGCACTCGCACAAAAAATTCGTAACTTTTTTATAAGAGATGACGTTAGCCGCGCTACTGCTGGCAAGAAGGAAACGAAGACGGTGAAAAAAAATAAGATGCAAAGACGATACCTCCTCGAGTCAATGAAAAAATTACGCTTTAAATTTATTCAAGAAACACAAATTCCCGTGTCGTATACCACTTTTACTAGATGCAAGCCTTTTTTTGTATTAAGTCCTAATCTCTCTAACCGTGACACATGCGCCTGTAAAAAACATGGTAACATAGAATTTAAATATGCAACACTTAAAAATATTTCGATAGTGAAGTTTAAAGATCTGGACGAGTTCATGAAAAATATTGTCTGTGACACTCAAAAGAGGGAATGTATGTACTCCGAATGCAAATATTGTTTGAAGGAAAATACAACTGTTTATAATTTGTCGGAGTGTAATTTAGATGATAATGTGTCTTGGCTGGAATGGACAGTTCAAACTATAGAATATCAAAAGGAAAACAAAAACAAAACAGCAAAAAGAATGGTAAAAATTATAAAATCAGGGACGATAAGGCATTTAGTCATGGAGTTTAAAAAAGCACTGGCAGAATTCAAAGTACACTGTTACAATATATGGCACCAATATAAGTGGTACAAATACTTAAAAGAAAATTTAAACGTGAATGAAGTTCTAATTCATTGCGATTTCTCGGAGAACTATGCTTGTAAGCTGCATAAAGAAATCCAAGCTCTACATTTTGGTGCATCCCAAATACAAATTAGTCTCCATACTAGTGTCGTGTACTTTCAAGATTATTTCGAGTCTTTTTGCACACTTTCAGACTCAACTAAGCACACTCCGGAAGCAATCTGGGCTCATCTTTCGCCTATACTACGGGATATCAGAAAAAAAACACCTCAAGTGGACACAGTTCATTTTTACTCGGATGGACCCACAAGCCAGTATAGGCAAAAAAAGAACTTCTTTTTATGCTCGAGTGTGCTGGAATCTTTAGGATATTCTTTTGCTACCTGGAACTTTTTTGAAGCCGCTCACGGCAAAGGTGCTGCTGACGGCATAGGAGGTGCCATCAAAAGAACTTTGGACAAGAAGGTAGCTTACCATACAGACGTAAAAGACGCGAAAACAGCATATGACGCTCTAAAAGATGAGACTACAGTGAAGATGTACCTAATAAAAGAGGAAGACATTAATGATATTGAAAGAGGGATAAGCTCATGTGACTTAGTTGCTGTACCGCAAACAATGCAAATACATCAGATAACAAGTTCCTTTGGTATGTCTGAATTGTTTGTAAAGCAAGAACAGTATGTAATTGGTTACAGAAAATTGAGCTGCTTTTGCCATAGTGAAAGGTCTTCTATAAAGGGGTTTTGTCATTGCTTTTCATTAAAAGAACATAGCTTGCTGAAAAAAAAGGGGAATCCATGTCTGGCAAAAAAGAGAAAAATTATTTATTCGTCTGATTCCGAGAGCAGTGATCCTGATAATGATGTATTATTCACCAAAACTGATCATAACGCAACAAATCTTCAAAAACCGACCTATTTTAATACTGACATTAACAAACCAAGCACGTCCAAAGTCACTATTCTTTCAAATGTAAAAGTAAACTATAAATTATCTGATTTGCAAAAAATTACAAAATCAGCCCAATCTTACAATGTATCATCACTTGATTTAAAAAGAGACTTTTGTGAGATGTTTGATGATAGTGATGATGAAGCAATTTTTTAAATGAATTTTGACTATGGCATCGGTTTTTAGTCTTTTTAATAATAAGAATGTCAATTTTTTTGTTACTTGAATTGTGTCAGTTTAAAATACAGATTGTCCGTAAAAAATCTATTGAACTGAACACAAATTTAATGATTGTTAATAAGATTATTAAGATGTTAAAAATTAAAAAAGTAGAGGTGTAAAATTTAAACACGAATTAAGAAAATTTTATATCGTTAAAATAATACATAATGTTCCTTTCCAAACTCGATAGAAAGAGTAAACATCAGTATCCTTGCAGAACATTTAAGCCTTTAAGACTTGTCTTAGAGGGACTCGACGTAAAGAGAACATATTATTATGGCTTATAATAATGATATAAAAATATTATTGCAAGCCTTTTTTTTTTTTTTTTTTTTTGAGGATGGGAAATCATCAAATGACTCCTCCCGCTCTGGGTGGAGCGGAAGGGAGTGTCAGACTCTTACTGACTAAAACCCACCCGTGTTCCTTCCTTAGCCCTTTATGTTCCGGGCCAGCGGTAACCCTATCGGACAATCCCGCTGACCCGGCAGGCTTCGGCCCTAAGGGGCCCCTCCTCGATGCTGACATCTCTTTGAGGCGCGCGTGGAACACGTACGCGCCGTCCGGCACGGGCCTGGTCCTGATCGGGCGGTGAGCTACCCATTACTCTCCGCCCGCAGGCCCGCGCCTACGGTGGCCGGGAGTCGTCACGCGGCTCCCGACGCCCGGAGCGTCTCCCGCGGCGGCTGGGACGGGAGGCTCTCTCCCTGAGCCGTTCCGCCACCTCCTTCGCTAGCATGACTGCTTCGCAGAAGGAGGTGACTGCCTCCCACTCCCTCTCGCCCCGGACCATGGCTTGCACCAGGGCCGGACGCGAGAGGTCGCCGTCGCTGCCAATCGCCTCTACGAGGACACGGCGGTGCTCCGCCCAAGCGGGGCAGACCTCCACCGTGTGCTCCACCGTGTCCTCTGGGCGATCCTGGCAATGGTGACACCCGGGCGTTTCCTCCCGCCTGATGATGTGCAGGAACCTCCCGAAACTTCCGTGTCCGGTGAGGACCTGCGTCAGGCGAAAGGTGAGGGCGCCGTGGCGCCTCTCTAGCCACTCCTCAAAGAGGGGTCTTATCGCCGCTATCGCGGCGTGCCCTGCGCTGGGTTGCGACAGTCGCTCTTTCCATGCCGCCATGAGATCGCGCCGGAGATCCGTCCGCTCCGCAGCGATTTGCCGCGGAAGCGGATCCTCCCCCCGGCGTAGTGCCTCCGCGCGCCACTCATACAGGCGCGCGAGGACTATCGCCTCCAGATCCCATGGCGGCAGTCCGGCAAGGAGGCTTGCCGCCTCGCCAGAGATCGTGCGGTAGCCCCGGATAGCCCTTATGGCTACCACCTTCTGGGGCGCGTTCAGGTAGTGGGCGGCTCGCCGCCGCAGTGAACGCGCCCACACCGGGGCCCCGTATATGGCCATGGACCGCACGACCCCCGCGTAAAGCCTCCGGCAGGAGGCGTTTGGCCCCCCCAGGTTGGGCAAGAGCCGCTTGAAGGCGGCCCCGGCCCGTTCCAGTTTGGGGGCCAAACGTCGGAAATGCTCCACGAAGTTCCACCGGCTGTCGAGGACGAGACCCAGGTATTTCATCGTCATCCCGACGCCGATGTGAACCCCTCCTACCGTTAGTTGGGATCCCGATGGCGGCGCGTTCCGGGGCCCATGAAACGACATGGCCTCGGACTTGTGCAATGCCACCTCGAGACCCAACTGCCGGATCCTCTCCACGACTATCGCAACCCCGCGTGTCATCGCGTCGGCCGCCGCCTGATGCGACCTCCCCTGCGCCAGGACCAGCGTGTCGTCAGCGTAGCAAACCACGCTGACGCCATCAGGGAGGTCGGCGCGCAGCACCCAGTCGTACCCGATGTTCCACAGAGGCGGCCCCAGGACCGATCCCTGTGGGACACCGCACGACATCTCTCGCCGGTTCCACTCCCCATCGCGACCGGGGTAGCTGACGGCTCTTTCCGTCAGATACGCCTCGACTATTCGACGGAGGTAGGGCGGCACCCGGTGATACCGGAGTGCCTACACAATGGTGCTCCAGGGCAGGGTGTTAAACGCGTTGGCGATGTCGAGTGACACCGCCACGACGACCCCACCCCGGGACACCGCGTCCCCCGTCGTGAGGGCTCTCACGCGCATGATGGCGTCCACCGTCGAGCGCCCCTTGCGGAAACCGAACTGGCTGTCCGCAAGATCCGGCCCCGTCCTCACCAGGTGCCCGACGAGGCGGCCCGCAATCACTCTCTCAAAGAGCTTGCCAACCTCGTCGAGCAGCACGATGGGCCGGAATGCGGACGGAGAGTCCGCAGGGCGCCCTGGCTTCCGAATGAGGACCAGCTTCCCCGTCTTCCAACGGCGTGGAAACTGGCCTCTCTCCAAACATGCGCTTAAGAACGCCTCCAGTCGAGGCCCGAGAGCCCCCGAGGCCAGGACCCAGGCTTTACCTGGCAAGCCGTCTGGTCCTGGGGCGGTATTTTTGGCCTTCAGCCTTCCTACCGCCGCTCTCAGTTCTACCCCGGTCACAGCAGGGATGTCGTCGTCGTCCGCGTGGTCCGCTTCGGGCACCGCAATTGGCGGAGCCATGGGCGGGGGGAGCACACTCCCCCGCCCGTGAAGGGAACAGAGCGCTCACCACCTCCTCCACCAGCTGGGGGCGGAGACTCTGCGTCTGCGTCTGTGTTGTTTCTAAATGTGATTTTCAGACCTTTTGTATTTTGTTAAAGACAATAGAATTTTAAATACCTATGTTGAGTTAAACAGTGAAATAAAATTTCTTAAATTCTTAATTGTGATTATTGCACACGTGTTTAACATTAAAACTTTTGATTGTCAAATTATTAAGAAAATTAAAGATTGTTGTTTTACTATATTGTTAAATACAAGATTTTTGAGTTATTGATTGTTAAATATTTTAAATATAATATGATTAAATAAAATTTCTTAAATTCATAATTGTGATTTTTGCACACGTGTTTAACATTAAAACTGTTGATTGTCAAATTATTAAGAAAATTAAAGATTGTTGTTTTTCTATATTGTTAAATAAAGGTTTTTGAGTTATTGATTGTTAAATATTTTAAATATAATATCATTAAAACGTTAAGCGTATGTTAAAAATGCAAGACTGCTAAAACCAAATAAATGTGATTTTTATGACCTTGTTATGTTTAAGGCATAAATAGATAACTCGTTTTTTTTATTTTCTAAGTTTTTTTACACGTGATTTTGTCTATTAATAAGATTAAACTGATTAACTACTACCAAATTGGTTTTTAAATAATTCATTGTGACTCTGCCCTTATTCTTCATTTGTGTTACTTTTGTGTCACGATAACACAAAATAAACACAAAGGAAATGTACATTAATTTTGAAAACGACCCATGTATGGCCACTCGAGCCATACACTTAGAGATAGTAAGTGACATGACATCACAAGCCTTTTTAGCGGCCTTTTAGCGGTTCACGGCGAGAAGAGGCCATTGTAGTGAAATGTGGAGTGACAATGGCACTACCTTTGTCGGAGCTGACAAACAATTGAGAGCACTATTCACCCACGAAAAATCTAGCGTTGCAACTGACATTGCCGAGTGGTTGGCAACCAATGGAACAGCTTGGCACTTCATCCCACCTCATTCTCCAAACTTTGGAGGACTTTGGGAGGCTGGGGTGAAGTCATGCAAACATCACCTCAAAAGGGTGATAGGCAACAGCACTCTGACCTTCGAAGAAATGACTACAGTTTTAGCCCAAATAGAAGCATGTTTAAACTCTAGGCCAATTTCGGCGTTAAGCTGCCATCCAGAGGATCCGTATCCTCTCACTCCAGGTCATTTTTTGATAGGAGAACCTTTACTTCACGCACCGGAATCTAATTTCGAAGGCTCAAATATTAGCAATTTAAAGAGGTGGCATTTAACCCAACGCATGGTACAGGATTTTTGGCGCAAGTGGTCTCGTGAGTATCTCGTTCAGTTTCACCGGAGGAACAAGTGGGCGCATCAAACCACGGAACCTAAAATTGGTGATGTAGTTATGGAGGACGATTTACTTCCTACGAGATGGCTCCACGGTTTAATAATCGATAAGCATTCTGGCTCTGACAAGGTCACACGAGTAGTGTCTTTGCGCTGTAAGGGCACAATTATAAATAGACCAGTCTCAAAATTAATTGTACTGCCTGTCACTACATAAAAAACACATTTTCTAGTATTAAGATTGGTGAGTGACAGTATGTTGTCATTTACAATAATTAAATTTATAATGTCTTAATCTTAAGTAACTTGTTAACCAATTTTGTTGATAATTTTAGTTTTTTTATTCTTTACGTGTATCATGGTTATTTTACTTATGGTAGAAGCTGTACAAGTGGTTTAAGAATTATTGCATACAGTCCACATTCGAATTACCTTTGTAACAAACTTGAAGCTACCACGTTGTAATGTAATACACGCCTTTTATCAACAATGTCAGTTACGGACAATCTGTCCATGGTGGGCGGGATGTTGAAGCGTGAAATGTAGTAAGCATGATCCTACCGTGGTTCATACACAAAAGCATAGATGGCATTATTGTACAATCGATGTCGAATATTGATCCGTGCGGTTTAGTTCACTCCCCGCACCATAGATGGAGTTGTGCTGTGACGTAATATTACTGAATCGCGATGTTAAGATCCTCCGCATATTATAGACCTCAGCACGACAATTCGTATTAAATCAATTACTCTTAAAGGAACAAGTTGTTTTATTTAGTTCCTCAAACTGTCACAGTGCAGTGAAGTAGTTCAGTACTAAGTGGTGTCTGAACAGTAGGACTATTGCAGGATATGGAAAAATAAAAAGTTGGACTATGGGTTTGGGTGGCTAAAGTGGACTGGTTACCAAGAACTATGGAATAACTACGACCCCTGCCTGATCAATGTTTTATATATACACGGATAAAATGGCAGGGGGTGACTTGCACACTCAACAATGGGCCCCCGGAAACGGTCGCTAGCACATAGTGACGTAGCAACAAGGGGGCAACATGTCCTGAGGTGCTTATGAGGAGTGGAGAGGTATTCCACGGCTATCAGGACAATCCCGGAAGTACGGTCAAGATCCCTACCAGCATCTTACTGGAATACTTCCTTCCTCCGAGCACGTTTGCTCTTGCGAATCTCCACTCAAGCCGGCCAATAAAGGCAAGAATGAGGTGGGAGCTCTGTTCATCGTCATTGTTCACTCCAGCCGGCCAATAAAGGCAAGCCAGAGGTGAGGAACAAGACTTCTCCCTGAAGATAGGGTCCGTGGGGTCGCTACTGCCCAACAGTTCGCCACATGCTGCCCTGCGGATTTCTGTATCTCTCTTGGTCTGGCTCCTCACTTTAGACCTATTCCAGCAAAGTAAACTCTTCCGGCATAGGCCTAGAGTTCGGAGCGCGCAAGCCCCACCACGGCGTCAACGTAGAGATACGGCGGCGGGGTTATTATTATTATTCAATAAGAACAACAACTAGGATAAAAAAGTGATATTCTAAAATTCGTCTTCAGATGAATTTTTGTCTGCACCATCATCGGTTTCACATTTATATGATTCTTGGGTACTGATTTGTTATAGAACTTTTATTAGAATTTACCTACACAGTTAAAGTAAATATTTCTGAAAATTAAATGAAGTAAAAATAATATACATATTTCGTAATGTTTTAGTGGCTTAGTAGTTGAGTGATAGCATTTTCAGTAATTGAAACTGAATTCTATTAAACCACTAGAAAAACCACCAGCTACTAAAAGCAAAGTCTGTGTGGTGCAGGACTTAAAGAATAGCACCACCCCATACATCCCGTGTGTGGGTGTCGTAAAAGGCGACTAAGGGTCGTACCGGAGAATGGGCAGCAGCGATCTCTATGCATTCCACCACCTTATCATACTGCGATCGCCAACCCGCCTGCCAAGCGTGGCGATTATGGCAAACCCCCCCTTTTGGAGGAGGCCTATGTCCAGCAGTGGACGTCTTTCGGCTGAAATGATGACTAAAAGCAATATTTCGCCACTAAAAGTGGGGTCGACACCATCAGTGTTAGTGGATAATTCACTAAGTTGGTAACACTGGATGGCCGGCGACAATGACATTTGTTTGACAAACAAGATAAGATGGCTGCCAAGTTTCTTTAACCCACCAAACTCCAGATGTCGCTGTCGTCTGTGGAAATGATGACAGTGTTAAGTGTGCCCCCCTGGCGCGGAATGACCGACCGCCCGACCGGCAAGTGTCCGCAGGTAGAAAACGTATAGAGTAATTTGAGAGCTTTTCTTATTTTTCTCATAAATGAAATGTTATTTATTTATCTATAAAATATTTAGCTTATCTTTACAGAATTATGTATAGGCAACAATATATTCTAATTTTTAAGTTAAAATATGCTTTGAATTTAGCTATATCGGGTCCTATTCAGACCCCTTTATATTTAATTTTTTGCGATTATTGTGATGGTAAAAACGTATTTAGGTGAAAATTTTGTATGGGGCTATTTAATTGCTTTGGGCCCAGTATGGAGATAAATATGTAGATGTTATGGTGGTTAAGAAGATAAACACCCACTTCAATAGTCACAAGTAAGTTTATTCTTGTAGTTGGATAGAAGGAGAAATCACAGTAGTAGCAAGATATAAGAGAATAGGTTTAGAGAATAGATTTAGAAAAATAATAAGTAGTAGAAGGTTTTAGAAGGTACACTGTTACAGTTCGCATACAAGCTTCGCGGCAGTGTATTAATTACGACTGACGCACATAGGGGTATTAGACATCAAAAGTTGATCAAAACTCTTTTTATAGTAATAGGTCAGTAAAACCGTTACCTAAGCTTGTTTTAGTGTTAGAAACTTAAATAAAACTAAAAATTAATTGAAAACTGGATGTTTATTAAAAAATAATATTATGCTACACTAAAAAATAATTATGATTCGTCACACGAGCTCTCTTCATTTGATTCATCGTCTTCATTTTCACTTTCTGAACTTTCTTGCCTTGAAGTTGTTGCAGATTTGGATGGCAGAAGAAGATCGATCGTTTCTTTCGAAAACGGTCTCGTTGATTGTCTTGGCAATGGACGTATACTTGTTAAAAGAGGGTCTGAGCTCAACAGTAATCTGTGTATAACGTCTTTATTGCATGCCTCTCGGGAAAATTGTCTTGCGAACCCAAGCCTGTATGTGCGAAAGTGCTTATTCCGGGCTTCGGCAGCCTCCTCTGATAGTTGCCCGATTGGTAACAAGGCATGTGAAATGATTTGACCACCATGCACTAAAATTTTGTGCATGGTTGGTGTCATTGGATGCCAGCTATATAAACTTACGTATAATTGAGCTGTTTCGCATGTAAATTTTTCAAATTTAGCAACATTAATTTCATGGCCACTTGATATTGCCTCCAATATAATCTTTAATCTGTAAATTAAGGTTTCGTCAACTCCAGTAATTTCACTGGTCAATTTAGGGTTTTGAAAAAATCTTCGGGCAGAATTCCCATCGTTCGTGCTTCCGAACCCAGCTTTTGGAATATCTTCTAAAAGACCCATTTCCTGTCTGAATTTATCTTGAATTAGTTTTTTGTCTTGGTTACAGTCTTTTTATCTTCTTCAGATCTAGTTTGCCATTTTCCAGTTGGAATCTTGTATGACAAATGAAGGATTGACTCGAACAACCGTATTTTTGCATGGAGAACGGATATCCCCAATGATAGCGATTCTGGGTTCACATCTTTTTTCTTTGATAGGTCATTAAAACTTTTTGAAGTCAGCCCACACAAGTAGCACCGCATTGTAGATGCTGTGTTAGTAGCCGCGTTACATATTTTCCCATCAACCATGGTAAATAAAGGTTTGTGTTCCACTTCAAGATCAGGTCCATTTTTAAAAGGTACTCTACTCTTTTGTAGATCTTTTATTTGACTGTCTACATAGTTGATTTCATCCTTGGTCACATCCGTTGTTTCATGAATATACCTGATTCTTATGGGCCTACAATATCGGGGGGAGGATGGCACTGGATTTTGCCATAATATTTTGCCCTCTTTTGTTTGTAATCTAAGTGGAACGAAGGAGCTCTGGAAGATATTAGCATCTGAATCTGTTGTGTTTTCAAATTTCTGTTTGAACTGACTCTGCTGGGATCCATCGCAACCCCATTTGTGAATAAGTTCTAAGTTAGATCGTTCTTCTTCACTGCATTCTTCAAAAACTTCGTCTAGGTATTGGCATAAACGGGAACAAGTGTGGTCCAGAACGTCTTGCAATTTCACTTCTGCGCATGTGGATGTTACACGAAATGCATCAGCTTTCGGATAGCATTGCTGCTTTGCCTTTTGAAGTAATGAGTAACAAGGAAAGCGCTGTTTGTCAACATTTCTTACGATATTATATTGTCTCCTCGTTAAATCTCCCTCCACAAACATAGATAATGCTTCTGTTGGTGATAATTGCGGATTATGATATGGTTTAGTAATACCTTTGCGGAATTTTGATGCCCTGGTTGGCGATTTCATAATGTCCTTTATAATATTTGAAGCATCTACATTGCCAGTGGCTCTCAAGCTCATTTGTGCTGCAAATGTTAGCTGCTGTGGATCTGCACGTTCTCGTAAATCTTTAGTTTTTTTCCTTTTCGTGCAGTCGCTAGATTCTACGAATGGTTTATTAGGCCGACCGCCTGCACGTGGTAAAGATGGCATTGGCAAAGCGATAACACCTTGTAACCATATACCATTCTTTTTTTCAAATACGTTTCTTTTCTTGTGGGCAGCCATCCATTTACTTTTAAAATCTGATTTAAAATAAGACGGTTTATGCTTCAGGATATGACGTTCACATCTGGTGATTTCAAACAAATGGTCTTTCAAATATTCAAGTTTCTTGTCAATTTGTTTAACAGGACATTGAAGCACAATGTCATATAAATATTGTTTGGTAAACGTCTTTATTTCTCTCGAGTCACCTATAACAAGAAAAACACTCAATAATGATACAATCCACACTTTGTGATACCTCATATTAAAAAAAAATCGTAGTAAATAAAACGCCAAACTTCCGCTACTTTTTACTTTTCAAATTACATCCTAATATAGTCTATATTCATATTCTATTTCAATTTTTACTCGGACAGACTCGGAAACATTAGTAATAATAATTAATTAATAAATTACCAATTTGTAACAAAAATATAGCAAAAAAAATAAAATTTTATCATTAATTTTCACAGATCACAAAAGCCTAAACATTATGTTTTAAATTAAAGTATATGGCTAAAAATGGACTACATACCTTTATTTTCAATATCCATATTAAAATCCTCCTCTCAATCAAAGTAGCACTGACTTATAGGTGGACTAAAAGTACGTGTTTTTCAAAGCGCCGAAAACTGCAACGTGCAACGTAAACAATGACCAGATTCCGACTAACGCTGTCAATTTACCGCCTAAAATAACATCTCAAAATGGCTGCCGTTTGACGCGTCATTAGTTACACTACTCCCAAAACGCATTACAACGTTCTGATTTTGAAATTATTAAATTTGAGTTTCGAGCAGCTTTCTTCATACTAATACCCCAATGTGTGACGGTAGGTGTGTTGCCGCTGGTCGCCGTGCGCGCGCGGCGGTGCATAGATGTACGTACATATGTAGGTACGAAACTAGCCGACCTGCCGCATACTACCGAGTGTCATCCGGCGATGCTTGTGAATTATTGTTTTACACGGTTTTGTGATGTAAGTGTGATTAGTATGAGTGATGTAAGTGTGTGTGTTAAACAATACATAAATAAGCAATATATAAATTATAAGTTTGTATAAATGTAGGGTTTATAATATATAAAGATAAATAAATTAATAAATACAATAAGTTGCCTACATCACTCCCCTCCAGAGGCCGTGTCTACGGACGATAATAATCAGGGAAATGTACCCGTCTTCCTGATCGTGTCGTATGTGTGACAGGACAGTCTAGTGACTGAGGCTGAGTTGGTTGTGGAGTTTGAGGAGAATGAGTAACGCTTTGTGGTGGTCTTAGGTCATCTGACAATAAATAGGCTGGTTTCAAGCGGTCTATGCTTACTGTCGTGTCTTTTCCCTTGACGCGAATCACAAAATATTTGTCACCCCTCTTCAGTACTTCGTGTGGCCCTGTATAAGCAGGCTGAAGTGAACCACGTAGCATGTCTTCCCTCAGAAATACGTGGCTACATGTGGCAAGATCTTTTTAGACGAAGATTCTACGAGTAGAATGGTGCTTGGCTGGGACCGGTCGTACTTTCTCGGCATAGGACTTCAGTCGTGCCGAGAAATCGGTTATGTCGGTGGTATATCCTGTTGCATCGTGGCCGAAAAATTCGCCAGGGAGGCGCAGTGGCTCACCGTACACCAGTTCGGCTGATGATGATTGCAGGTCTTCTTTGAAGACACTCCTTACGCCGAGTAGTACGAAAGGTAACGTCACAGTCCAGTTGGCGTCAGCGTGGCAGGTGATAGCTGCCTTCAACTGCCGGTGAAAACGCTCAACCAAACCGTTGCACTGTGGGTGGTATGCCGTTGTCCTGCGGTGATCAAAACCGATCAATTTGGACAGTTGTTGAAACAGCGCCGATTCAGTTACAACTTGTGAAGGACAGCCGTATCGGGACACCCAACAGGATATGAACGCTTTGGCTACCGTTTCGGCGGTGATATCGGTAATTGGTACAGCTTCCGGCCATCGCGTGAAGCGATCGACGAGTGTAAGGCAATACCGATAATCACCAGCTGGCGGTAATGGGCCGATCAGGTCTAAATGGACATGTTTAAAACGCGCTGATGGTAAATCGAGCGTCCCTATTGGTGACGCGACGTGCTTGTTTACCTTCGTGCGCTGGCATGCTAAACATGCCTTAGACCATTCACGACAATTTTTGCGCATAAGAGGCCAGACAAAGCGCTGCGCAACCAGTTTGGCTGAGGCATTAGCACCTGGGTGGCTGAGTGAATGCAAGCTGTTAAATACCTGCTGACGCAGTTGCACGGGGACGAAGGGCCTTGGGGTCGTTGTACTTACGTCGCAGTACAGCTCAGTACGACTACCTGGGACCTTCATCTTGTTTAGGCGAAGAGACGTTTCGCCTTGGAGGTTCGCTGCAAGGTCAGGGTCTGTTGCCTGGAGTTTGGCCATGATTTCCAAATCAACTGGCATCTGCAGCTCATTAACACGGGAAAGTGTATCAGCGACGATATTGTCTTTTCCCGAGATGTGGCGAATATTAGTTGTGAACTGCGATATGAAGTCTAGTTGCCTAAACTGACGTGGAGAGCAGTTTTTCTTTCTCTCATGAAAAGCATAACACAGCGGCTTATGACTGTATAGATGGTGAAGAGAGTGGCCTCCAGCATATGGCGGAAGTATCGAATACTCTCGTAGATTGCCAGGAGTACGCGATCGTATGGTGAGTATTTGATCTGTGCTGGACTCAACTTGCGCGAGAAAAATGCTAGAGGCTGCCAAACTCCGTCTTAACGCTGCTGTAGTACTCCACCTATCGCCGTATCAGAGGCGTCAGTGACGAGTCCTAACTTTGCATTCGTGTCGGGGTGAGCTAAAAGAGCTGCGTTACAGAGGCTCTTTTTGCAGTCCTCAAAAGCTTGCAGGGAAACTCCTGTTATGTCGACAGGGTGGGAAGCTTTAACTGATCCAGTCAACAATGCGTTCAAGTGGGCTTGTATCTGTGCAGCGTTGGGCAAAAATCGCCGGTAAAAATTGATCATCCCCAGGAAACGTCTGATCTCCCTAACCGTTTTGGGGACGGGGAAGTCGGCAATAGCTTTCACCTTACTGTCGAGGGGTTTGGTGCCCTCTTCTGAGATGTGATATCCCAGAAATGTTATTTGTGAGACGCCGAAGACACACTTACTGGTGTTAATAAGTACGCCGTAGTTTGTCATTCTGGTGAAAAGCTACCTCAGATGGTCTTTGTGCTCGTGCCTCGTTCTAGAAAATATTAGAAAATCATCTAAATAAGGATAGCAAAAATCTAATCCCCTTGTCATTTCATCGACGAATCTTTGAAAAGTTTGGCCTGCGTTTAATAGGCCAAACGTCATAAAAGGAAATTCCCATAAACCAAAGGGTGTAGTGATTGCCGTCTTTGGAATATCGTCCTTAAATACAGGTACGTGATGGTAGGCTTTCACTAAATCGATCACTGAAAAAAATTTACAACCGGACAGACTGTTTGAAAAATCTTGTATGTGACGAATAGGGTATTGACCGGGTATGGTTCTAGCGTTAAGTAACCTATAGTCACCACAAGGACGCCAACCGTTATCCTTTTTGGAAACTAGGTGGAGAGGTGACGCCCATTGACTGTCAGACGGACGTGCAGTGCCATTAGCTAACATTGCCTCAAACTCTTGTTTAGCTATCTTAAGTTTATCGGGCGTGAGTCGACGAGGTGAGCATGACACTGGGGGGCCTGGTGTAGTGCGAATATAGTGTACAGTGTTGTGCTTGACGACACCCGGAATACCAGCAGGGCGTGTTATTTCCGGATATTCGGACAAAATTTTGTGAAATTCGCTATCACCAACAGTCGAAACTTTTACACTTAGGACATTACAATTTAATTTACATATAGTGGCTACAGTGCTGACAGTGGTTAAAGTATCAATAAGTTTTTGTTTACTTACATCGACAATCAGTTGGTAATGTGAAAGAAAATCTACCCCTATTATAGCTTTCGTGACGTCGGCAATGACGAAACGCCACGGATAGTTACGACGTAACCCTAAGTCTAGGTTTAATTGAATGTAACCATACGTATCGATAGTAGAACCATTGGCAGCACTAAGTTGATATGACGTTTTACAACGGCGGCGATCACATAGCGCGGTTACAGGGTAAACACAAATATCACTGCCCGTGTCTATTAAAAACTGTATATTTGACTTGCGATCCGTAACAAAGAGGCGACCCGTAGAACTGTGGCAGTCGTTCGTCGCCATCACTGACTGCCCGGTGTGTTTTCCGCCTTATAGTCGCAGGGTTTGTTGCATTTCTTTGCCTTGGTGCCATGTTTGTTATGGTACCAGCAGATCGGGAACCGTCGATAACTGGATTGCGACCTGTGCGGTGTCCCGCTCCGCTGTTGTTGTCAGGGCCGTGTATCTCGTCCGCGAGGTCTCGACTGCCTATTCACCTGAGTCGCGAGTGCGCTCACTTGACGTGTCAGCTCCGCTACTTGTCGCGTCAACTCGTCCACCGGTAATGGTGAAGCTGCTGCAACCTGTTGCGTCGGCGTCGCGATATCGTTTATACGGTCTGCGAGTTCCGCTAGGTTATCCAGTGACAACGCCGATTGCGACGCGACGATCGACTGCATACCTGTAGGTAGACGACTGCTCCAGATTGTCCTCAAAAAATCTTCGGGTATCTCAGGGCCCGCGAGGTGCTGAAGATGCCGTAGAAATTGTGAAGGTTTGCGGGTACCAAGCTGCTCGTGCATCAATAATTGCTTGACTTTATTCTCTCGAGACACTGATAAGCGTTTTATAAGCTCATTCTTCAACCTCTTGTAGTCGGGTGGACCGGTAAGAACATCCTCCACTTCCGCGGCGTACTGTCTGTCCAGCGTGGCCAAAATATGGTAAAATTTTGCCGTTTCATCTGTAACATTCATGACGGCAAACTGCCCTTCTACTTGCGCAAACCATATCGCCGGTTTTTCGGGCCAGAAAGGTGGTATCCTAATATGTATCGGTGCAGGCGTAGTGGATATGGTCGCCGGTCCCGGATTTGCTTCTGCCATTTTGAAGCGACGCTCCCGTGTACGCTCAGTCACCTGAGATTTCCTGGAGTCCTCGCTGCTGCTAGACATCAATCTTCTTTTCTTCTTCGCGTCGGGGGTCACCAGTTGTAGATGTTTTGGTGGTTAAGAAGATAAACACCCACTTCAATAGTCACAAGTAAGTTTATTCTTGTAGTTGGATAGAAGGAGAAATCACAGTAGTAGCAAGATATAAGAGAATAGGTTTAGAGAATAGATTTAGAAAAATAATAAGTAGTAGAAGGTTTTAGAAGGTACACTGTTACAGTTCGCAAACAAGCTTCGCGGCAGTGTATTAATTACGACTGACGGTAGGTGTGTTGCCGCTGGTCGCCGTGCGCGCGCGGCGGTGCATAGATGTACGTATGTAGGTACGAAACTAGCCGACCTGCCGCATACTACCGAGTGTCATCCGGCGATGCTTGTGAATTATTGTTTTACACGGTTTTGTGATGTAAGTGTGATTAGTATGAGTGATGTAAGTGTGTGTGTTAAACAATACATAAATAAGCAATATATAAATTATAAGTTTGTATAAATGTAGGGTTTTTAATATATAAAGATAAATAAATTAATAAATACAATAAGTTGCCTACAAATATATTATCTTTAATTTGAAACTAAGATATCCTCGCAGTTGTGACTCCAGTTTGTTAAAATGGTACCTGAAAAACACTGTTATTCCTGGAAAAATGTGCTAGCGTCCTCAATACACCTAAGTTCTTTATATTTACGTTAAAAATACCTACTAGTTAAAATATCGAACAAATTTTGATTATCTGGTATATTATGAATGGAAAAAATGTAGGTAGATTTGAAATTGTCACACTATGCCAACGCATTGCTATTAGTCATTAGTCTGTCCTCAATTGTAAAGTGTTACATGCTCCGTGCTTAACTGCAAAAATTTAACGTTAACGAGTATTATTTATTTATTTATTTATTTATCCATTTATTTCAGGCATCAAGGCCCATATAAACACATACAATACAATATTAATATAACTTAAAAATACTATAAATACATACAACATTATATTTACGCTAAAAAAACTAACAACTAAAAACTAACGCACACGAAGTGTCTGCGTCGTGTTTCGCTGACTGGTGTCATGTAGCCGGCCACGAATCCGGCGGTACACAACACCCTTCGGCCAGAACTCTTCTTTGAGGAACTTCTCGAGATGATGTGTCGGAACACGCACCACGAACGACTTGAAGTTCGTGTTGTGACGCGACTCCAACTTCTCGACCCTCAAAGTCCAGTTGGTCTTGACACGCAAGTACTCCACAATCTCCTCAACCTTCGTGGAGTGATGCAGTCTGGACACGTACAGCTGCGTCGTCGGGATTGCTGGACGCAGCAGCATGTTGGGTCCTGCCAGCGCGGTGCCGCACTGGTTCCGATAAGGAGGCTTCTTCTTCTTCTTCTCTACCTTGATGAACCCATCCTTGTCGCACGTGTCCTTCTCTGGACCCTGCCTTTTCAAAACCTTGTTTGGTTTCGACCGGCTCCGTTTAGCCCCTTTTGGTTTTTCCGCCAGTTTTACCTGCGAGTTTTGCGACTCAGCAGGCTTGTTAGCGGCTACTATTGCTGCGTAGGCTCGTTTCGGGGTCGACGAACCTACACACATCGTTGTCTCTACCTGTGTCGAGGCAGGGACGGCCACGGCACGTGTTGCAACGCATGCATTCTCGGCAGTTGGTGACGCATTCGAGCTCGCCGAGTCGAAAATGCAGATGGAGGCGTTTTGTGCCCCGCGACGCGTGTTCACATTTGCGGCGTCGGTAGGTGACCTACTTGCAGAATTATCATGTCGAAACACGGATTAGAAGTTTTCAAGGCTCAAAAAGGAGGATTTAGTAAGTGCAACTAAATGGTTTTGTTTATACGAAAAATCGACAGAGCCATGATAAAATATATTGGGATTGTGAATATATAAAGTAAACAGTTTATTCAAGTGCAAATCACGATTAATAACCAACATTTTTACGGAAGTTCATTGTGCAACATTGATATCGTGCATTGGCGAACATAATCATGAAAGAAACCCTATGAGAGCGAGTGTCGCTGCCAACACATAATTTAAAACATAAAACGAAAGAACAACCTACCGTGAAAACTTGTCAAATATTACAAAATATGGAACCCACAGAGTTTGACTTTGATATAGATTTCGAGATTACCATGCTCAATGAAGCAAATTTCGTCATTAAACAAAGAATTTTTGCTCAAAATAAAAAGATGATACTTTTTAGTAAAGGAGTTAATAAAATATCTGAGTGAAGCAAATTACTGGGTAATGCATTGCAAAAGGCATATTATAGTGTGTCTGAATTTTTGGTCGAAAAACTTGTCTGACATTAGTTTTATTATTATGTTTATTAATTCCTATTGATTAAACGAGCAATGTGATTCAAAATATTTGTACGCCAATATATTATAAGGCTAAACATGATTGGACTAAGTACCTATAATGGAATTTATTATCATCTTGCATGCTCTTGTATGTAAAATCTTATCTTATCTTATGGATGGTACTTTTAAAATCGTACCACAGGTATTCCAACAATTATATGTAATTCATGGTTCCATAAATAATCATGAGAAAACCTTTCCTTTACTGTTTGTAGCCATAAGGACAAGGCGTCCTACGACGTCATGTTTGATCTAATGATTGAGTACTGTGCAGAAAATGAAATTCGATGGAACCCATCAGATGTAATCATGGACTTCGAAAAAGCTCCAGCCTTAAGTTTGCGCCAACATTTCGAGTCAATTACTTTGAAAGGACTTTTTTTCATCTGAGACAAATACATATTATACCGTAAAATCCAAAAGGATGGATTGTCTTCAAAATACAATACCGACAGTAAATTCAACCAGGATGTGTCTTTTAGCGTTAAGTTACATTAACCATGTTAATGTAGTTATGTATGTTAACGATTTGATAAAAACTTTTTCTAATGACAGTCTCAGAATTGCACAATGGTTGGGTGAAAACTACGTTATTGGCAGAAATAATCAACAACTAAAGTATAGTCCACACTTTTGGTGCCAAAATCACCAATCAGGATTCAGCACTATTTTGAGTGCGCGGTATCGTATACCGCGCACTCAAAATAGTGCTGAATCCTTTCATCACCATATTAATGAAATATGTTCTAAAAGAAATGTTGGCTTTTACCATTTAACATCAGAGTTGATGAAGGAAACAAAAGTAAATTTAATTGAAATTCAAGAAATCCTTAACGGAGAAACACAGCTTAAGAAAAGAAGACTAAATGTGCGAATAGAATGAAAAAAATTAATAACATACTGGAAAATATTACAGAGTACTCTTTTGTGGAATTGTAAATAACCATTGCTTCAAATCTTTAAAATATCGTACTGGTATTTATAGTTGATTTTTCACTTAAATTTTTGATTATTCAATAAAGAGAAGATTATTTTGTTTAATATTTTGTATTGTCCATTGATATTCAATTACAAGAAATATATTTTTCCTTTTGCGTACAAATCTATTTTATTTTGAGAAGTAGCGCTCGCCGGCCGCTACCGCGGCACCGCTCGCTTCGCTCGCTCGGCTCGCGCGCGGTTGGTCACAGTTCTAACCTAACCTAACCTATTTCACCCACTTCAAAATGACGAATCATATCTACAATCTTCCGCAGAAATGTTTTCACCATTGTCTAATTATCTAGACGCAGGCAGATTTTATGATTCATCATTTTGAACTGGGTGAAATAGGTTAGGTTAGAACTGTGACCAACCGCGCGTGAGCCGAGCGAGCGAAGCGAGCGGTTCCGACGCCGCGGCCGGCGAACGCTACGTCCAAGTTGCTCGCAGATTTTATTTCACCATTTTCTAATTATCCAGGTTTTCGCAATAACTGAATTATCAAAATTACCCTGTGACTTGCATAATAAATAAATATCGATATATTGGACGTTCGATACTTTGTACTTCGATATTTAGGACATTCGATACTCTGTACTTTCTATATTTAGGTATTTCGATGTCACTATTGTAGATAATTAGATTTTAGGTGTGCATAGGATATAGGATATCTAACCATTCGACAGTATAAACTTACGTTATTTTAATTTTCGATTTTATGGTCGTTCGATATTTAAATTTTCGATGTTTTGAACATTGACATTTTAACCGTAGATATTTTAATTTTCGATATTCAAATATGTGCCCAAAGTACCAGATATAGGAGCCCGAGAGTATTACGTCATACAATTAGGCTCATATTATGTAAGTAACGAAATAGTCATAGTCTACAAATTCCCTATCATCTTACCCCAGGTTTAAATGAAATTTAATTGTATAAGATATCCATTGTTCCCAACAAGCATCATGAAATCCTTACCCCTCATCTCCAATTCCTTGCTATCCATTCGAAAGATTTCAAGTACATAGAGGCTGAATGCCCGAAGTCCACTAAAGGGTATCTATGTGAAGAGATACACAACGTACACAGCCGAACGTCGCCGGACTGTATTGCAACCCTCATCACTACGCAGCAGAGAATTCCAGCATGCGAGCCAGTCACCATATCTCTACAGAAGCCAGCTTATGAGAAACTTGATGATCGCCATTACACTATCAGTCTCCCAGTTCCAACAAAAATACGCCTGTCCTGCGAACAAGATCTCTACAAGATACTACGAGGAAGTTATCTCGCAGTAATTCCTCAAAACTGCTTCACCAAAACAGCCGAGTTCACTATATCAAACTTCAACGATCGATTGAGGTGCCAAGCCCTGAAGATAATAGACGTCCCTTAGGCAAACACACCTTTTTTTTTTTTTTTTTTTTTTTTTTTTAACGTGGAGAAATGCTCATGCATTCTGCACTACCACGGGGAGGTAGTGCAGTTATGTGGGACTCTAACCCACTAAAACTCCACGGTGTCCTCCTCTGCCGCTTACGGCGGGAACACGGGCACGCGTTAGCACTCATCCGTGAACCCGCCGCGGCTGTCCGTTACCGGACCCTCCTCTGGGGAGTACTCCCCATCACCGGCGCACCAGAACACATAGCACGCCGTGACCACCCCAGGGACCAAACCAGCACATGGGCGCCAGACGACCCCGTGTCTGGGCACCCTTGGTCCCCCTGCGACGGGTCAGGACATTGGCCCCGCCGCCTGCCAATTTTCGGCCGCAGAGGACAGGGAGAGCGGCCAACGTCATACCGACACTCCTCCTCCCCTGCGGCCCCACCGCGTCCGCCATCAAACGGTGGCGACCCCGTCAAGGCCGCGGAAGGTAGGGAGAGCGGCGCACCGCAATACCGGCACTCCTCTCCCGCCGCGGCCTTCAACCCTCAGCCGCGATGCCTCCGTTACAACGACATCGCGGCCCGCCTCAGTTGCGATGTCGCCGAAGCGGCACCGCAACCTACTTGTTGGCCGCTACGTCGTCGGCTTACAGGCAAAAGCCCTGACGAGCGGCCCCTCCTCGGGTTCCTCTTCGCTTCACCGTGGGTGTCCAAGCCACGGCTACTGAGCCCCCCCGCCTCGACAATGCGGGAACCCACCGGGGGGGAGGCAAACACACCTAGCCGAACATCACGCCCACTGTTCAAGCTTAACTCTAATAACTTGGACAATCTACACGCTACTAATAAGGAGATTTCACTGCAGTCGCCAACATATCTCGACACGAGCTCAAATGTCAGTCTATATCACACAACAATACCGCTATACGTGTTACTATTCTTTGCATGCGCAGTCATTAGTGGCATAACGTACCGAACATACCATCTGAAGAAAGACAATCTGATATTAAAAAGATGCAACCACAGGGCATCTATGCTGTACCAGACAATCAAAGAACTGGACCAGATCATCTCCCAGCGCAATTTACAACCAAGGTCTTCAATAGCGCTGTTCTACGGGGGGAGGTGTTACGCAGGAATAGTCAAGTATGCAATGCCCTGATTCCGCACGACAACAACTGCGCGCTACCTAAAAGCTGACTGCAACGTGCCTACTAAAAAAACATTGTAAAACAACAGAAGTTTTGGCGCATACGCAGAATTTCAGGTAAGACGCCGTTATTGCCGTCCCCGCTCCCCCGCGCCCCCGGCCCGTCGCCGCCTGGTTTACTGGACTGTGATTTACCAACATGGAGATTGGACGCCGATGTGTTATGTGTCCAAGATCTGTTTTGCGACAGAGGCGACACATTTTGCAAAATACTTTGATTCAAAGTGATCCGGAGTTAGTTGCTTACATTTCGCAAAATGGATTGATGCAAGTAAGTCTTTATTTTTAAACCTTCACTAGCAATAAATATAATTATTTGACAGAATAACTGTCACATCCGTAGGTAACAGCTAACATCATGCCTTCCGTGGGCAACTTGCCTTCCAGGATGGAGTTATTAAACAACAATAATAAAATAATAAGTGTAATTAATCCAAATGTTTCTATAGAAAATGTTATAGTAACCTTACTTACGTTACGCAGACGTTATGCAGATGTAAAACGGGTCGGCAGTGTCAATTCGAGTTCATGACATGAACTCGAATCTGGACAATAAAATCGAACATGAACTTCACGTTCGATTTTATTGTCCGGGTGGGCAGATTAATGCCGTCTTGTTTTTGTCCGGCCTGGTGTACGTACTTGTGCGGCAACGTCAAGCGGCTTTTTTCCCGAACATTCATCTACATATATTCATGTTTTTACTGCCCGACGAGTGCTGATTAATGCCGATCCGCTTAAGAGCAACCATAACACATTTATGAAGGAACCGAACCGAATCAAGCCGATCATATTAGCAATTGATTCGGTATCAATTGCTAATATGATCGGCTTGATTCTGCTAATGCCGATTGGGTAGTTCATTCGGGTCAGCACATCATTCGGTTTGGCAGCACTTTTTGAACGTCAAAGCCGACCCGAACCAATTACAGAAATAAAATAATACTGCCGCACCGCACCCGATTATGTTTGTAGCAACCCTCATGCACCATCATGTCTGTTATTAAAACATGTGATACTTTTAAAATTAAGCTGTATCTTACTTTGTTAGTGTCTAATAGATCCAGATAAGCAGTTTAAGTTCATCGTAAGCTCAACATATTCTTACGACCCTTCTGATAATACTACTTTAATAATAATGTGTAATTCTTATGTATACAGGTAGGAGTCTGTTTGTAGCTGTTTCAATGATAAAATAACAATTGAATAAAATTTAACTGAATAAACTGTACGTACTTTCCATTCAATGACGTCATGGCAGTATGCCATAGATGTTGGCAGAGAGCCAATAATGCTGTGCTTCAACGACGCCGTGATAACGATCCTGTCGATCCTGTGTTATCGAAGGTCCAGAACCAGAGCCTTCAAACAACGCTGAAAATCAATATTGTAGAAGATCAAGAAGAAGAACCTCAGGATGGTGTAGAACGTGAATTCTATGTTCGTGATTACATAAGAGCAGCAAATTCTTCACGCGGCTGTATGTATAGGCAATGCAGATACCAAAATCTTAGACGAGTTCCAGTGTCTCTGAAGCTACATTTGGTGTGCCATTACAAACTATATATTCCCCCAAGTGCGCGAATGTGCGAAGAATATTTGATGTACAGCGACTTTGAACAGTTATTGGATAACGTGACCGTTACTAATTATTTTAACGCTTCATTTTTTTGTGAGTTGTCACACATGTTAATTAATACCATTAACAATAGGTCTAGGTTCGATTTTGAATTCGTAACTTCACTTAATAGTAGTGAAATTCAATTTTGGATCGGTTTAACTTTGGATCAATTCAATAGCATGTTAGAAGAAACGCCATCTCTTGCTGAAAAATCCAGAAACCCACGGTCAGTACTCGCCGCTTTTTAACAAAACTTAGAACAGGAGAATCAAACGAAAGACTTGCAACGCTTTTCGGCGTGACACGTCGAGTGTTCGAATATAGATTAAAAATAGCACACTGTCGTGCTATTTTTGACAGAAGTATATGTTTGAAGACATCTTGGCCTAGGCCATATTTCTAGAGATGAGCTTCTTAATAGAAACCTTTTAATACCAAAACATATTTTTGGAAATCAGGAAAATACAAAATTAATTCTAATTGCAGATGGAACTTACATATATATTGAAAAAAGCATTAATTTTTTATTTCAAAGAAAAAGCTATAGCCACCATAAGTTCCGAAACTTATTAAAACCATTTGTGCTGGTTGTCAGCGATGGATACATAATTGATGTGTTAGGCCCGTTCCCAGCAACAACTTCAGATGCAACTATTTTGCAAAACATAATGCGTGACGATGAGCAACTGCTGCATTGGTTGTTGAATAGGGGGACGTCTTCATTTTGGACAGAGGATTTAGGGACAGCATGCCTGACATTGAGTCGCTTGGCTATGAAGCTCGTTGCCACCTACTAAAGATAGAAACGCGACTCAATTAACAACCGAACAGGTGAATAAGTCCCGTTTAGTAACAATGTGTAGATGGGTTGTGGAGGCGGTGAACGGAAAGTTCAAAAACCGATTCAAACTATTGAAACAAACTTATTTTAATCGTGCAACAACAACATGTTTATTGACTTTCGCATCGCAGCGTCTATAATAAATGCTCACTATCGTGTGGCAACGGACAATAGGCTCGCGTCAGAATTCCTAGACATAATTCAAACATAAATAAATGCTCCCAACCTCTTGCATAATTATATTGAAGGCAAAAATCTTAATAGGCAAAGAGTGAATTTTGTAGGTATGGAAGCTAATATGCCACATTTTGAGGAGTTTCCCCAATTAACAGATGAAGATGTTATATTGTTTGCTTTGGGCACCTACCACACAAAACTTGCAAAATCATACTGTGCTGAGCATATTCGCAATGGGATTTACTATACAGAATTGTTCAGAGACAATCAATTGCATGATTTACAAAGATATAATATCCATATAAATAATGCCTGGTTGATTCGAGGGCGCATACAATCGAGACATGTCAGGTCACGCTTGTACTATTGTTACATTTTAACTGGGTGCGTTATTCATGAATTCAAGCAACCAAAAATAGCACAATATAGTCTATAATTGCTCTTTGCCATATTAAGTACTTGTTTCAAAGAGTATTTGCCACAAATCGCACGATTACTGATTATAAAGCCATCACACCGTCTGGCGTCCGTTCGTTATTGCGGTGCATTCGAGACTGTTTGTTACGGATGTGAAAAGATAATCGATTATGGAAAAAATCGATTATTACTCGATTTAAAAAAAAAATAGATTTACATATTACAAAAAATCGATTAATAAAAAATCGATTTCTTATTCACTGCCGATTTTTTCACCTGGAACAGCCGCAACACACAGCTTTTTAGTCAGGAGCGCGAAGCCGCAAAGTACCGCGAAGCGAACCACTAACTAATAAATGAATGACGCTAACGCCTTCTGTACATTTAACACGACGTCATCCATTGTATATTGAACACAATGTTACGTTGAAGTAATCAAACCTGATAATAGATGGCGTCAAGAACCGCGACCGCCGCGACTAGAAGAACTGTTTTACCGTCATGACATGTGTATGCGCAGGCATTGGCGTGGCAGTCGCTTACCAGCCGTAGGCGAGTGCACATGCTCTAGGTTTCGAATAGATTACTTCACCTGAGTGATTTGTCAAAGTGTGTTTTATTAACCCAGCGAACATTACAACATTCATGACAGAACTTGTTTTTAGGGTTCCGTACCCAAAGGGTAAAAACGGAACCCTATTACTAAGACTTCGCTGTCTGTCCGTCTGTCTGTCACCAGGCTGTATCTCAAGAACCGCGATAGCTAGACAGTTGAAATTTTCACAAATGATGTATTTCTGTTGTCGGTATAACAACAAATACTAAAAACAAAATAAATTAAATATTTAATTGGGGCTCCCATACAAGAAACGCGATTTTTTTGCCCTTTTTGCTCGATATCAAAAATGGCAACAGGTAGGCACTTGAAATATTCACAAAATACTCAGTTGTATTTTAACTTTAATAATAAATAATAAAAATAAAATAAATATTTAAGGGGGGCTCCCATACAACAAACATGTTTTTGTTGGCGTTTTTGCCTTGTGGTACGGAACCCTTCGTGGCCAAGTGCGAGTCCGACTCGCACTTGGCCAGTTTTTCTGTTTGTGAACAACAACGAACATTTTAAAGATTTTCGTGACAAAAGTATTTCTTAGTCTTGTTGTTAGTTTTGTGTTGTTAGTTTTTTGATAGTAACAATGTCAACAATCAAAAAGCCGAAGAGTAGTTGGCGTCAATATTTTCATGTTGTCAATAAAATAAATCTGGCAATGCTAAGAGTAAATATTGCCCGAAAATTTTAAAAACATATAGTAATACTACCAATCTAAAGCAACACATGGAAAGAAAACATTCTGGTATCATCACCAGTAATGAAAGTAATGAGGATTTTTTGTGGATTTTTTTTTCGCTGTAGGAAGCATGAAGCAAGCAAGCATACAGCATGCAAGCATGCATACAGCATGCAAGCAAGCATGCAAGCAAGCATGCAGCAAACAAGCAAGCATGCAGCATGCAAGCAAGCATCCAGCATGCAAGCAAGCATGCAGCATGCAAGCAAGCATACAGCATGCAGCATTCAGGCGAGCATGCAACATGCAGCAGGCAGGGTTTCTGTCACGGCTCCGGCGCTGCGGGCCTCCGGCGGCCCCACGCGCCTACACGATTTTAAATTACACTCTAGGGGTAGGACAAACAAGACTACGTGGAGTCGGTTTTGCAGCAATTTGGTTCTGTCACTAACTTTTGTTGCACAGCATATTAAATTTAATTAATTGTATGCCTAAATATTATTATGATAATAGTCATTAGGCCTACTAACGTTATGCGAATCAAATTTATGCCAAAACAAATTAGTCTTTAAGATGATTATGTCAACATAAAATGTATGCCTAAAAAAATTATGCCGAAGTATTATTATGCCAAAACAAATTCTGCCAAAATCGTTATGCCGAAGTATATTAGGACAAAGAACATTATGCGAAAAGAAGGGATCCCAAGCAAGCATGCAGCATGTAAGCAAGCATGCAGCGTGCAAGCAAGCATGCAGCATGCAACATTCAAGCGAGCATGGAACATGCAGCAAGCAGGGTTTCTGTCACGGCTCCGGCGCTGCGGGCCTCCGGCGGCCCTACGCGTCCTAATCGTCGCAGACGGCTTTCGCTCACCACCGCGGCTTTGGCTTGTTGGCGACCCAATATTACCCCCTTTGCCTTCACCCCAGTCGACCCAGGAGAGATCAAAAAAATTATCCTATCCATTAAGTCCAAAGCCGTTGGTTGTGATAACATCAGTCGACACATGATTGTGACAGCGGTTGATCAGCTCCTTCCTGCAATTTCCCATATAGTTAACTTTTCCCTTTACTCCGGTGTTTTCCCTTCCCTGTGGCGGAAAGCCCATGTTCGACCACTACCCAAAATCCCTAATCCTACTCTTCTCAGTCACTTTCGTCCAATTTCCATCCTTCCCTTTTTATCCAAAGTACTCGAGGCCTGTGTACATAAACAATTCTCCAACTTCATTCACAAAAACTCCCTTATCAGTCCATTCCAATCCGGGTTCAGGCCCAGGCACAGTACCGTTTCTGCTCTCCTTAAAGTGACTGACGATATAAGGCGAGGTATGGAAGACACTAAAGCTATGGTTTTAGTGTTGATCGATTTCTCCAATGCTTTCAATACCGTCAGTCACGAAGTCCTTTTATCCATCCTCTCCTATCGCATGGTCTCTCACGAGGTCCTGGAATGGTTTTCTTCCTATCTTCGGGGGCGTCAGCAATCAGTTCTTGCTGGTGACTCTAGCTCCAGCTGGTGTGATCTTGAAACTGGCGTCCCTCAAGGCGGCATTCTATCTCCACTTCTGTTCTCTATCTTTATAGATCTTATAACTTCCGAGCTTCAGTGTGCGTGTCATCTTTACGCTGACGACTTACAGCTCTACTGTCAGGCGGGTGTTGACAGCTTATCCGGTGCGATCGAGGAGCTAAATCGGGATTTACGAATTATCAAAAGGTGGTCTGATCGTTTTGGGGTGGCGGTTAACCCAGCCAAGTGTCAGGCTATCATTGTAGGGAGCCCCCATAGCTTGAGGAGGCTGAATGGTTTAACGGTGCCACCGGTTATCTTTGATGGCACAGTGATCCCGTTTAGCTCTGACGTTAAGGATCTGGGTTTGCATGTTGACACTTGCCTTGACTGGCGTAAGCAGGTCGCGATTGTGAGCAAGAGGGTCACTGGAACGTTGCGGTCGCTCTATCGCTTGAAAAATATTCTCCCATCACACATTAAGGCAACTTGTACAGTCCCTTATCTTCCCCATAATTGACTATGGTGATGTGTGCTACTATGACCTGAATGCAGATCTCCTCAATAAACTTGACCGACTTCTTAATAGCTGCATTCAATTCGTTTTCAATCTCCGCAAGTATGATCATGTATCTGCACATCGATCCCTTTTAAAGTGTTTACCTGTCCGGCAGCGCAGAGCCTTGAGGGCATTGACAACTCTGTTTTCTATTCTTCACAAACCCACTTCTCCTTCTTATCTAACTTCTCTTTGTCAATATTTATGCTCTGCACACAGCAAGAATCATCTTCGTTCCGAGAATAATCGTCTTCTTCGTTGTCCTTCTCATCGCTCTGGTTTTATAAAGTCTTCTTTCTTTGTCCAGGCGGTTTTCCTTAGGAATGCGCTCCCTCAGAATATCAGGACGGTAACCAATCAGTTCAACATTTAAAGTGAAAGCTCGAGAATACATACACAAGATGTTGGCTGATTCGTCTCAGTATTAAGATGTTGTAGGTTTTCTTGTCTCTATCTCATAACTTTTTGTTTTGTTTTATATATTTTTTGTATGTATGTATATATGTATTTATTCTTATATTTTACTTATAAATATTTTCATTTGTCTTCTGCTATTGCACCTACTGTGTATTGTTTCTGCATCACCCTAAGGTAGACTGGTAGAAAATGCCCATGGCATTAAGTCCGCCTTTGTACAGTTTTTACTTGTGCATAAAGTTTTAATAAATAAATAACAAGAGGTCTGAGTGGCTATACAGTAAACTAGATGATGCTGTGAAATCAGTGTCGGCTATGAAGAAAGCAAGCTCAATTCTAGCACCTCCTAAGAAGATTAAAAACTGGCAACCACCTCCTCGCCAGCTATGTCACTTTCATCGAGGGAAAGGAGTAGCTCGAGGACGATACCAACATCAACTTCGGTTCCAGCCACGACCCCCTCCACGACAAAGCCAACAGCAGGGCCGTCGTCCAGCCCCTGTCCCATGGAGTTCACGGGGAGTGACCAGAGGCCGATCCCGCTACCCGTAGAGGTAAAATTTGCAGGCAGACTGCAGTATTTTTATTTAAATTGGGAATCACTGACTCAGGAACCTGTAATATTGCAGTGGATAAGAGGTTACCATATCCCTCTTACACATACACCTAGACAATCGCCATGCAATAATAATTTTAATTCAACAGAGAAATTAATTCTTTCCAAAGAAATTAATAAGCTTCTTGAGTTAGGAGCAATATCGTCTTGCTCCCCAGTTTGTGGTCTATTTCTCCCAAGTATTTTTACTGTTCCTAAAAATGATGGTACTCACAGGTTCATACTTAACTTAAAAGCGTTTAACAAGTACGTAGAGACTTCACATTTTAAATTAGAAGATGTCAGGACTGTGTGTAAACTACTATCAAAGAGGGATTATATGACTACAATAGATATGAAAAATGCCTATTTCCTAGTGCCGGTCCAAGTAAATCACAGACATTTTTTTAAATTCATGTTTTATGGTAAATTATATCAGTTTAATTGTCTACCATCAGCGCCATGTGTTTTTACGAAATTACTTAAGCCTGTTGTAGAACATCTGAGAAACAAGGGTAAACGTATTGTACTGTACTTAGATGATGCAATCTGTCTTGGATCTTCATAATATGAGGAATGTCTCAAAAATACTAATTATGTTACAAGTTTACTTGAGAAATTAGGTTTTGTTATTAATAGCACAAAGAGTTGCCTGAAACCTTCCAGAGTGAGAGATTATTTAGGATTTAATCTTAATTCGCAAGTTTTGACAATTAGTCCTACTGATAAGAAAAAAGAAAAACTAACTGTTTTAATTCAGCAGTTCTTGAAAAGAGACAGCTGTACAATTAGAGAGTTTGCAAAACTATTAGGAAATTTAGTTTCTGTTTGTATGGCAGTTGCATATGGTTTTGTGTACACAAAAACCTTAGAAAGACAAACAATTTTATCCCTTGAAGCTTGTGGAGGCAACTATGATAATAATATACATAATAATAAGTAAAGAAGTTAAACAGGATTTACTATGGTGGAAAAGAAATATAGTCACTAGTTATAGTAGGACAAAACAATATAATTTTGAATGGAATTAAAAACTGAAAGCTCGTCATAGGTGGCAGCACTGCCAAGTTACCGAAACCGCCATTGTTGTGTTTTTGTTTACTGTTGTGTCGATCATAAAATATACGAAAACTGGACAAAATGTATGCGACTTGGAGTGTAATTCAACTAAAAGCGAAGCTAAGAAAAAGGGAAGCGTCTACCAATGGTAAAAAAGCAGCTTTAGTGGAAAGGTAACTAAATTATAACCATTTTTTAGATGATAGGTTGTTTTGTTTGTTTTAAATAAAAATCCTTTTTTTGTTAAAATACTGGAGGCATACGACAGAAATAACTTGATCGGAGTTAACGACGAGCTTGAAGACGACCACCCCAACATCCCTGCCCTGGAAAAGTTCAGGGATGTCAATTCAAGCACTGATCTTCCAGCGCTATCTAAAACCCACATCCAAGAGTTTGCTGAAAGGTAAGTTTTCATACAATGATGATGCATTTATCTTCTTTTCTGAGTTTTGATTATAGTTATAAAATATAGTTCTTTACAATATATTTTAATATTATTCCAGGTTTCAAATACCCCCTAAAGGAAAATCCTCTATGAAAATAGAAGCTTGGTAACGCTACGAGTTGCTTATGATGGTAACCATGCTTATTTTCATGCACAATGCAAGGCGCAAATGAAAAAAATACTCTATATTGTCATACTCAAGATGGATAAAAGTGGCATGATAAGTGAAAGTCATTGTGAATGTGCAGCTGGAAGTGGCTTGGAAGCGCACTGTAAACATATTTTTGTAGTTCTCCATGGGATAGAGGATATAGTACGTACAAAGACTATTATTATGCATAAAGTATGCACAGAAAAATTAATGATGTTTAAACAACCAAAAAGACTTTTCTACGATTCTCCAAGGCAGTCCCATAACTTACCTAGTAAGCATAAAAAACAAAGAAGTGTTCTTTATTGCCCAATTAATTAGTCGGACATAATGCAAAACTATGAAGATTATGTAAAAAATTTAGCAATAGGATTTGCTAGTAACAGTGGCAGTAAAATGTCTTTTCTGCAAGCAATCAAACCTGCCAATCCATATGCCATTGAAACGGACCATGACTATATTGAAAAAACTGCAAGAGACATACTGCTGGAAAAACTTCTCCTAAAAAATGTCAGCCAGCAACAAGTGGATGAAGTGCAGAAATCAACTGTAGCTCAAAATGAGTCCAAGAATTGGCACAGTTTAAGGTCTGTTAGACTTACAGCTAGCAATTTTCATGCCGTTTGCCATAGCAAAGGGAGCACGAGAAAACTTTTGACCAATAATGTATTATTCCCAAAGAAATTTAATACACGAGCTACCACACATGGAAAAGTACATGAAGCAGCAGCCCTACAGCAGTATGAATCCTTTCTTAGTGCTAAAATAGACAGAAGTGGTTTGTGCATCTCACTCACACATCCATTTCTTGCAGCATCACCTGATGGATTACTGCAAAATGAGACGGTGATAAAGGTAAAATGTCCATTTGTGAGTAGGTTCTGTGAGATCACGCCAAACACTGTACCATATCTATATGAGTGCAATGGAACATTGCATCTGAAAAAAAAAACCAGTACTACACCCAAATTCAGGGGCAGTTATTTTGCACTAGGCGTAAATATTGCAACTTAGTAATTTACACTTTTAAAGACAAGAAATGTTGAAAGGGATGAAACATTTATAAATGAGATGGTTGCAAATTTAACAACATTTTATAATGAGTATCTCCAACCAGCAATTTATGATAAATACTTGTATAAATACTATGATACTGTAATAAAACCAAATTAAAATCATAAAAAATGTTTTATTTATTTCCTTATACACATTGGTAGGCATAGGTTTAAAGAAACTTTATTCTCAATGAAAACATAACATGTCACTTACTTGAGAACAATTTTACAAAAAGTTCGACATCACCAGTTACAGACTAATCAACATAATTATTACATAATACATTCTCTAAAGTTGCAGCACATAAGACAAACAAAAAATATCTTTGATGCAAGGGGCACAAAATTGTGATGTAATTCTTCTCTTAATATTTTACAAGTTTTTGTCAAACCTATCAAACGTTCAATATGAACCCGTTGACTTGCTAACTTTCTGTCTTTCAGTAATTTTAAACCCGGGATTTGACCATTCCCTTTTAAAAATGTAGGAATATTTAGAGATATATCTTTTCCAATAAACATATCCTGAATATTATATCCTCTGTCGGCAAGAATACTATCCCCTGGCTCGCATTTGTTTAATAAGTCGCTTCTTCCTACGGTTTGTCTGTCACTAATGGAGCCACCACATGCAGGTGAGCAATATGATAGCAAATCCCCAGGTGTAGCTCCAACTAACACCTTTAATGTGTTGTTATGCTTGTAACTGCTCCATGATGCTTGTTGAGATATTGGGTTTCCAGGTTTTTGAATCTTTATTTCTGTCCCATCTATAATCACCCTACAATAGAAATACAGTAGAATATAAGTACTTTGTTGTTGTTATATGGTCAAAATTAAAGATTAGCAATTTATGAACCTTGTATTCTTATCATATTGTCTAAAACTATCCGGCATATAATAATTCACTAAATCTTTTTCAGGCCAAATATTCAATCTTCTCCAAAGTTGGTCCATAAAATTAATCCATGTGATAAATAACGGGTGGTTAAATTTTAGGGGCCGATGTTGATTTTGAATAAAATTTTATTTAATTTTATTTTTTTATTTAAAGGAACAGCAAACAGTTACATTATAAGAACTTACAACTAATTTAACAAAAACAATTTGAGTGATAATATAACCCACAACGCTGTCCACAGGTAGACAAATTAGTGTAAAAGAAAAAAAAAAGAGTAATCGCTAGATTTAGTAGCAGTACGTGCATTAATTAATTGTATAATGAGTAGTAATGAAGTTTCAATTTAGACAAAAATGACATGTTAAATAAAGTAAGACATTAGTGAGTATGAAGATTTTGAAGATTTTCAGTGGAGCGGGTGAGGCTTTTGAATCTACTCATTGAACAATTAAAGATGTCAATATTTTCAAAAGTATTATTATATGAGTCAACCATACGGCGGACTGGTGAGCGCTCGCCAGAATTAGTCCGGCAAGAGTTCACTGCAAAAAGAGTACCTGCGCGTACCTGTCGTCTGTGAAAGGTTCTAGGTACAGCGTAACAAATCATGTTGTTTAAATTTACACAATTGAATTTATTTCTGACAATTTTATACAAGATAACGGCTTCAAGGTATTTTCTTCGAGAGCTAAGGGGTAGGAGCTTGTACTTGCTGAGTAACTGAGAATAGGGTAGGTAGGATTTATGGCATCTGTAGTGCATGGCACGTAAAAATTTGTACTGAACATTTTCAACCATTTCAGCATATTTTTTGTAGAAGGGGTTCCATACTGACACCGCATACTCTAACTGTGAGCGAACTAGGGCTTTATACAAGCAAAGATATGACCCAGTTCTCTTGAAGTCGACAGAAGATCGCATAATAAAGCCATACAATTGGTAAGCTTTACTTACAATTTTGTTGACATGTAAATCTAGGCATAGTTTGGAATCGAGTATAACACCGAGATCGCGAATTGAGTTTAATTTAGAGAGAGGCATGTGACAAAGAGTGTACGCGTAGTTAACAATGTGCTTGTTCTTAGTAAAATTAAGGTAATTGCATTTTGGTATACTTAGCTTTAGTTTGTTTCTATGACAGTAGTCTGTTAGTCTGTCCAAGTCATGCTGTAATAAATACAATCATTAACGGATTTGATGGTTTTGTAGACCTTCAGATCATCTGCATACAATAGGAACTGTGTGTTCTGAAAAAAATAACTTATGTCATTAATAAATATTATAAATAATAACGGCCCGAGGATAGAGCCCTGTGGTACACCGGATGTCACTTTGACAGTTTTTGATCTGTATCCGTTGATTACCACCCTTTGGCAGCGGTTTGAAATGTATGACGCAAACCACCGCAGCAAGTTACCTCGAATTCCGTTGAAGGCAATTTTATCCAGCAACAGCTCATGGTCCACCTTGTCAAAGGCCTTGCAGAAATCTGTGTAAACTGCGTCTATTTGTAGGCCATTATCAAGGCTATCAAACAAAAAGTTGGAAAAGGACAGAAGGTTTGTGGTAGTCGATCGCTGTTTAACAAAGCCGTGTTGCTGCTGAATAATGGAATTGTGCAGCGATTGGTATATCTCATTATGAACGAGTCTTTCAAAAACCTTTGACAAGGTGGAGAGAATAGAGATTGGACGATAGTTCTCCACATTACCCTTTGTGCCACCCTTGTGTACAGGCGTGATATTTGCACGTTTCCACTCCTCTGGAAACACTCCCTCAGTAACGCACTTGTTATAAATTATAGTCAGTGGTTTGCAGATGTGAGCAGCAGTGTACCGCAGAAAATATGCGGGTATGCCGTCAGGCCCTGGACCTTTGGAAGGATCCAGGGACTTAAGTTCTTTGAGGATTTTATGTTCATCAAAGTGCAGGTTGGTAATTATGTCATTAGCTGAGGAAGTTGCTGTGTACTGGTGGTCGGTGGAGCTGGAGGGGCTTCGAGCGACGTGCATGGGGGCCAGAAGGGCCTACGCACGGAGCAGGCGGCGGCGTCGACGAGACCACGCCCACGAGGACCACCTCTATGAGATGTACATAGAGGCAAAACTGGTCCTCGAGCGGGCCATCGCCGACGCCAGGGACTCGGCGAGAGCGGAGATGCTGGAGGGTCTCGACCGGGATCCCTACGGGAGGCCATACAAGGCGGCGCGCAACAAGCTACGCCCCTTTGGTCCCCCGGTGGCCGAGACCCTGGAGCCCTCATTCCTGGATGGGGTGGTTCAGTCCCTGTTCCCGCGCAGGGACAACTTCACCCCACCAGTGATGGACCCTCCGCGGCGGACGGCTCCGCCAGCTGAGGAGGAAGAGGAGGCCCCTCCTGTCACGGAGTCGGAACTCAGCGCGGCGATTGTGCACATCCGCGCCAAGAAGACGGCTCCGGGCCCCGACGGTGTCCCGGCGAGGGTGGTGGCAATTGCCGCCACTCAAATGGAGGAGCGGTTTCGGGACCTCTTTAGCGCATGTCTTGTGTCTGGGAGGTTCCCGAAACCGTGGAAGGAGGGGCAGTTGTGCCTCCTTCGCAAGGAGGGCCGCCCGGCAGACTCCCCCTCGGCATACCGACCCATCGTCCTGCTCGATGAGGTCGGCAAAATGTTCGAGGGGATAATCGCTGCCCGCCTAAAGGGCCACCTGCGGAATGTGGGGCCGGACTTGTCGGACGCTCAGTTCGGTTTCCGGGCTGAGCGTTCCACGGTAGACGCGCTGGCCCGCCTTAAGGGCCAGGTGAAGGAGGCGATGGAGGCGGGGGACGGATTGTTGGCGGTGTCATTCGACATAGCCAACGCCTTCAATTCTGTTCCCCACAGCACCATCCTAGAGGCGCTCCGATTCCACGGGGTGCCTCAATACATGCGGCGTCTACTGGCCAGCTACCTGGAGGATCGGGCGATCGTCCTCGTGAACAGGGCTGGCCAAGTCCGGCGGTACGCAGTCGAGGCCGGCGTTCCGCAGGGGTCAGTCGTGGGACCTCTCCTCTGGAACGTCGGCTACGACTGGCTCTTGCGGGGAACTCTCCTCCGAGGCACGAGTGTCGTCTGCTACGCGGATGACACTCTCCTCACCGCCCGGGGGGAGAGTTTCAGGGAGGCGGCCAACTTGGCCTCGGCGGGCGGATCCTTGGTCGCAGGGAGGATCCGCCGCCTAGGATTGACGGTGGCGCTGCACAAGACCGAGGCCGTGTTCTTCCACGGGCCTCGGCAGCGCCAACCACCAGACGCCCACATTTTTGTGGAGGGCGTCCGAATTGGGGTGAAGGCCCAGATGAAATATCTGGGCCTTGTTCTCGACAGCAGGTGGCGTTTCGGCCCGCATTTTAGCGGGTTGTCGACGCGCCTGCTGAAGACTGCGGGCGCCCTCTCGTGGCTGCTCCCCAACTTGGGGGGGCCCAGCGCGCGATGCCGGCAACTTTACGCCGGCATCTTGAGGAGTATGGCCCTTTACGGGGCCCCTATTTGGGAGGACTCCCTCAACAGGAGGGAGAACGCCGCCGCGTTGCGGGCCCCCCAAAGGGCCATAGCCCAGCGGGTGGCGAGGGCCTACCGCACGGTCGGCTTCTCCGCGGCATGTGCTCTGGCCAGCACCCCGCCTTGGGAGCTCGAGGCGTGGGTGCTCGCCAGAGTATATGAATGGACGGCGGGGCGGAGGGCAAGAGGAGAACGCCCAGCCCCGGAAGAGCGGGAGGCCGTCCGGCGGGAGGCGAAGGACGCCATTGTCGTCCACTGGACGCGGGACCTCGCCGCCGCAGCCTTTGGCCGCCGAACCCTCGACGCGATTGGGCTGGTCCTGCGAGACTGGCTCGAGCGGTCGCACGGGTTCCTCTCCTTACGTCTGGTGCAGGTGCTGTCCGGACACGGTTGCTTCGGATCGTACCTGCACCGTATCGGGCGGGAGGAGACGCCGTCGTGTCACAACTGTGGCGCGGCGGAAGACACGGCGCAGCACACTCTCGAGGTGTGCCCGTCGTGGTTCGGGCCGCGCCGCAGTCTCACCGCGGCGATCGGAACGGACCACTCGCTCTCCGGCTTGGTCAACGCCATGCTGGGGGATGAGGGGTCCTGGGCGGCAGTCGCCTCCTTCTGCGAACACGTCATGTCCCAGAAGGAGGCGGCAGAGCGCGCGCGGGAGGAAGACCCTCTCGCGGCGCCGCTCCGAAGGCGGAGGAGGGGTCGAAGAAGACGTCAGTATGACAGTCATCTCCGACTCCTCCCAGGTGGAAGCCAGCAGGCGACGGGTGCGGGGGCACCCTCGCCTGTATTGCACAGGCTTCCACCAGTGCCGGACGGGAATGGCCAGGTGTTCCCGGCCATTCTCGTAGCCCCCCAGCCGGGGGGACATGCGGGGCCCGCCAGATAGGCGGGCATGCGCCGGGGGGTTGTGGACGCAAAGGCTGAGCCGGATTCCCATGACCCCCCCATCAAGGCGATGAGGGAACACCGCTGAGTTTTAGTGGGTATACTGCCACTCTGGCAGGGAGTCCCACATACTCCGTCTCGTCCCCCGGCGAGCGGAGATGCGTAATGTCATTTCTCAGCGACAAAAAAAAAAAAAAAAAAAAGGCGGTTGCCATTGAGATAAGAGCGGTGAGGCAGGTTCGTAAACTGAGTGGAAAAAGTCCGAAAACATATCACAGACTGCATCCGGCTCACTGGAATGAGTGTCTTTGTAGTGAACTTTTGCTGGGATGCACGGTTTGTCTTTTCGGTTTGCTACGTATGTCCAGAAGTGTTTAACATTTGTGTGTAAGCTATCTTCTACCGAGTTAATGTACGCAGAGAAACATTTACCGCACATTTCCCTAAAACTAGTTCTATGTGATGTGAATGCCTCATAATCAGATATATTTTTGTACTTCTTCCACTTGATCCAGGCCTTCTGTTTCTTTTTAAATGTACTGATCAAGGGACGTGAGAACCAGACTGAGAAAGTGGAAGATTTAGAACTAACCAAAGGTGTGTGTAACTTAATAATCTCATCTAATTTGTCGTAGAACAAAGACAGGGCTTCTTCAGATTTTTCATGCGTGAGAAGTACTGGCCAATCAGTTTCCTGTATCAAGTTATTTATCTTTTCGTAGTTCGCCTTGTAAAAATTGTATTTCTGCAGCGATTGCCTGTCTAAGGGAGGATATTTAACATTAATATTTATGTCACAAACAAATGGGGGGTGATATACGTCAGCAGGTAGCAGGGGGGAAGGCTCTTGCTGCACATTACAGGGGCAGTTAGATATTAAAAGGTCTAATATTTTTCCTTTACTATTTAGTGTGCTGTTATACTGAGAGGCACTTAGAAGAGACATGAAGTTGTTTATATGATCACAAGACACAGTTGAGCCAGAACACAGAGAGGAACTTGTTGGGTTAAAATACAAATTATTTAAGAAATTATTGTCATTTCTTTTTATTATGATAATATGGTATGGTTCAATTATGTATGGAACAAAATATCGGCCAAATGGCCGCCGCGACCTCGGCGGCACACCTCCATCCGATGGTTAAAATTTTCGATGACGCTGAGGCATAATTGAGGTTCTATGCCGTTAATGTGCCGAATTATCTCATCCTTTAGCTCTTGAATTGTTGCTGGCTTATCGACGTACACCTTTTCTTTCAAATAACCCCAAAGAAAGAAGTCCAACGGTGTCAAATCACATGATCTTGGCGGCCAATTGGCATCGCTACAACGTGAGATAACACGGCCATTGAATTTGTCGCGCAAAAGAGCCATTGTTTCGTTAGCTGTGTGGCAAGTGGCACCGTCCTGTTGAAACCACATATCGTCCACATCCATATCTTCCAATTCGGGCCATAAAAAGTTCGTTATCATCTCACGATAGCGAACGCCATTCACAGTAACTGCCTGACCGGCCTCATTTTGTAAAAATATCGGCCCGATGATGCCGCCAGCCCATAAACCGCACCAAACACCAAACACTCTTTGTGGGTGCATTGGTTTTTCGACAATCACTCTTGGATCATCATTCGCCCAAATGCGGCGATTCTGCTTATTGACGAATCCACTGAGGTGAAAATGTGCCTCATCACTGAAGATGATTTTCTTCGAAAATTGCTCATCCAATGTTGCCATTTCTTGCCACCATTCTGACCATTGACGACGTTTGGAATGGTCAAGAAGCTTTAGTTCTTGAGTTAATTGCACCTTGTAAGCGTGTAAATGCAAGTCTTTATGCATAATGTTCATCAACGACGAGCGTGAGAGGTGCAATTGTTGGGCACGACGACGAGTTGAGGTGGACGGCTATTCAGCTACACTATCGCGAACAGCAGCAATATTTTCTGCAGTACGAGCTGTACGAGTATGCACTGGTGTTTTCACATCTCCTACAGACCCTGTTTGCTCAAATTTTTGCACGATTTTTCCTATTGCACGCACATTTGGACGATTAAATTGACCAAAAAAATCAAGAAGTGCACGATATGCATTTTGAATTGAACGCCCATTTTCATAATAAGCCTGAATAACTTTAACGCGTTGCTCGGTTGTGTATCTTTCCATGGTTCAAATTGAGTTAGTCTGAAATTGAGAAATGTTAAACGAAATGCAGAAAAAAACTTGACGTTTAGGTGTGGTTCACATTCAACATCGGCCCTTAAAATTTAACCACCCGTTATATTGTAGACTGTTGTAGGACTAATTTCGAAAAATTGTGCAAGTTCGAAATTGCATTTATTTTGCCTTATCTTCATCATCGTCATGAAAAACTGATCTTCAATACTAATATTCTGCACATGACTTCCATAATATTTTATTCGGTGAGCCATCACATTTAACGTTGAAAACACAAAATAGAACTTTTGATATGTTCCAAAACCAGTGTAGAAAGCAATGACATTGTCATTGTCTTTATACTTCTGTATAGATCCATAAATGTATACGAAGTTCACTTGAGTATTCTTTGATAATACAGTATGTTGTTTCTGCTCTATTATAAATTATTATAAATTAAAAGAAAGTTTTTCCTCGTTTCTCCGTATCAGTCTACTTGTTCTCTCTTCAGCTGATGGGTTGTCTGGTTTGACTTTCGTAAATGAAAAAATAGAGGGTACAGCCGTCTTCCTCAGCTTTTTGTAGATATTTTCTTCACCTACAACAGACAAAAAAGATCTATCTATGTGCGAACCATTAAATGTAATTATGACGAGTGCAGGATCATGAATGATGTAATGTCCCACTTCTGGGCAAAGACCTCCGTTTTCCTTTTCCACACACGTCGGTCCACTACCATTGCGGGCTAATCCTTTCGGTAGGATTCTTCAGGACTATAATGCACAGAACACTATAATGTAATGATATAAATACCTACCCACAAGTGCCTGTAATAAAAAATTACTTAGTTCACTGTTTTATGAAAAAGAGCATCACCTGTACACGAATTTCTCTGAAAAAAGTCTTCTGGTTTAAAATGGATAGAACATAACCTTGCCGTTTTATTGGGTTTCCAATTTTTTCTTCGGAGAGCTCTCTCCCACATATTAATTAATAATGAGTAAAAGATTAATCTTGTTTACAAAAAATGTATGAAGATTGACAGCTAGCTGTCAAATACTTGGTACGATGGAGGTCAGCGACATCTGAAGTGAGCAAGTGGCAGTTTTTATCCTCATTGGAAATATTTTCGGATGCGTCAGGCACTGGGTGGGGTGCTTTTTGCAATGGTCAGAGTGCTAGAGGTCAATGGTCTGATGAAGAACTAGGTTTTCATATCAATTATCGTGAATTATTAGCTGCATTTTTAGCACTAAAATGTTTTGCCCAAAACTTTACAAATTGTGAAATCCTGCTTCGGATTGATAACACCACTGCGATTTCTTGATGTTAACAGACTAGGTTTGGCAGTGGTGTTAAGCTAGGAAGTTATGGATATTTGCTTCATATATAAAATCAAAGGAAAATATAAATGCTGATTTTGAGTCCCGAGTAGTTAATATAGATACAGAGCGGCAGTTATCAACTGACGCCTTAAATGTTATAATTACGAAACTAGGGATGCCGGAAATAGATATTTTTGCATCGCGTGTAAACGCTTAATGTGATAAATATATATCTTGGCATAGGGATCCATCTGCTTGGAATGTTGTTGCATTTACTGTTAATTGGTCAACGTTTCTCTTTTACGCATTTCCGCCTTTTTGTCAACTTTTAAAAGTAATTCAAAAAATTAGGACAGATAGAGCAACTGGTATTGTAGTTTTCCCGATGTGGCCATCTCAGCCTTGGTACCCGTTGTTGATGTCTATGGTAGCGCCAGAAATACACTTCTGGACACATCTATTGGCCCACTTTGTATTTTCAGTTTCGTTTGGTCCTAGCTAAAATTTTATATTAGGTCGAGCAAAAAGTTTTTATGCAGTTTTGAACCTGGCACATTCACAATTTCATTCAATAGTCTTTTTTTGAATTTCGAACACAGAATTTAAAGAAACAAAAGACATTTTGGAGCCTGTTTGTTGATATCAAACAATCGAATACTAAGAAAACTTGGTTTTATTGGTTTACTGGGATTTAATTCTTGAAAAAGTGATTGATATCTTTGGTTTTCCAACAAAAATTACTTATTCTTAACATTAAGGTGAGGTTCTATCAATAATCTATGGATACTTCACCTGAAGTCGCCGCCCAAGCTGTGGCACTTATTCAGGTTGGACACAGCCAAAGAAACGTGAGTGCTCAACTTAATTTAAGTCGATCTGCGGTCCGAAATGTTTATCGGAGGTACCTAGAGACTGGCGGCTTTGTTCGTCGCCAAGGAAGGCCACGATCTCGGGTCACAACTGAAAGGCAGGATCGATTCATCGTGACGACCAGCTTGAGAAATCGTCACCTTACCTCCATTGAGATACAAAACCAACTTCGCCACTTCCACGGAGTATCTGTGAGCGCTCGAACTGTTCGGAGAAGGTTAAAAGAACGCGATATGGTACCACACAAGCCAGCTAATGGGCCCAAACTAACGCGAGCCCACCGAACAGCGCGCCTTCATTTCGCACGCAGTCATTTAAATTGGATACAGCAAGATTGGAGCCGTGTACTCTTTTCTGATGAGTCTAAAATTGTGTTACATGGCAATGACGGAAGGAAGAAGGTCTACCGACGTAAGGGAGAGCGTTTCGCACAATGCTGCTTTGAAGAGAGGGTTGCTTATGGCGGTGGCTCATGGACTGTCTGGGGCGGTATATCCGCGAGCGGCAAAACTCAACTTGAGGTTGTTACAGGACCACGGCTGCCAACATTAAATGCTGAAAGGTACATTCGTGAGTGCTTAGAACCTCACGTGATACCATACGCGGACTATGTGGGCCCAAATTTCCTTTTTATGCATGATAATGCAAGAGCCCATGCGGCCGGCATCGTCAGGGAATATCTTCGGGATGTGAACATCACAGTTATGAACCCCATTGAGCACATGTGGGACGAGCTAAAAAGACGTGTTAGGGCTCGTCAGCCAGTTGCCCAGACGATGCAGGAGTTAAAAACTGCCATAGAAGAGGAATGGGAGATGATCCCTCAAAATTTCATAGAGCGGTTGATAAACTCTATGCCTAATCGTATGAGAGCTGTGGTAGATGCCCATGGAGGCAACACGCTTTATTAAATTAAACCTTTATTTGATAAAACATGTTTTTTATTCAAAAATCAATTGCCTTTAACAAGGCGCATATCCGACTTGTTAGGCGTAGCTCCATGTCGTATGGTATTCTGAATTCAAATTTAAAACAATACGATCGAAAAAGATGGTAAAATGTATCAGGTTTAAAACTGCATCAACAGTTTTTGTTCAATCTAGCAATCATATTTCGGTAGGGGCCATCGAAACCTAAACTCTAAGGTGGGCCAATAGATGTGTCCAGAAGTTCAGTTTCCATGAACCCTTCAGAAAATCTTTTAACTGCTTTCAGGAAACCCCACCCACTAAACAAGCAGCTTTTCCTGGGAGCGTGCGTCTTATCAGGGAAGCACTTAAACGAAGAAGTATCTCAGAGGACGCAATAGATATAATGATGGCATCCCTATCCCCGGATACTATAAAGCAATATAATAGCTGCTTAACCTCTCTGCTCGACTAGATTTTGACATATGACATACCAGCTGACTCGACGGGATGTTGCGAATTACGTCATGATTTTCAGGAATTTACTTCAACTTTCAGCATTCGAATTTATTAAGAAAAATGTGTTACCGCGCCTATTTGGACAATAAGCTTGTGGCAAATATCTTTAATTATATGCTGATGTCGGTCAAACCGCGTCATTCTACTGCGAAAAATGTATAAAATAGATATTACTACACCTATCCAAAAGGTAGGCATCTTAAAATCGCTGAAAATATATACATAAACCACATAATCTCTTGATGAAAATATCCAAAATGGAAAAATAAAGATATTGTCATTCTCTCTGCATTCTTACTTTTACCATTTTTCATACGTAAGCTACATAAAAAACATGATCAAATCTTGATAAAAATTACTTAAATAATTGTGTTGCGGCGTGACACTTCTTAGTGCTGACAATCCACCCGATTTTGTTATTTCGATTAAAAAATGTCTTAAAGCATAATCGATAATCGGTACTTAAAGAAAAAAAAAAATTTGTAGAAATTGAATAAAAACTCTTTGGTATATTTTTCATGAATTAATTATTTATTTAAATATAATCATTTTATTTTAATAAGTACAGTGTGGATAGGCGTGTAACTTTTTATGGTTCCCTACGTCCGAATGAAAAAACGGAACCTTTATAGAATCACTCGTGTGTCTGTCTGTGTAGGTCTGTCACAACCAGTCACAACCGATTTGTTTCGAATCTACTGGACCGATTAAGTTGAAATTTGGTACACTTATAAATTTCTGTGACTCGAACATGGCCGTGTAACATAAATAAATTAATTTATAATATGGGGTCACTTTTTGGGGTCACATTAGAAAATTTAAAAAGCTTTGCATACTGTAGGTACCGTGTGATATATCAAATGAAAGGGCTTGTAGTGAGGGTCACAAATATATTTTTATAAGACCACTGAGACTAAAATAAAAAAAAAAATACAAAATATAGTTCTGTGATTATAGATTCCAGGAGATCCTATCAGAAGTCTGGTCTTAAAATAACATAGCAAATCTCTCAATATAAAACATGTTCGGAATGTTGGGGATGTTATATTCAATTTAAAGTTGTTATTAGGGTTCCGTACCAAAATGGTAAAAAGCAACCTTTTTTTTTTGGGTGGGAAATCATCATATGACCCCTCCCGCTCTGGGCGGAAGGGAGCGTCAGACTCTTGCTGACTAAACCCACCAGTGTTTCTTCCCTAGCCCTTTGTGTTCCGAGCCAGCGGTAACCCTTGCGGACAATCCCGCTGACCCGGCAGGCTTCGGCCCTGGCGGGTACGTTCCACGCGCGCCTCAAAGAGATGTCAGCATCACGTGAATAAGGAACCCTTATGTTGCGACTCAGTATGTCCGTCTGTCACAGCTGGATATCTCAAGAACTACTAAAGCTATCAACTTGAAATAGTTTTAGGTGACGTTTGCCCAACTATTTTGCAAACAAGAAAGAAATAAAAATATTTTTGTTTTTTTTTTTACAACCGGGACTGAAAAGGGTTTTGAAAAATTCGAAGTGGGGCTACTAAGGTATGTGGGGTATCAAGAAAGAGCGTAGTTTGCACATTCTCAAACATTTTTTTTAAGCCGCATGTTTTTTGACTTTTGATAAAAATGTAAAAAAAATACCGTTTCCCCCTTATCTCCGAAGTTTGCATAGAGAAAATCCTGAAATTATTCTATGTGATAGAAGTTTATGTAACGATTACAGGAAAAATAAAACGATGTCTCTAAATCGCACACTCTTTCAGAAATCATCAACCATAAATACATTAGTTCCACTATCGGTCATGAGATAGCGCTGACCTAAAACTGCAATATTCTACACCGCAGCGTGCAGTATTAAAATTCTCTGAAGCATAATAGGTCTCACCGATGAAAATTTAAAAACATAAGATGGTACGGAACCCTCGGAGAGCGAGTCCGACTCGCGCTTGCTTGTTTTTTTAATGCTTAAAACACTTGTTATAAAAATATGATTTTTTGGCATTTTTAATCTCAAATAGCAGCCAAGGGGGTTAATTGCAGAGTTTCGCTGTAATAGTAAGAAATGCTCAATATGTTATTCCCCTAAAAGTGACACAGGGCCGTTGCGGGTGACGTGAACATCGAAAGGGATAAGAAAACAGTACTTTTCTTTTCTGGCCGGCACTTTAATTTTTGGGTGCGTTATGAATGATGAGTTTATGAAATACAAACTTATTTTTTCAGTCGATCAAATTAATTATGAGCATTGTGCATGCGTAAATATTCAACCCAACTACCGAACTTTTCACTGTGCGTGGTCCGACATAAACAAGGCCAGTTTTTAAAATTACGTTGGGTTAGTACCACAAAAAAAAACAATTTCTATTACTCAAGTAAACTATTAAATACAAAACTGTCCAAGTGCGAGTCGCACTCGCACACGAAGGGTTCCGTATCACAAGGCAAAAACGCCAAAAAACAGGAATGTTGTATAGGAGCCGCCCCTTAAATATTTATTTTATTCTGTTTTAGTATTTGTTGTTAAAGCGGCAACAGAAATACATAATCTGTGAAAATTTCAACTGTCTAGCTATCACGGTTCATGAGGTTCCTGGTGACAGACGGACAGACGGACAGTGGAGTCTTAGTAATAGGGTCCCGTTTTTACCCTTTGGGTACGGAACCCTAAAAACTACCAAGTTCATACAACTAATAAAACATATTGAAATGTAAAGTGATTGCGGAATACCCAATTTATCCAATTAATTTATCATCATTCCCAAACTTTTGTTAAGCCTACCAAATGTATACTGGGCATTCTGTAGCAAACTATTGGAAAGTATCAAAAATAAATAATTGTACATTTTATAAAAATAATTTGAAGCGGCGAGCGCATTCCGAAGATAAATTCAAATATAGAACCAATTCGGCGCGAAATTCAATGAATGACTATGGTCAAAGGCCCTCAGTTATTGACTCAGTTTTAATATAATGTCCAAAAAACTATTATAATTACATTAAAAAATCATATATCATTGTTATAAACAATGCTTTTTATATTAAAATGATTTTATTTTAATTTCTGAGTATCGATTTCCGACATTCGACATATTAATTACTCGAGTCAATCGAAATAAAAAATAAAAAATCGTTTACCATAATCGCTTTCACACATCATTACGATAAAAAAAACAATAATGGACGGCGATTCTGAACACAAATTGAGTAGTGGTAATGAATAATACGTGTTATTGGACCCTGTGTTTCAATATTACGTTAAGATTTGGGCATTGTCGTGTTGTTTATAATATTTTCAATAATATTTGTCTCATTTTAAATCTTATCTACATGTGTATGTGTGACATTTGTGAAAAGTAAAAATGTAAACACGCACGTTTGGCGCGAAACTTCGACATTAGATATCAAAAAACTTCATTACCGCTACTTATTTAACTTGGGCAATGGATGAATTCGTCAAATAATTAAATGATGTATGCCCCACTGCCCCTGTGGTGGAGTTTGGATGTTCGAAATTCCCATTTTTTATGTTTTTTAGCCTCGACCACCTCTGTCAACAAAATGGCGATTATCGCATTTACAGACTTAATTTTAATAAAGGTAAATTAATAAGCTTGCGCGCTAAGTATGCAATATTTATTGGCGTTAACGTATGAGTTTTTTATCCAACTCTCTTAATTAACGCACATTCATAAGATTTGATGGGTAGCATAATGAAAATTTACATAATCAATGAAGAGTGTCGTATGTCGTAATTCCTGGGTCCAATGGGACCCAGTACCGAGCCGGCGGAGGTTCGTGTGTTCGGGTCCATTCGGGGGCGCTACCGAACTATACGGTTAAAGCAGTGGTGGAGTTATACCAAAGATAACGATATAAATATTTTCAGTGCATCCATACCTATCATAATTTCCTATCTAACATTGGTTTTCCAAAGAGGTGGTTCTTACCAAACTTTAAATTGTCATCGGTCATCGCTTTCTCTTATTATCGGAAATCACGTAGGTACTGATGATAGAATAAAGCGATGGTTTAAGGGAGTTTATAAATTACGACCTTTGACACCAAAATATAGCAGTGTGTGGGACCCTTCGAGAGTTTTATCATGTTTGTCACTGGTGCCCATTGAATGACTTAAGCTTAGAAAAGATCACCAAAAAGACTGTAATGCTATTAGTACTGGCTACTGGCCAAAGGGTTCAGACTATACATTCCATTAGATTAAACAATATTAACTTAACATCTACTGGTGTCGAAATAATTTTTACCGATATTCTAAAAACATCAGCTCCTGATAGGCATCAACCTAAAATAATTTTACCTTATTTCACTACTCAACCTGAAATATGTCCCGTTAAAACACTTACACAGTATATAGAAGTAACTAGAGGATTAAGAATTAATGTTAATTCATGTGACTATTTGATTATTACTTTTAAAAGACCGCACCATCGTGCTTCTTGTCAGTCAATCAGCAGATGGCTGAAGCAAGTTATGTCGGTCAGTGGTATACATAGATATCACTCGTTTTTCCGCGCTTCATATAATCAGGATTGAACTTCACTTTAGGTAAGTTCGTTTAATCCTATCATTATATTTATTTCTAATTATTTACTTTGTGTGATTGTACGTGGTTGTACCTTTATTTTGTCGGTAATTAATAAATAAGAAGGAACAATTTGTTTATGTTAATGTATTTACCTAAAGTTTAATCATTTATAGCTACAAATAAATTCAGACGAACTTTGCAATGATCTACAATCTTTACTTAAACACTGACATTCATGACAGATGGCGCTCTCTGATTTTAAAGAAATGTTAAAAATGTAATCTACCCACATTATTGTTCATAGAACCCCAGAAACCTCTAGCTCCTGATATATTAATTATAGCAAAAAAAAAAACGCTTCTCAATGGCAATTGTAAAATATTGTAATACTTCCATTTTTAAGAAAATACATTCTTTTTTACTCTTCGAACTAATACTTTTGTTTTATTTTAACCTGTTTAAAAAATGGATAAATATCGCTGAATCGATACGATTGGTTGCGATACGTATCGAATCGATACGCTGTATCGATACAAAAGATTATTTTGGACGTCTTTACTGATCGCGTCACCTTCGCTTCACATCACACCCACGTGCGGTTGGTCACGTAGGCCACCGCAATAATTTCATTTGTTTGTCCCATTCGCGCTGCTTCGCTCCGCGATCGCACTCGCGTTGAATCGCCCACGTAGGAAACAAAAAAAAAACAAAAGAAGCGCATGTGCTATCCCGCTCTTTCTTCGATTGTGGTTTTGTGTCTCACTCTGTCAACCTTATCTGCCACGCTTGCCATTACGTTACCTTAAGCTGTGCGCAACGCATCTCTGTGTTCACAAATTATTGTTTCGTACTCACGACTACTTTGTGCCTTGGACCCCGGACTTTGTTTGCCTAACGATTTGGATTTTTGATTGTGATCATTACGACGACTTCGCGACCACCTGGACTTTTGTGCTGTATAACATGGCCAACCACCGCGTTTTTCGAGTTACACGCAGCGAGAATATGCTGAGATGCATCTCATTTACGGAGAAGCTGGCCAAAGTTCCAGAGCTGCTGCCTCCTTCTACAGGGAAAGGTTTCCCGATAGGAGACATCTACACCACGAAATGTTTACCAGAATGCATAAACAGACTCTCAGGTCAACGTGGCGGTGGACGGCCTCAAGTTGTTGACGAAGACATAGTGCTTCAGGAACGAGAACAAGTCCCGACATCTTCGTTTAGGGCGATACAACGGCGCACAGAGATACCGAAGTCCACTGTTCATTCAGTGCTCAAGAGAAATCTTTTAACGAGAGACTACGTGCCGAGAGTTCAATTCTGCCGCCGCATGCTTGAATTATAATAAGTATTATTTTCAGGATATCTATCAGGCTCAACTTCCATTCAGGTAGTCTCACCACAAACCAAAACCTAACGTTATTTTATCAGCTCTCCGGAACCCGTGCTATGGGCTGTTTGAAAGTCGGATGGCCGCGCATAAAAATATTGTTTTGCTCTACATGATATTGTTTTAGGGTATTGTATTTATGATTGTTGTACTATTTTTGTAGAACATCAATTAAGACTCTTCAGCCTGAGTAACTGTTGGTACTCAAATTGTTACGTTGTTTTTTTTATACCTATACAGCTGCGTTACTAATAAGTAAAGTAGCATTTACCTGAAAACATATTGTAGAACATTTTGAGGTTACCGAGTAATATATTTCATTGTAGTTTGACTTTGTACTGCACTTGATAGAAGAACTCATTCCTTCAATTGTATTTTGTTACTGGACTTTTTAGTTATCACTTAATCACAATAAATTACTATTCTAAAACATATTAAATAGGTTTTTATAATAAATTAGAAGAAATATTGTTTATTTACACTTCAAATGTCATTCAGTCGAACGTCAGTTTCTGACAGTTAGTGCGACATCTGGTGGTCGCCGATTAAGAGTTGTAGTCTAATCGATATTTTAACATATTGATTTATAACCATCGAAATAATATCGTATGGAGCAATACTTCATTATTTTCAGCTTTCAGTAAAAAATCATAATAAACTAAATAACCGTAAACGGAAATAAAGTAATTTTTTCATTAGGGACTTATTTCTAGAAACTTCTTTGTCTAGGAATTTGATTTTAATCTGTGCATAGTCTTTGACATAATGTGGCCAGGTGATAGATTGGAAATTTCCCGACTAGCTATTCCGAGATAATTACCCCAAATTAAACTAGATTTAGCATTAGATATTACAAATAATTTGTTTGTTGGTCTGGATCATGAAGATTCTTATAGTTTCAGCGTTTGAACGTCACGTTGTGTAGTTATTAGTGATTTTCTAGAATTAAAGTATCATGGTGTAATGTTTATCTTCCGTGATCTTATAATCATTTTACCTGCATTACGGGAGGTTTTCGAAATGCTCCGTCGAGTTCCGGTCTGCAATCGATGACAATAATAAGGAATCTTGTTAGCAGCCCTTTCGCCCTTGACACGCAGGAGTGAAAACACTTAGCTTGTATCGTGTTTTAAAAGGATACCAATTTGCGCATACGCAGACAACATTACAGCCGGCCAAGGAACTTGCAGTCAAGTGCTTTCTCCCTAATTCAACCGAGAGGCACCTCGAGAGATTCGTCTCGCCGCCAGGATCTAGCGGAACGTCTGGGGCCTGGACGCGAGACCCGTTCCTCGAGCACGCTTGAAGCCTCCTGCGGAGACGACTGTGCGGCTGGCTGAGTCCGTCTTGCGATAGCGCAGGCGGGACGGTTTTTTTTATTATTCCTAAGAATTTATTAATCAATTTAATACGGCTTCTATAAGAACCGGTTAGTTACCTTAATCCGGTTTTCCACCCTGGAAACCGGTCTTCAACCTCATTTAAATTGAGGATCTTGGGTTCGACATTATTTGTTCCTCCGGAAGAATATTGGACACCTTCGTCGGCTCCAGGATCCGGGACCTTTATTGTCCCTGGCGCCCATTTATTATTTAATCTTATTAATAACTGGAAGGTTACTTATTTAAAATCTTTACTTTGAGATTAATAATATTTTATTGAAAATAACTTAGTTAATCGGAACAGTACTGGGTTTATCACCAACTCCCCACGCCCATAGCTCTTTCTGCTGAAATTTTAGCTGGCTGGCATTATTAGTGTAAAATTTAGAAAATTATCTAATATAATAACATAAATTAGTTATATGGATACTTTTATATTTTAAATTATAAAGTGTTTGAGATAGTTTGTTGTTTCACTCTACCTCCAACACCAAACCACCTGCATAGGTTGCCATCAGAGGCAATAAATTTTAATTTGTAACACCGCCTCAAATATTATTTGCAAGATTTTAATAATTTTATATGGTATTTTTTCGGCTTCCTTCTGGCCGAACCGTATACCAAGAATAACTTACAAAAAGACACTTTGCGTGCGATTAAGATACGAACCCGCATCACCAGGCGCCAGCCGATCATCTAGACCAGGGATGGGGAAACTTTTTCCTTCGCGTGCCAATATAATACTAACAAAATATATGGCGGGCCAAGTTGTTTCATTTTTGGCTATGTTAATTACTGAAATAAAAATATTGATATGTATTTTTGAAACACTAATTTATTGTGCAATATTACAAAATAACTATTGGAATAAAAAAGAAATTGGAAATTGTAATTAAATTAAACTTTTAAGTTAGCTGCGAAGTAGAAGATTGAGGAGCGCTGGTCTTTGTGGGGACATGTGACATGTGGAACTGTTTTTGTTTTTGCATGATTTCATCATAAACCGACTCCATTTGTGATGCTGAACATTTTCGTCGTTTCAGCCGATAGACGTCCACTGCTGGACATAGGCCTCCCCCAATTTTGGGAGGGTTTGCCATAATCGCCACGCTTGGCAGGCGGGTTGGCGATCGCAGTATGGTATGATGGTGGAATACATAGAGAACGCTGCTGCCCATACTTCGGTACGACCCTTAGTCGCCTTTTACGACACCCACGGGAAGTAAGAGGTGGTGCTATTCTTTAAGTCCGGCACCACACAGACCCTGAACATTTTAGTAGTGAATAAAGGTGGTCATCCGAAAGCCTATTGCGAAGACAATTTTTTCTTAATTTCATTATTGAAAAAGTTTGTTCGCACAAAATATAGCTTGTACTAAACATAGCCATTATTTTTTTGGCGTGGGCAACTATATTTGGGTACTGTGTCCTAGATATGGACTTACAAAATTCCAATTTGCTGGTGTTAAGAAACAGTTGCTTCAAATGGGTATTGCATTGCATCTCAATTAGTTCAAGTTGGAGGTTGGCGGGTGTTTCATCAACGTTGACGTTAAAAGGCATCGAAAAAATATTTAGTGAAGGCTCAATTCTCTTAAAATCTTGAAATCTCTTCTCAAATTCTTCGTGCAGTTTCTTCAGCTGTTGAGCGAACCTTTTTAAGTTGTCGTTTGAGACAGGTGATATACTGCTCAGATTGGGAAAATGGGTAAGTACATTTTTCTTTACACAACAGCAAAACAATTTAAGCTGCAATTTGAAGGCTTTTAAATGTCCCCAAAGCTCATCTAAGAATTGATTCTTGCCTTGAAGCAGCAAATCTGTGAAAAATGCGAAATCAGCAAGCCAATTTTCGTCAGACATGATCTTAAAGTCGTCCTCTTTGCCTTGCACCGTCAGAAAGTCTTGAATCTCCTTTCTTAAGTTCCACACTCTCTCAAATGCATTGCCACAGCTTAACCATCTCACTTTAGTATGGTAGAGGAGATCAGAAAACTCGCTTTCGGTGGATTTTAGAAATGCTTGGAATTGTCGATGCATCAAACCCCGTGAACGTATTGTATTGATAAGTTTAACAACCACACTCAAAACGGGTTGTATGTCAATAGCTGCTTTACACAACACATCTTGGTGTATTAAACAGTGCAGAAATAATACGTTATTATTAGGGTTTTCTTTGCAAAATATACCCATAAACCCCAAATTGCTACCCACCATATTTGGTGCTCCATCCGTGGTTATGTTACATAATTTGTCCATAGGCAAGTGAAACTTTGAAAGACCCTCAAAACAAGAGACGTAAATATTGTTTCCAGTGGTTTTTCCTTTCAAGGATTGTAAGCATGCTAATTCTTCGGTTATTTTGAATTCTGAATCAATTCCTCGAATAAAAATCAGCAATTGGGCAGTATCGCTCACGTCTGTGCTCTCGTCCATGGTTAGAGAAAAGTATTCAAATTCGTTACAGTTCTGTTCCAGCTGTGACGATAATTGTGCAGCGATGGCGTCAATTCGATCAGTTATCGTTCTCCGTGATAAAGCTAAAGATTGAAACTCTTTACTTTTTTCTGGACATATAATGTTGCTTACAGCCACCATGCAATCTTTTACAAACTCACCATCCGACAAAGTTTTGTTGCTTTTTGCGATTTTGTAAGCTACAACATAACTTGCCAGTGTTGCAGCTTTCTAATAATCAGATTGCTTCGTGAACATGTTCTGCTGTCCGCGTAACTTCTCTTTTTGCCTTTCAACAAAGGACTTTCTCTCTGCCTCTGTCATAGACGAATATTTCGCATTTGCATGTTTTTTTGAGAAGTGTCGAGACAAATTAAAGTCTTTAAAAACTGCAACTGTTTCATTACAAATGAGACAAACTGATTTGTCTTTAAATTCTGTGAAAAAATATTTCCATGACCATTCTTCTTTAAAAACTCGGCACTCAGAATCAACTTTCCGTTTTTTGGTCGTCATTTTGCTGCTGTAACAAAACAACAAAACCAACATCACTACATCGCTCAAACATATTTTACAATGCAATCATTTTAAGACACAAAATGTGATGAAATTTACGCTATTTGTATATTATTATATGAACAAACTGTTTTCAGAATTTACATACAAAGAACACGATAACTGGATAACATCTTACCTTGTGGATTTGAAAATCTCACCACTCACCGTCTGTTAGGCGACTGTTGTAGTTTCGTAAATAAGAATATACGGCGTACAATCATGCGATTTGAAGTAAGTCAAAACTCCGACTGCGGCGGCGCGGCGGTGCGGCGGGGGCGGCGTGGACACGGGAAGCCGAGGGAGGGCGCGCGGGAGGGGTGTCCGACGTTCGGACCGCACATGCACAGCACATGGCACGACCCGCCCGCGCTCGCGAAACAATTGATTGTTCTATGCAAGCTGGCCATTGCCAATGAGAATAAAATTACTACAATTACCGGCACGTAACTTGGCAAGAGATTTTCGTAGTGGGGGAAGTTCGCGCATATAAAAATGTATGAAATTGTGCGTGCGCAATCTTCCCCCACTGCAAAAACTCTTGCCAAGTTACGTGCCGGCAACTATAACAGTACGAAATATTCTCTTGATTTTTGTTTGATGGTCGTGGGCCGGATTTCGAGGCTCCGCGGGCCGTAGTTTCCCCATCCCTGATCTAGACCGTGCCTAGGCTATTAGCTCAGTTATCAACCTCAACGAAAATTGGAATAGCATATTACTCCTTTTATCGAAAAAGGTTATTATTAACGGTCTAATCTTCTAGATATTAAGGTTTAAATTTCAACTTCCGTGTTATATTTAATACTAGCACCTTACTGTCTTGTTATACAAAATGCAATAATAATAATATAATTCATTTATTAGACATCAGAGGTCCATGGGTTAGTTACAAAACACTTATAAACTATGTTAGTAAAACACACAAAGAATCGCTTTTAAAGTGGTTACCTATCCGGCAGCGCAGAGCGTTGAGGGCATTGACAACCCTGTTTTCTATTCTTCACAAACCCACTTCTCCTTCATATCTGACTTCTCTTTGTCAATATTTATGCTCTGCACACAGCAAGAATCTTCGGTCCGAGAATAATCGTCTTCTTCGTTGTCCTTCTCATCACTCTGGTTTTATTAAGTCTTCTTTCTTTGTTCAGGCGGTTTTCCTTTGGAATGCGCTCCCTCAGAATATCAGGACGGTTACCAATCAGTTCACATTTAAAGTGAAAGCTCGAGACCACATACACAAGAAGTTGGCAGATTCGTTGTTGTAGGTTTTCTTGTTTCTCTCTCATCTTTTGTTTTGGTTTATATACACATTTTTTGTATGTATGTATACAGGCTGTTGATTTGCATCCTAGTCAAATTCAAGGACGTGATTATGCTAATGATTCTCGACCCAAATCAACAATAAAATGGGTAGGTATTTTTTTTATTTTTTTTCTTATTTACGGAAATCCGTAAGTGTGAACCAGCCGTATTTAAACGCGGCCCGTCTGTTACTAGCCCTATAACCGCGCTTTCATGAACACACACATTCAAATGCGCAGGAGAATCTATCATTCGATAAATTCGTAGGTAATCAATCCCATCCCCCAATCACTCTCCCGCGCCGCTCCTAGCCACGCCCCCTCTGCCCCGCCGGGCGGCGCAGGCGCCGAAAAGGAACTAAGTACTAACAGTGTCTTTGAAACCGCCGCGTTCGCGAGTGCGCTTTGCGAATTTCCGTACATCGCGACGTGTAGTTACAAAGTGTAATGACGGACAATTATTCCAATGTAGAGTTGGTGGAGATGGTCCGCTTGTATGCCATCAGTGGAGACAGCCTACGTGGAGCCATCCGGATGTTCGTGGAAAGGTATCCCGATCGGGAACCCCCGTCACAGAGCGTCATGCTGGCTGCTACGCAGAGACTGCGGGATCATCGGCAGTTTGACGTTCCCCGGCATGCTCAAGCTCGCGGCAGCGTAGGCCTGCCTGTCGCCTTGCAGGAAGACATCCTGGAATACTTCCAGCGAGAACCACGGGCAAGCACGCGTGAGGCTGGTCAACGCTTTGGAGTGCACCACACTACAGTGTGGCGCCTACTGAAGCGTGAGCTGCAATACCCATTCCACTACCGCAAGGTACAAGACCTTCACCCAGGTGATAATGCCGTGCGGGTTACATTTTGTCGCTGGTTGTTGGAACACCAAGACGCCAACATCCTGTGGACGGACGAGTGTTTATTTACTCGAGTTGGCGTCTACAATGTTCATAACCCGCACGTAACCAAACGACATCCAAGTGCGGTTTGGACTGAATGTGTCGTCGGCTGAAACGACGACACATTCAGTCCAAACCGCACTTGGAACGCATGTCGACCAAACGACATGCGTTCCAAGTGCGGTTTGGACTGAATGTGTGGGCTGGCATAATAGGGGAACACGTGCTTGGACCCTATTTCATCGATGGGTACCTCAACAGTGCCACATACCTGGAGCTGTTGCGTCACGTTGTCGAGGAGATGTTGGAGGATGTTCCCCTGGCACTCCATCGCAACCTTTATTACCAGCAGGACGGTGCCCCCCCTCACTATGGTCGGCAAGTACGCGAGTACTTGACCGAAAGCTTTGGCGATCACTGGATCGGTCGCGGAGGACCAGTGGCATGGCCTCCGCGTTCTCCGGACCTGACGCCTCTAGACTTTTATTTGTGGGGAGACGTTAAAAGGTTGGTGTACAAGGAGGAAGTGACGAGTGTTACCGAATTACGTGCGAGGATCATTAGTGCTTTCGACATTTTAAAAACGAATGTGATAGTGTTACGTAAGCTGAACGAAAACCTGCTGCGTCGTTCTCGATTGTGCCAAGAATGTGATGGTGGCCATTTCGAACAGTACCTCCGGGTAACTTAAGTAGGTAATTTATTTATTTGTACATTTTGTAAATACGTTGTTAGCTTCATCAATTTTATTACTGTAAATAAGTTGATTTCAAATTTTTAACTACGCCAATAATACCTAAGAGTTGAAAGTAAGTAGGTATACCACGTACTTACCCTTAACTAGCACGTCTTTCCATTTCATCAAACGTAGAAAACATCATTTTTAGACTTAGTAGATCGGTACACTAACTAAGGTAGGTATTATTGCCGGTCCTAAGCCCGTTAAGTAGGAAGGAAAGTTTCAAATCAACCATTTTAATCCACAAATAAAAACAAAGTCACTTCGAAAACTTTAGGTTGAAGGATATTATTAATCATCTGATAACAGGTCAGTGAACTTTTCTTTGGCGCACTAGTATTACTGTTATTAGTAAGATTTCCGTATTCCAATGATGCTCAAAAATGAGTTAATTATCAAGCGAAATTTATGACAATAATGTAGGTGATTTTCGAAATAAAATTAGGTAAAATTATTGCTACCGGTCATTGCTCTGCGGCGGAGCCCGCTAGGAGTATAGTGTTCTGTGGGCGGAGCTACCATTTCGGGGAATTACATGGCAGCTGCATGCATTGTCGCTGTGTGCATAGTCGGGTGATTCTGTTTTATTTGTATTGAATTAAGGGTTTAATTCTGAAATACTGTTAAATTTCTACAACAAAAAAAAAGCAGCGCTTACTAGTTATTGCCCCCTACCGTACTTCAAATGATTATTTATGTCTTTTATGACAACCTCCTGAAATTTGACGAGGATGCAAATCAACAGCCTGTATATGTATTTATTCTTATATTTTACTTATAAATATTTTCTATTTGTTTTCTGCTATTGCACCTACTATGTATTGTTTCTGCATCACCCTAAGGTAGACTGGTAGAAAATGCCCATGGCATTAAGTCCGCCTTTGTACAGTTTTTACTTGTGCATAAAGTTTTAATAAATAAATAAATAGAAAAATAAAATCTTAATATTATTCTTGCCTCACCAATATTCGCATAGAGTGTTGCAAAAAAGGTGAGTCAAGTTTGTTTGTTAACATCCTCAGAATGCTATTTGAGCTCGACCGCGCCCTATGCAAAAGTGAGGCTGTCTTTAGCCTCATCATGGCATAAAAGTCATGGGTGTGAGCCTGTGCGAACATGCCCGAGGCACTACAGAAACGCGGCAAGCCCAAAAGCATTCTGAAGCTGTTATTGTACTCGATTCGCAGCTTATCCAATACTCCACGCGTATAACTGACCCACAGGCTACTCGTGTAGAAAGTTTGGCAATACGCTTTAAACAAGGTTAGTTTTACCTCTCTACTACAACGAGCAAACCTGCGGGCCAACATATTAGCTCTCACAGCAAGAGCTCTGCGTTCCCGCTCAATATCTGCATGATCCCTAAGGTCGTCCGTTACACAGTGTCCAAGGTATTTAAACTGTGTCACTCTATGCATTACCTGTCCATTGAGTGTAATGACTGGCTCAAGAGATAATTTTTTACCGACGGCCTTAAAGATCATGTAGACACTCTTTTTAGAGCTGTACAGCAGACTATGGCTTGCAGCGTATTTGGTACAGCAGTCTAAAAGTACACGTATTGCGCTGGCAGTTGGGCCCAGCAGCACCATATCGTCTGCGTAGCTAAGGTTGTTGACACAAGTGTCATCAATCCAACATCCAATACGCTTGCTGCTGAGCTCAGCTATCAGCTCATTTACATACAGACTGAAAAGCTTCGGTGAGGTAATTCCCCCCTGCCTCACCCCGCATTCCAATCTGTATGCGTCAGAAAGCGAGTTTTGCCATCTCACATTATTCACCTGGTTGGAGTACCAATACTGAAACACACGAACTATTTCAGCAGGTACGTGTGCCTCCCTGAGCTTTTTCCACAAAATTTCATAAGACACAAGGTCAAAAGCCCTGGACAGGTCAAGGAAGCACGCGTAAACTGGTGTGCGTCTATCTGTATAATATTTGACGGTTTGCTTTAGACTTAATATTGCGCTTTCAGTGGAAAGTCCAGGCCTAAACCCGAACTGAGCGTCATGTAGGTTTAAGAATTTATCCAATATGTTGTCCAGCAAACCGTCAAATACTTTGGCAATCACAGTAGCAAGCGATATAGGCCTATAATTGTTTACGTCTGTGATATCACCCGTCTTATTCTTTATAATGGGTACCACTAGCGTTTTCATTAAATCTGGTGGTAGATAAGAGTGACTGATACATAAGGAATAAAACATAGACAACACCCGAGCACAATGGAACCCCGCATATTTTAGATGCTCGATACTGAGACTGTCATGCCCTGGAGATTTTCCGCCCGTCATTTTTTGTATAACGCTAGATATTTGCTTGGCTGTAAATCTGATAACAGGGCTGTTCTGACTAGTCTCAGCATCGACCACCCCATCCGAAGGGCGCAGCGGCGAAATTACGCGAAACTTGACTTTAAAAATATTCGCTATACCATTAGCTGTGCTACAGCCCGCAACTGTCACTGGAAGGGCGGGCTTGAGATCAATGCTGGTTGTGGATTTCCAAAATCGGCTAAAGTTCTTTGATGATCTGTGAGAAGATATTATGTCCATTTTTATTTGTTCTTGGTGATTTTGACGCCATTTCAGTTTACCTTTGAAAATCTTTTGGCTTTCTCGCATTTCATCCCAAACTCTGCCGGAATTAGGTTTATTACAAAGAATCCATACCTGATACTTCTCCCTTGCTTCCAAGTGCGCAGCGCGAAATTGCCTGTTCCACCCGATTACGCGTTTTTTACCTCGCGGCCGGTCACCTTTGTGGGTCTGTATAGCTGCGTTAGACATAACATTTACAATGCTTTCATATATACTATCAAGTCCACGTCTGTGTTCTTCAGAATTACAACTTTCATCAGCACATTTCATATAAAGCTCTGGAAAGTGCATGCTCCGGAATTCACGATTACAGATATGAAAATATTCCCTGATCTAATCACTGTCACGTTCATGCCATTTTACTTTGTCACATAGCGACTTATTGGGAACCGATTTTTGGGCAACTGTACACAAGTTGCACTCGATGGCCATCTGTAAGTGATCAGACCAAAAAACATCATACTCAATGTTAACGCTCACTACAGTTTGCCAGGCAGCCTGGGTAACAAAACAATAGTCCAACCAGCGCCTGCTCCCATTCATATCACTCACATAGATGTGGTTATTAGACTCTAGACCCAACAATTCCGTGTCGGCACATATCCACAGTTGATCTGTACTATAGTTACATAGTTCATTCCAAAAAGATTGATACGGGTGAGAGTTGTAATCTCCCATCATATACACTGCTTCTACATCGCTAGCTTCAATAACAGCACTTAATTCGCTTAAACACTCAGTAAATTCGAGAAGATTTTCTGTCGAATCGGTTGGCATGTAAACACTGAACACTAATATAGCTCGGTCTTCTAAACAAGCTTTTATAGCTGATATGCGAGCACTACTACACTCCACCACCACAGACACAGATTTGAAGATTCCTTTACGCCATAACACTGCCACTCCTCCATATGGTCGTCCTGTGAGGATTCCTGCAGAGGTACCCACCGCCGATTTTCCAGTATATTCAAACTGGTCATGTATATTTCCAAGCACGGATAAATCATGCGGTAGTAGCCATGTCTCCTCCTGTTTTGCATAAGTATCTAACGCTTTCAATAGATCTTTTTAAGGATTTGCAGTTGAAAGTCACAAACTTCGTATGTGTATTTGTACTAGTAGCTATTTTGTTCATCATGTTACTTTTACCTCAGTTGACCCTTTTTCTAATGCATCCTCTTTGCTCACTTTGCTACGAAACTGTACAAAGCGCCTAAAACATATACCATCCGGCCACATTTCATCATTTAGAAATAAGCGCAGTTTATGGCTGGAGACATAACATATAAAAGAATTGTAGTTCTTGTTCTTCTTCATATTTATTTTTTCTAGTGTGACTGAGTCCTGAGTTTTGTTCCAAATGTACTGTTTAATATCCTCTTCCTTCGATTCTTTACACACATTAGATATTAAAATTAAAATTCATTTATTTCGGATAACTAAGTGATCCATAACTCTATACATTCAGACTTTAAAAATTAAAATATATAATATAAGATTAAAAATAAATAAAAAATTACAAATGAAAGATTAAAAATCTAAAATTAGAACATTAACTTAAGTACATAAACAAATCAAAAATTTAAACTTAAAAATAAATTAATAGAAAATTAAATTAAATTAAAAATTAAATTAAATTAAAAATTAAATTAAATAAAAATTAAAAATTAAATTAAATTACCTTCAAATTACTCTCTTAATAAAGGATCTCCACATCGGAGAAGAGATCCTATCTGCTACAGTCTTCAGAATTCCGTTGCAGCTGCCACGCATTCTGCAGATCAGGGATACAGTTTTCTTGCGGATGACTGCATGAAAGCCATCAGTGCGATACAGCGCAAACATCCCCGATGCACTACAGAAGCGAGGCAGCCCCAACATCATCCTGAAGATGTTGTTATACTGGATGCGCAGGACATCCAGCGATCTTTTGGTGTGACTGACCCACAGATTTCCCGTATAAAAGCTTTGACAATACGCCTTGAACAAGGTTATCTTTACTTGTTCAGAGCAGCGGGAAAATCTGCGGGCCAGCATGTTACTTCTGATCGCTAAAGCCCTGCGCTCCCTCTCTATATCCAGGTCGTCTTCAAGACCTTCGGTAATTAAGTGCCCCAAGTATTTAAATTTCGTGACACGATTTATGCACAAGCCATTTAGGGTTATATTATGTGAGTACTCGGGGCATCCACCGGCGGCCCTAAAGATCATAAATTCCGTTTTTTGGACATTGTATACAAGGCCATGTGCACCAGCATAGGCCTCACATACCCGTAACAACTCTCTCAGACCCCTGACCGTCGGGCTCAACAGCACCATGTCGTCCGCGTAGCTGATGTTGTTGACGCAAACGCCATCTATCGAACAACCGACACGCTTGCTACTGAGCTCGACGATGAGGTCATTTATGTATAGGTTGAAAAGCTTGGGTGACGTCAATCCTCCCTGTCTCACCCCGCTTTCCAACGTATATGCCTCAGAGAGTGTATTATTCCACCTCACAAAATTTGTTTGGTGAGAATACCAGTACTTAAACATGTTCAGCACCCCCACCGGTACACCCGCGCTCCCTAACTTTCTCCAGAGCACATCGTAAGAGACAAGATCAAAGGCTCTGGAGAGGTCAAGGAAACACGCATATACCGGTGTCCTGCGGTCCATGTAATATTGGACAGTATGCTTGAGACCTACGATGGCAGCTTCCGTAGATAACCCGGGCCTAAACCCAAACTGCGCGTCATGTAATTTAATGTATTTATCCAGGCAGGGATCAAGCATACCGTCCAGCACTTTAGCAACTATCGTTGCTAGAGATATGGGCCGGTAGTTCCCCCTGTCGGAGATATCCCCAGTCCTGTTCTTCACAATAGGCACTACGATGGTTTTCATTAAGTCATGTGGTAAGTATGAGTGACTCATGCACATTGTGAAAAACATGGCCAGGACCCTCGGCAGGTGAACCCCCGCATGCCGCAGATGCTCCACACTAAGCCCATCGTGACCGGGAGATTTACCGCCTGTCATTCTCTTTAAAACGCATCTTACATGACTAGCCGTAAAATGTACAGTCGACTCCTCCCCCTCATATCCGGGCTCAGACTTAATAAATGACGCTAACGGGCCCAACGGGGAGCGGACCTTAAAATTTTCCCTGAACATATTCGCAATAAGGACTGGTTCACTCTTTCCATTTACACTCACCGGGAGGCCAGGCTTAACTTCGTGCTTTCCAGTAGCTTTCCAGAAATTAGAAAAGTCCTTTGCCGACCTGTGTTTAGCCAGGATGTCCATCTTTAGTTGCTCTTGATTATTCTGGCACCACTTCAAGCGACTTTTGAATATTTTACGAGACTCGAGCATTTCGTCATAAATAATGCCTGAAGTGGGCCGTCTGCATGCTATCCACGTTTCGAACTTAAGCCTGGCCACTCTATGGGCTTCACGGACATGTCTATTCCAGCCACATAGATGCCTACCCTTATTTAATTTTATGTCACGCTTCCCGCTAGACCCAACAGCGGCGTTACTCAGTGTTTCCACAATATTATTATACAACCTATCCAATACAATTTTGTGGTCATCCAAGCTGCATGACCCACGACTGCATTCCGTGAATTCGGTGGGAAAATCAATGGCTCGAAAAGCGTTGTTACACAGTTTATGGTAAGTTTTTATCTGTGTTTCATTTCTCCCACCCCATACAACCGAGTCACGCCGCACGTCCCTCGTCACCAACTTAGGCCTTACCACAGTTATGTCACAACTAATAAGTAAAGGTAAATGATCCGACAAGTAAACATCTTCTATAACACGTACTCCGACTACAGTTTGCTCGGCCGATAACGATACGACACAGTGGTCCAGCCATCGCCTGCAGCCATGAGCCTCGCTAACAAATGTATAAGTATTAGTCACTGTGCCTAACTTTTCCAAGTCAACACAGATCCAGGATTGCTCCGATCAAAAATTTATCATTCCATTACAAAATAATTCGTGAGGGTGAGCATTAAAATCACCTAAAATAAACAAGGTTTCAATATTCTCACTAGCTACTATTGCACTAATTTCACCCAAAACCTCCGTCATAATTGGTAGGTTATCCGGTGAGTCAGTCGGCATATACACAGAAAAAACAATAATGGAGCGGCCGTCAACATCAGCTCGTATAGCTATCAGTCGCGTGCTGGCACAAGGCACCACAGTAACACTATCAAACATACCCTTTCTCCAGAGTATGGCAACTCCCCCATGAGGTCTCCCCTTCAGTAAGCCCACAGAAGTATCAACAGCAGACTTACCTGTGTATTCAAAATTATTAGAAATTGTTCCCAATAATGGTATGTCATGGGGAAGCAACCACGTCTCCTGGAGTGCTACCAGATCAGCCATTTCACAAATGTCTCTTATATCGTCAATAGACCTCTTGAGAGATTTGCAATTAAAGCTAATTAAATTAAAATACTGGTTAAGATTTAAATCCATACTGGTACAATAATTAACTTGCGTCCTGTTTTGTTTTGTACATAAAATGCACGAAACGCCTAAACGTTATTCCGTTAGGCCAAAAATTATCATCCAAGAATAATTCTAACTTACATTTGGAGACATACACTTTATAAGCATTATACTTTTTAAACTGCTTCATGTTTATCTTTTTTAAAGACACAGTATCATTCGTTTTTTCTCGTATATAGTTAATAATGTCATTTTCACACGTTTCTTTACTAACGTTCGAGATAAACAGTGGAACTTTTATATCGGCCGCTCTAAATTTACCTTCAGGCAAAGCAGCACAACCTCTCTGCCGTACTAGCTTATAATTACAAAGAGATATATACAAAGGTATTCTACTTATTTGAGCGGCTTTAAACATGCTGTTAGAATCACTTCTAGCCTTTCCAGTGTTACTAATAAATCTATTCATTCGCGTTTGCTTATAATCGCTACTCGCTTTCAGTACTTCCACTACAGATAATCTCATTTGCGCGATGGCTGGATCGCTGCCAGCGCCCACGTTCTCGCTGTGATTCACACATTTGTCGACTAGTGAGTGAGACGCGACAGTCGTAGTGGTTTCGTCCGCAGCGCACGCGCCTACGGAAACCGGTTCTAAGTTTGACACAGCTGTATGGGTCTCCACACGCCTGCTTGTATCGCTATGAGTAATAACGACCGGTTCCCTGCGCCTAACAGCTGTTGACAATTTGTTGCGCTAGATTTTTTGCGACTTCTACCGGTATTTTCGCTGGTGATTGAGAATGATCGCATATATTATTTTCATTATTTGATTCCAACGTAATGTGGCTTAAACCCATCGGCCCACTTTCACATTCAAATTTCTCTAACAAATGTCCACCTCACTTGTGATTTACAGGATTGAAGTCAAAATTACTCAATGACTGCGTTCGCATAGCAACTTGAAATTCACATAATTGTCCTTTCGTGACACACTCAGCCTTTAAAAACTTTATTTCGTCCTGTAAAATTAATATATCTCTGAGCACCCGTGTCGCATCCATGTGGTCAAAAGTGACCGGCGGTAGTCTATGCAAATCTTTAGCAACAAAAATGGGAAGCTTCTCTGGGTCCGCAGCTTCTGTGTGCTTCATTAACTCAATAATGTCTTGTAAATCCCTATTAGACTTCCCTTCTTTTCTTCTAGACTTCATTTTTTTCGTTGATACGGCTTCAAATAGCAACTTTTTGGCAGCTAACACTTCCTCATCAGAGAAAGCTGTATCACATATCCTCACGAGCGTAATTTCGTCCATCACACTGATTTTATTTTGCATAAACGCGAGCACTTCATTAACTACAATATTGCACGAGCTACATTTTACCACGTTCGAATTCATCTTTACTCGATGCGCGCGCGCGGTTCCCGGCGCGGTCGAACGTTGACTGCATAGCAAATAAGCAACTCCCCAATTAACTAAAAGATAAGGTTGAAATTAGCATAGATTTCTTATTTGGTTGAATAGAATGTGTTGATACCGATTGTTGCACTACCGTCATTTTACTTCAGAAACTTAACTGCTGTATGAACTGCGAGTTAAGCTTGAATTTAGAATACTTCTTCGCCTTATTTACGAAACTGTGATTGAGGGTATAATTACTTTTCAAATGGTTTCGTTTTCGTGCCGATCCGCTTGTGTGTAATTATCTTCGTCGTAATATTATCCAATTTATTAAGTTCTTGACCAGTTGATTCTATTAACCGATGGTATGGTTCGATAAACAACTTTTTTGAAGGCCAAAATTGTTGTTCTCTGGGAACAGGAACAAAGCATAAAGAATATAGCACGAGATATGGGCATAATGATTTACGTTATACTTACACATACATTGATGTTGAGAGCTTGCGACGCGAGACTAAGCGGACGTGTTTTTTATGTTGATTCTAACGACATTGATTTAAGTAAATTACGAATAATGTTATTGCAATAATTTGCAGAGTCAGTGTAGTGTATAGACATTTATAGTCTGTGGTGTATAACTCTGTCGTCTCGAGCAGCGCACGCGCTGGGTCGCGGGGCGGGGGGACTAGCTTACCGACCGCCGTGGAGAGAAGACGTGGACGCTGGCTGCGAGCCGAAATCAGTGTAATTGGGTTATTGCTCTTTCCTAATATCAACCTGTGAGTCCTAGTGTACATTACATGTGGCGACGAGGACAAACTGAGTTTTTAGTTGTCAATTAAAATTATCATTATAGCAATAATATTATTTTGCTTTAAGCACAGATTATGTCAAAGATGTATTGATAATATTAGGTACCTACAATAAGTTATCATTTAGAAATTCTAGAATTCTGTAGTAGGCTTTCCCTTCTAACAGTATCTTTAATTTATTTTTTAATTGACGGACATTAAGCTCCTTCCAACTATATGGGAGTTTATTGAAAATTTTAGGGGCCATACAGAAAACACTCTTGTGCATTAAAGCTGTTTTCGATCTATGTAGACAAAGAATACTGTCATCACGTCTACTATGGTTGCGATCGACCACTTCTGAATGACGTGGAAATAAGTTTCGATTTGATTTCACAAACATGACAATGTCTAAAATGTAAAGGCAGGGCAGAGTTAATATTTTATATTTTTTAACGTAGGGCTTACAACTTTCAGTTGACTGTAACTTAAACATAGTCCTGATGCACCTTTTTTGGGCTTTAAAGGGTATGTCCTTGTCGGTTGAGTTGCTCCAGAAAATTATTCCATACCTTAAGTGTGAAGAAACCAAACCGTGATATGCCGTGAGCAATGATTCAGTGTTAAGCACTGGGACTAGTTTGAATAGCGCGTAACAAGAATTGCAAACTTTTTTACTGAGTTCTTCTATGTGGGCTTTCCAGTCTAGCTTTTTGTCAATCCTCAATCCAAGGAATTTAGTGTTGCCAACTTCTGCAATAATTCCATTATTGTATTGGACGTTAAGTTCAGTCATAGTTGGTAAACGTTGACTGAAGTGCATTACGTTAGTTTTATTAAGATTAATTTTTAGATTTTTATTATTCATTCAATTTATTATTGATGTCAGAGAATTATTAATGTCATTATTGTAGCTATCTTTAGTATTACATTGAGTGGTGATAGTGCTATCATCAGCAAAGAGTGTAACTGGTTGGTCTACATGCTTAGGCAAGTCATTTATATAAAGTATGAAAAGTGGGGGACCCATCACACTACCCTGGGGGACTCCATACTTGACTACTTGTTCATGCGAATAAAATAATTCTTCACATTTAGTTTTAACGTTTATCCTAGATATCTCCGTGACCTGTTTTCTGTTATTAAGATATGTTTTTATTAATTTTAAGACATTGCCTCTTATACCGTATGCTTCCAACTTATTTAGCAGAATATCATGCCTGACGTAATCAAACGCCTGCGTCATATCACAGAATATGGTGCAGACGGGATTGGTCCTATCGACATTTACCATAACTTTATGTAGAAAATCGTAAACAGCCATATTTATAGTTTGACTTGCTCTGAATCCTTTCTGTTAATTAACTAGTATATTATGTTTTTCTAAATAAGTACTTAAGAGGGCTATCACAAATTTTTCTTGTTTAGAGCGTTTGACTCGAGTTTTGATGTGTGATTATGATTTAACTAAAGCCACAATAGTAAAAAAAATACATGCCCGAGAAAGTTTGATTCCTTCTTTTGGGAGCGCATTCAATAAATATTCCAGTTTGTTCACATAAATCAGTAAAAAACTTGTTTCTGCAAAGGCTGTTTCATAAAATTTTACTTTCGGGCATCTCGCGATGCCCTGTTACATCGAAGATATAATAGTTTAATCATTTATAAAAATATCTACGATACAACTGTATCTTCTACTATGGTATGCATACATCAATTTATTATGTTTCATACAGTAATACACCAAAAATAATTCCGTAAAACAGAGAGTTAATGATAATTTTTCGCCCGAAATTATATTTTTTATCTATGAATATATAAAAGAAATTCAAACAAAAATAACTAAGGTTACTCTGTAACCTTGCTTGAAAAAAAAAATAACTCTAATTTAAAGTAAATTAATATTTTTAAATAATTGTTGTATGCAATGCTATTTATCAATATAAATCTCGGGACGCGCGGTCTTAGCTTTAGTCCGCGCCGAGCGCTTTCAAAGAGAGGACGTATCGCTCGCTCGCTGTTGCCGTCACGTGGTCTCGCTCACCAATTCGCCAAGAATAAAGCGCGACCAACACATCTTAATACAAGTGTTTTTTTTTATTAGAGAAGGTCGGATTGTAATGCATAAGTATTTTCCTATGATATTCTAGCGCGAATATGTATATCCTGTATTATAGAAAAAAAAACATACGTAAATATAAGGTCCCATTAAAATAGATGGAGAAACTTTCAGAACACATTCAGACCACCAAAATAAGGAAGATGGTAAAAAATATACAAGAAAAACGCATAGATACTTATAAGAAAAATAATCAGCTAACGAAAATACACTAATGTGCCTACAATTGATTATTTTAGGTCAAAATAAAATCACTTTTGTTAGATTACTTATTAAAATAGATCCACATATTAAGAATAATTAGTATATTTACTGCAACTATAGTACAATTCACAACACTTATACTTAACTCCAAAATAACACAACAATTTTACATTTTCTAAAAAAAGGCGCGAACCTCCACTGACAGCTTTTCCAAAGCTTATGTCACAAATTGAATCGTTTCGGTGTTGCCAGCACATTAAGTTGATTACAAATAAATTAAATTAAAAAAAGAACTAGATTAAGTACAATAAATTGCATCAAATAGTTTAAATAACAAAACAAAACCTAACACTCGTCCATCCTGACAACGTGTATGTCCTCATACACGCTATCAGGTAAAACTAAAACCTAACACTCGACTCAATATATCTAATTTAACAAATTATAATTCATTATAATTAATTTCATTCACTCGCGATCACCCACTAAGAAAGCACGTAATTCGCTCGTCTGTTTCGCACTTCGCGCGATCGCTACGCAAGTACCCACATACCTTGCTTGACCGGGCCGTTAGATCAGTGGTTCTCAACATTTACGTAGTTTCAAATTTCAACTAAACCATGATGAAGTGTGCCAGCTGCAACTCGGACTTTAATGATGGCGTTCAGTGTACCGCATGCAAGCGGCACCTCGATTTTGGCTGCGCAAGCATCACGGAGGGTGGGTGGAGGAAACTAGGAGCTGACCGAAGGGCGGCTTGGAAATGTCCTAAGTGCCGAATTTCCTCACCGTCACCGACCCCATCCCTGTCTCCACTACCAACACCTGAACCTGCGTCTTTGGAAACGATCCTGAATGAGATTCGTGAGCTCAAGGTTCAACTGGCTGGCCTGCCGACGCTGTCTGATGATGTCAAATACATAAAAGAAGAACTTAAAGAACTCAAGGTCAGTTGTGAGTTCGAGGGTAAAAGGCTGGATGATTTCTCTGCTAGACTTACAGGCATTGAGACTAGAGTTGCTGGTTTTGAGCATCTACAGGAGTCTGTTTGCTCTCTTCAGTCTGACATTGACTTGATTAAATCGGAATTGTCCGCCAGCGACCAAAGATCAAGACTCAACAATGTTGAAATTAAGGGCATTCCCCTAAAAAAGGATGAAAATCTGTTCGCTGTCTTGGATAATATCAGCCAAAAGGTCAATTTTACTTTTCCGAAAACCCAGATCAACTACATTTCCAGGATTCCATTGTTCAACACAAAGGAAAAGTCAATTGTGGTCAGCTTTCTGAACAGATATGTCAAGGAGGACTTTGTTGCGGCTGCTCGCTCTTTCAAGACGTTATCCGCCCATGACCTTGGATTCCTGGGCCAAACGAATCGGGTTTATGTGAATGATCACCTCAACTCTGATTCCAAAAAGTTGCTAAACAAAACCCGAACAATGGCAAAGGAGAAAGAGTACAAGCACGTTTGGGTCAAACACGGAAAGATCCATGTCCGCAGGCAGGAAGGATCGGCTGTTTTCGTAATAACTAAAGAGAAAGATTTAAACAAGCTAAATTAGAGTGGCGCATCCTTCGGTTATCATCATTTTATAATAATAATTTTAAACATTTGTCTAGAAGTAGATTAATTATTAATTATGTACTAATTTTTCGCTTGAATTTTTGTAAAAGGTTTAGCATCGCTGACGTGCTCAAAGCTTCGTCACCTCACTTTTGTATTCGTAAATGGGCCTTATGTTTTTCTTATCGCGTTGTTCTAATAATTGGAACATCTCAATCTATGCTTACCTCGCTCGCACTCATTACTGAATCTAATTGCTGCCTGCTTCTTCACACCTGTGATATTGCTGCGTTTTTTGTGCCGTCTAACAATAGTGTATGCCTAATTACCCTACATACTGGATTATGGTTCGCTTTTATTTTGTTATATTACAATAACTATGAGTATCTATTATCCGTAAACATTGTCACTGACATTGCAATCGTTAGTCTTTTAGTGTATTGTTACTTAAGTGGTTGTTATCGTGCTAATAATTTTGTTGCTACAACTTGTGTAAATTATCGATGGCTATGAACGCTAATAAGAAACTGCATATCTATTACCAGAATGTTCGTGGGCTCCGTACCAAGACTGAATCCTTCTTTCGCCAACTATGCCTATGTTCATACGATGTTATTGTTTTAACGGAAACTTGGTTAGTCGACGGCATATCAAATTCGGAGTTATTTGGTGATCAGTTTATTGTGTGGCGTCGTGATCGGGATAACTGTCTCACAGGGCAGTCTCGTGGAGGTGGTGTCTTGGTGGCTGTCCGTAAGTATATTTCTGCGGTTCCCCAACCATTATTTCACTCCTCGGCAGAAGACTTGTGGGTAACTTTAAGTGTACGTCAGCCTAACACAAGAAATTACCTAAAATTGAATGTTTGCGTCATCTATTTATGTAAGCAAAACCGTGGTTACTCTTTTTCCGACCAATTATCCAATTTTCTCCATAGCTTAAGTAGTATAGTACTAAACAATCCAACCGATAATTATCTAGTTATTGGGGATTTTAATCTGAGCGGAATTTTGTGGCAATTAAATGACAACATTTTATTACCTGCGAATATCTCTAATGGCGATGAATACATGCTAACAGATGAATTGCGTGTTTTGGGGTTCAGTCAATATAATGGAATATTAAATGCATATGGTAAGATTCTGGATTTAGTTTTATGTAATGAAATTGTTTCAGTAAGTGAGTGTTTGCTGCCTTTATCACCTGCTGACAAATATCATCCGGCCCTCTGTATTGATGTGAACTTTGCTGAGTACACCTATTTAACTCCCGCTCCCTTTATTCGTTACCTTTACGGTAAAGCTGACTTTGCGGCCATTAACAGGGAAATAGCAGCCATAGACTGGACAAACGTATTTTTTGACATGTCGCTTAACGAAGCCGTACACTACTTTTATGCTACCATAGCGGATATTCAGAATAAGTTTGTCCCCACTAAGTCAGTTTATCACAGCTCGTACCCTATTTGGTACTCCCCAGCACTTAAACGCTTGATTAAAGAGAAGTTTAAATATCTCCGTAAATTTAAGACCTATGGCAGACTTTCAGACGAGGCGACCTTTAAACATTTGCGTGAGCGAGTTAATAAACTAGAAGCGGATTGTTACACCAAGTACTTAACTGATACAGAAGCCTCCATCGAAAAGAATCCTAAACGCTTTTGGAGCTTTGTGAAGCAGCGATCTAAGTCCAATGCAATACCCAGTTTCCTCAGGTATGGTGATGTGACGATTTCTTCTCCCGAGTCTATTTGTAATGCATTTTCTTCCCACTTTTATTCTACTTTTCTTGATCCTGCCAATGATGTGCCTACCAATTATTGTCCTCCTCAAACTGCTACAAACTCTAACATATCCTCTGATATTCACTCAATTGAGATTGACCTAAATGTTATAGTTGAGCTAATTAGTAAAATCGATCCATTTAAATCTGCTGGTCCGGACCACTTATCGCCTAAATTCCTGATTGGGTGTGCTAAAACCATTGCCTTGCCAGTATCTCTATTGTTTAAAAAATCGCTCTCTTCACGTTCTGTTCCCCAAATCTGGAAGTCTGCTTTTATAACTCCGGTGCATAAAAAAGGGCACAAAAACGAAATAGTTAATTACAGACCTATTTCCAAACTGTGCATATTAGCAAAAGTTTTGGAGAGGGTTGTCTACAACCAAGTTTACGCAGCGCTGCGCCAGTCTTTTAGCCCTTCTCAGCACGGATTTCTTAAGGGCCGTTCAACTGTCTCTAATCTGACTCTGCTCAATGACTTTCTAACGGAGAGAATGGACAATGGGGCACAGGTCGATGTCGTTTACACGGATTACAGTAAGGCTTTTGATAGAATTGACCACAATATCCTTATAACAAAGCTTTTCAACAACGGTATCAGAGGAGATCTACTTCGTTGGTTTACCTCATACCTTGAAAACAGATCGCAAGCTGTCGTTATCAGTAATTACATGTCGAGCTGGGTTTCAGCTCCTAGTGGTGTTCCTCAAGGCTCCTTATTGGGTCCATTACTCTTTATCATTTATGTGGGCGACATCGACTCGTGTTTCCACAAGTCAAACTTACTTTGTTTTGCTGATGATATGAAGATATTTTCTGCAATATCATCGGATGATGACATGGATGCTCTCCAATCTGACCTCTCGCGATTAGATGACTATTGCTTAAAAAACAAACTGGACTTGAACCCTGCCAAATGTTCTGTAATCTCCTTTAGCAGGAAACGCGTCCCTCTCCCTACTACATATAAACTTAAGGGGCAGCTATTACAGAGATGCGACGGTGTACGTGACCTAGGCGTTTTTCATGACTCCAAACTCTTATTTGACGTGCACATAGAACAAATAGTGGCCAAAGCTTCAAAGTCATTGGGTTTTGTTATGAGACTCGCAGGGTGTTTCAAAAAAGCCAAAACCCTTAAGATTCTTTATTGCTCTTTTGTGAGAAGCCATCTTGAATATGCGTCACAAATTTGGAACCCGTGCTATGGCAAATACATTGATCGTATTGAGAATATACAAAAACGATTTATTCGGTTTCTATGTTTTCGGCTACGTATACCATACCATTCTGATGATTACATAAATCTTTGCAAGAAATTTCACCTGCAGCCACTTATAAATCGTCGTCGACTAGCAGATTGCACTTTTCTTTTAAAAATTTTAACTAACGAAATTGACTGTCCTGATCTCCTGCATAGACTGCGTTTCAATGTACCCCAGAGATCAGTTAGATTTAATCCACCGATTTCCATTCCTTTTTCCTCTTCTAACTACAGGCAAAACTCATACATGTTGCGAGCGAGTAAAGACTTTAATATTCTTTGCAAAAAGTTCTCATTTGACCCATTTACCATCAAAACCTATTCTGCACGCACTCGGCTGAACGCTGACTTTTTTAAAAGTGCATAGTGCTTATATACCTTATATTTGTATTCCTTTTTATAGTGCTTGTTAGTGATCCTAAGATTTCTACTACATTTTCTGTTTTTACCCGTGAGAACCTGTAATTGGCTTTATGTATAATTTACTATTGTTATGCTTTTGTTATAGCTGTTGGTTCTCCTATAAATAAATAAATAAATAAATAAATAAATAATTTATTTTCATAAGCCTAATACAATAAGTAGACAAAAAACAGGTTAACAATGCATTATGTACTTAAATAACTTACAATCCTTAGGTATATTAATAGGCTAAGAATATGCACGTTTTGTGAAACTCCTGAAACCCAAACTAGAGCATGTCCTATATAATAGGTGAATTTGCAAGGTGAAATTGCACGTTGTGGACTGTGGATACATAATCAAGAGAGCAAGATACTAATTACCCTAGCGCTATTGTACATTTATATCTGTAACAGTTCATTTGGTTTACAATTATAAAAAGTATTCAATTTTATTCTATTACATAACGTTTCTAAACTAAATATCTCCAACTTTTGGAGTTCAATAAGCTTCTCCAACTTTTGGAGTTCCCTATACGTCTCCAACTTTTGGAGTTCCCTATACGTCTCCAACATTTGGAGTTCCCAGTTAAACGTTCTCTACACATCTTTATTTAAAATTCCATTTTATTTTAAAACAATATCAGAAATCACACATTCAATATCATAATAATATACTAATACACAACACATCACTTTGCCCATTGCACTAATTATGTATTCCGCATCGCACTCAATGTGCGCGCCGCATCGCACCTATTGTGCACTCCGCATCGCGCACCATGCGCGCTCTGCATCGCGCAACTTGCGCGCCTCGCATTTCGCACGTTGCGCGCTCTGCATCGCGCTCCATGCGCGCTCTGCATCGCGCTCCATGCGCGCTCTGCATCGCGCACCATGCGCGCTCCGGATCGCGCACCATGCGCTCTCTGCATCGCGCAACTTGCGCGCTCCGCATCGCGCATTATGCGCACCGCATCGCGCACCAAGCGCGCTCCGCATCGCGCAACTTGCGCGCCTCGCATTTCGCACGTTGCGCGCTCTGCATCGCGCTCCATGCGCGCTCTGCATCGCGCACCATGCGCGCTCCGGATCGCGCACCATGCGCTCTCTGCATCGCGTATTATGCGCACCGCATCGCGCACCAAGCGCGCTCCGCATCGCGCACCATGCGCGCTCCGCATCGCGCACCATGCGCGCTCCGCATCGCGCACCACGCGCACCACGCGAGCTCCGCATCGCGCACTTGACGCGCTCCGCATCGCGCACTATGCGCGCTCTGCATCGCGCAACTTGCGCGCTCCGCATCGCGCAACTTGCGCGCTCCGCATCACGCATTATGCGCACCGCATCGCGCACCATGCGCGCTCTGCATCGCGCAACTTGCGCGCCTCGCATTTCGCACGTTGCGCGCTCTGCATCGCGCTCCATGCGCGCTCTGCATCGCGCTCCATGCGCGCTCTGCATCGCGCACCATGCGCGCTCCGGATCGCGCACCATGCGCGCTCCGAATCGCGCATTATGCGCACCGCATCGCGCACCATGCGCGCTCTGCATCGCGCAACTTGCGCGCCTCACATTTCGCACGTTGCGCGCTCTGCATCGCGCTCCATGCGCGCTCTGCATCGCGCTCCATGCGCGCTCTGCATCGCGCACCATGCGCGCCCCGGATCGCGCACCATGCGCTCTCTGCATCGCGCAACTTGCGCGCTCCGCATCGCGCATTATGCGCACCGCATCGCGCACCAAGCGCGCTCCGCATCGCGCAACTTGCGCGCCTCGCATTTCGCACGTTGCGCGCTCTGCATCGCGCTCCATGCGCGCTCTGCATCGCGTACCATGCGCGCTCCGGATCGCGCACCATGCGCTCTCTGCATCGCACAACTTGCGCGCTCCGAATCGCGCATTATGCGCACCGCATCGCGCACCAAGCGCGCTCCGCATCGCGCAACTTGCGCGCCTCGCATTTCGCACGTTGCGCGCTCTGCATCGCGCTCCATACGCGTTCTGCATCGCGCTCCATGCGCGCTCTGCATCGCGCACCATGCGCGCTCCGGATCGCGCACTTGACGCGCTCCGCATCGCGCACCATGCGCTCTCTGCATCGCGCAACTTGCGCGCTCCGCATCGCGCATTATGCGCACCGCATCGCGCACCAAGCGCGCTCCGCATCGCGCACCATGCGCGCTCCGCATCGCGCACCATGCGCGCTCCGCATCGCGCACCACGCGCACCACGCGAGCTCCGCATCGCGCACTTGACGCGCTCCGCATCGCGCAACATGCGCGCTCTGCATCGCGCAACTTGCGCGCTCCGCATCACGCATTATGCGCACCGCATCGCGCACCATGCGCGCTCTGCATCGCGCAACTTGCGCGCCTCGCATTTCGCACGTTGCGCGCTCTGCATCGCGCTCCATGCGCGCTCTGCATCGCGCTCCATGCGCGCTCTGCATCGCGCACCATGCGCGCTCCGGATCGCGCACCATGCGCTCTCTGCATCGCGCAACTTGCGCGCTCCGAATCGCGCATTATGCGCACCGCATCGCGCACCAAGCGCGCTCCGCATCGCGCAACTTGCGCGCCTCGCATTTCGCACGTTGCGCGCTCTGCATCGCGCTCCATACGCGTTCTGCATCGCGCTCCATGCGCGCTCTGCATCGCGCACCATGCGCGCTCCGGATCGCGCACTTGACGCGCTCCGCATCGCGCACCATGCGCTCTCTGCATCGCGCAACTTGCGCGCTCCGCATCGCGCACCATGCGCGCTCCGCATCGCGCACCACGCGCACCACGCGAGCTCCGCATCGCGCACTTGACGCGCTCCGCATCGCGCACCATGCGCGCTCTGCATCGCGCAACTTGCGCGCTCCGAATCGCGCATTATGCGCACCGCATCGCGCACCAAGCGCGCTCCGCATCGCGCAACTTGCGCGCCTCGCATTTCGCACGTTGCGCGCTCTGCATCGCGCTCCATACGCGTTCTGCATCGCGCTCCATGCGCGCTCTGCATCGCGCACCATGCGCGCTCCGGATCGCGCACCATGCGCTCTCTGCATCGCGCAACTTGCGCGCTCCGCATCGCGCATTATGCGCACCGCATCACGCACCAAGCGCGCTCCGCATCGCGCAACTTGCGCGCCTCGCATTTCGCACGTTGCGCGCTCTGCATCGCGCTCCATGCGCGCTCTGCATCGCGCACCATGCGCGCTCCGGATCGCGCACCATGCGCGCTCCGGATCGCGCACCATGCGCTCTCTGCATCGCGCAACTTGCGCGCTCCGCATCATGCGCGCTGCGCACTCCGCGTCGCGCACCTTGCACATTGCTTTGCACACCTCGTGCATACTAGTTATTATGCGTTGCGCACCTTGCGCATTGCATTGAATACCTTGTGCATCTCATTAAAAATATTAGAAGTATACAAAACTACCCAATACATAAACTATAACTAAAAATGTACAACAGAACTTACACCTCCTCAGCGAACTTTGCGCTGGATATTTTATTAATTTACATAATTTTTTTTTTTTTTTTTTTTTATACATTATCAGACTTACTACCATTGTAAGGCTGGTTTTTCCTTACCCACCAACTTACCCAGTGATAGTATAAGCATGAGACGAACAGGGATTTATTCGCATGGGGTTTGGTAAAAGTTATAGTCTTTCAATAATTTGAATAATACATCCAGTATGGGTTGACTATTACTACGGTAACTTCATGTTCTTCACAATGCTCGAATTAACAAAATATGTGCACACTTACATTAAATGATGCATCTATTACCCTTAGTAACTAAATGTCCAAGGTATGCTGCTTTATTCAGTACCGACACGATGGAAAATTGTCTTTGGAACATGAAGTATAGCCGTCAAACTTCCAATACCAAGATTCAAGTAAGTAATACATTGAATCGGCTCTAATTTTTATGTGTATTCTTAGACCATCATTTTTCTAAAATATACTTGGGACCTGAATCTTTGTATCTGACCGAGAACGGCGCGTAGCGATCCCGCTTCTGATTTGTTAGATTACTTATTAAAATAGATCCACATATTAAGAATAATTAGTATATTTACTGCAACTATAGTACAATTCACAACACTTATACTTAACTCCAAAATAACACAACAATTTTACATTTTCTAAAAAAAGGCGCGAACCTCCACTGACAGCTTTTCCAAAGCTTATGTCACAAATTGAATCGTTTCGGTGTTGCCAGCACATTAAGTTGATTACAAATAAATTAAATTAAAAAAAGAACTAGATTAAGTACAATAAATTGCATCAAATAGTTTAAATAACAAAACAAAACCTAACACTTTAAACAGTGTTTTTTTTTTTTGCTTGGATATCTTTAGTTAGACGTACTAAGCGCTGTGTTTAAATGTCCATCTATTTTAATTAATAGTTGTTGTTGTCTTCGTTTTCTGACTTTTTTTTTTTTTATTCAGATAATTATTTTCAGACGTAAGTAGTTGCAGTGTGGACTGGTACTCAATATCAACTAAAAGAAATAAAAGTTTTCAAAGTTAATGATTTCTGGGGGGCTAAAAAGGCCACTTTGGCAGAATCATAAAAGGATAACATTATGAATCATAATATAGCGAAGGCAGTCCGTGTTTTTCTTTTTTCGCTGCACTACATTAGGTATAATCAAAGAGATTGGGATTGGATTTTGATTGCCTTTTTAGGCTCCCTGGAACCTCAAAATACCAGAACCAGAAAAAACTAGTTTTATTAGGAGTACGTGCTTCTTGAAATCATAGATTAGAGAAAAGCACGGTCTATGCCACTTCAGAGATTTTTTTTTTTCCATACCTAAAGGGTGCCAACGGGACCCTATTACTAAGTGTCTGCTGACCGTCCGTCCGTCTGTCTGTCAGTGGCTCATGAGCCGTTATAGGCAGGTAGTTGAAATTTTTCGAAATGTGTATTTTATATTGCGATGTGATTTTTTCAGCGCATATTATTGCGGTGCGGTGGTACGAAACTCTTCGTGTGGGAGTCCGACTCGCACTCGGCCGGTATTATTTTTTTAACAACAGACACCTGTACTGCTGGGGAGTTTGTTGCGCCACTTCTTCTTCTCAGTGAAAGCGCTAGGAAATGGTGAAGGGCGGGCGTTTTTGGGGACTGTCTTATGTAATTTTGACGTTCGAAAAGTGCAGATTCTCAGCCTAATTTGAATAAAATTACTTTTGATTTGCCTTTTTACTTTCTTTTGACGTTTTTATCCAAACTGTAGATACAACATCACATTGCACTTATTTCTATAAATAAGTACTGTAACGAGTCTTTTAAGCCTGTTACATGATATCGCGTTCTTTGCTTTAATTTGAAGGCAACGTGATGGTGTTGCCATGTAAAAATTATTTTTTTTGAATCGGAATCGTGTAGTGGTCACACTGATTTTTTCTTTTGATGCTGTCAGTTGATTTTGACAGGTCACTTTTCGACCCAACCCTTTGCTTAAAATGGAGTAATTTGAGAGCTCCGCAATAAATCGGGATTTATTTACGGCTAGGACGATATCTAGTCCTAAATAATGTGGTAGCTGATTTGCCCTTGTCGGCATCATAATGGGATTGCCCATATTTTTTAAAAAAGGTTGGTAAAATTCTTCGTGGTTTCGTATTCACGTTGTCGCGTGGCTATTTAGATGGCGGACGTTAATAGTTTTCGATATTTGTTTCAGGATCTTTTGAACCTTATATATTTTTTGGATTAATTCATCTACTGATGTAAAAGCTTTTTTTGGAAAAGAAACGGTGAGTTAATTTGCATTTGGTCGTAAACATTCCGATCGGTATTTTTGTCGACGCTGAACGTCAGCTAACAATTATTCATGTTTGATTTCAGCCGTGAGGCGTTTCTTATTTCTTTTTACTTCAAGACTTAAATTTTTAACGCTAGCCCCTACCGACTTATATCATGGACCGCCTGACGTCCCCGCGAAGATCAAAATCACCAGGGTTTGCCCATTCGGTTTGTTAGTTTATTCGCCGGAATATGGTATGGTTTATAATACTTAACTTAAATTGACAAAAGTGCAATAATGACAGGACAAAAATTAATTTCTATTCCATCTTAGTTTTACACCTTAGAACTTAATATTAGAAAGGAATTTTCTTGTATATTGAGACCAGCAGCCTTCGGGTAATAAAATCGTTCAATAACTTTTGTGTCGATTTTTATTGATACTCCCCGCTTGAAGATTAAAAGTTTCCAGTTCCCGCAGGTTAGTCTATCCTTGGCATACGAGGGGAGGTCAAAAAGTTCGCGGAATGGAGAGGAAGGGGCGCGAAATTAAAACCAAAATTATTTTTCCTTTTCGATATATTCTCCCTTAAGCCTAATACACTTCTCAGATCTTTCATAAAGTTTATTAATACCTTCAAAAAAAAATGTTTTGTCTAGGCCTTCAAAATACGTAGAAATAGCCGACTTCACTTCTTCATCATCGGTAAATCTTTTTCGTCGAAGCTCTTTTTTCATATTTGGAAATAAATAATAATCTGATGGGGCTAAATCTGGACTATAGGGAGGGTGGTTCAGTGTTCCGAACCCGCATCTGTGTAGGGCAGCCATCGCAACATGACTCTTGTGAACAGGAGCATTGTCGTGCAAAAGGAGCACACCTCGAGTCCATTTTCCCCTTCTTTTTTCCTTAATAGCTTTTTTAATTTTTCTAATAATGTAGCGTAATATTCTCCGGTAATACTGACACCTTTTTCTTTATAATCGGTCAATAAAATACCCTCTGCATCCTAAAAGACCGTAGCCATAATCTTGCCGGCCGATTGCGACACTTTAAACTTCTTCGGAGGTGCTGCACCTTTTTTGTGCCACTGCATAGACTCTTGCTTTGACTAAGGTTCATAGTGATGAACCCAAGTTTCGTCTCCAGTAACAATTTGGTTCATAAATTCATCCCTGTTCTCACTACACAGACTCAAAAACTCGCGCGAACACTCGACGCGCTGTTGTTTCTGAAGCGGTGTGAGCATTCTCGGAACCCATCTTGCACTGACCTTTGACATGCCAAGATGATCATGGAGGATGTTCAAAATGGTTGTAGATGATACTCCAACCATTTCTGCGATTTGTTTCTTCTTTAAACGGGCATCTTCCAGAACAAGTTTTTCAACTTTATCGACAATGTCTGAGGACGTCGCTTGAATCGGTCGGCCTGAGCGGTCATCGTCTTCAATCGACTCCCGACCTTGTTTGAATAGACTATGCCACTTGTAAATCATTGTTTTTCCAGGGCAAGAGTCCCCGTAAACAGATGACATTTCTTCCATGATCACTTGTGGTGGTTTTCCTTGCTTAGTGAGGAACTTAATCACGGCACGAAACTCAATTTTCTCCATAGTTGATGTTTTCTTCCCGATTGACTTGTGTATCCAGCGATATCTCAAAGTTTAATGAACCGATTGGAATGAAACTTAGTATTTATAGTTGTATTGAGTTGACAAGTAGTGACAGGTAAAAAAAAATACCCTCACCCCTCTCCAACCCCTCCATTCCGCGAACTTTTTGACCCGCCCTCGTAGTTTGGTGTGTGCTCCTGGCGCCCGAATTTTCACTTCTACTTATTGTTTATTTATTTGGAGTACAACACACACATTTAATAATCACATTTCATAATAAACATTTTTAATAACATCCACACACTTTAAAATATTTTTTTTGTAATATTACAATTGGCGCTCTGCGAACAGGGACTTGAAGTAGGTTTGTCTGGTACCTTATACTGTCATTATTGCACTATTAATTAATTAACTTATGAGTCTATTGTTTGCATTGGTTTGTTCTACATTGTTACTTTAATAACTTTGTGTTTATTTTGATTTTTGACTCATAAGTAGTACTTAACTTAATTTGGTGAATCTTTGTAAACAATGTTTGGTGTTTACAATTGATGATTTTGTTTAATATCATGTTTTTTTCTTAGCAAAACCAACAGAAATGTATAGCATAGACTGCGTTTTGTTGTTCTCAACAGTAAAGTTATTTTAAAAACTAAGTTTAACTTTTTAAGTAAATAATTTAATCTAATTGTTAAGTACAATATTGTACATTTAATTTATCTAGATTTAAACTGCTTGTAAGTGATTATTGCACTTTTAAAACGATAAAATTAACATAGTAATTTTTTATGGGAATACCCACATTGACTTTTATAATTAACCTCAAACTTGAGAATTTATTTTCAAACATTTAACTTTTTGAAACTTAGTTTTTGCTTTTCGTTTGCTATTCGCCTTGCTGTTTGTTCATCATGGACACTTGGGAATACATAAAACTTTAGAGAAATTAAAACAACATTATTTTTGGAAGGGAATGTTTAATGATATTCATCAATACATTTTGTCTTGCGATACCTGTAAAGCTTATAAACATACTACATCTCCACCTTTTGGTATGATGATTAATCCTAAAAAGGTTGATCGTCCCATGCTTATGCTCTCAGTTGATATCATAGGAATTCTACCTAAAACTTATTCTGGTCATAGATACATACTTTCGGTCGTAGACGTTTTTACTAAATATTGCTGGTTCTTTCCAATGATCAATGCTACCACTAGAGTAATTTGTAAACATTTTGAAAAAGAAATATTTCTCAAGTTTGGTTGTCCAAAAATAGTAGTTTGTGACAATGGAACTCAATTTACTTCAAAACATTTTGTAGATTTTTTAAAAGGTTTTAATATAACCAAAATATTTTATAATACTTTGTATACGCCTCAAAATAATCCTGTTGAGAGATATAATAAAACGGTCGAAACCTGCATATCGTGTTTTGTTAAAGATGATCATAGAACTTGGTCAAGTTTTTTGCCCAATGTTCAATTAGCTTTAAATAATAGTGTAAACCTTGCTACTGAGTTTACTCCTAACTTTCTGATGTTTGGTAGGGAGCTTATTCTTGATGCGTCATTACATCACTTTAGTAGTTCTGTTGATAACTTATCTCAACTAGAAATTTCAAATAGAAATGCTTATGCAGTTTCTCTTAATTCACTTAGTGATATTTTTGTTAAAGTTCAAGCTTACTTGTTAAAGGGGTATAAGCGTAATGCCGCTTATTATAATAAGGGTCGGAAAGTCATTTCTTTTGATGTGGGTGATGTGGTGTGGAGAAGAAGTTTTCTTCAATCTAATGCACAAGCATATTTTTCAGCTAAACTTGCACCTAAGTTTGTAAAATGTAAAATAACTGAAAAGGTTTCAGATAACGTTTATGTTTTGAAAGATTTAAATAAAGGTTCAGTGGGACGTTATCATGTTAAAGATATTATTAAATTTTAATTTGGTTTCCAAGTGTTAGTCTTGATTTTGATAATTTTGTTTGAAGGCCGCTTTTGACAGTGTGATGTACGAGAGGATGGATGATAGATTATCGGCGGTTTGAAAGATGTATGTTAGGTAATTTCTTATAAATTTGTTGAATTTGAGACATTCTAAAAATAAAACTTAGGTCATTCTGGTTAATTTAATACTATTTTTTTTCACACCAAATATTTTTCACATCGAAGGATCTTATTTTATGTTTTGTTTGTTTTTGTTGGACTGTCTAAGATCTTATTTTTCTTTTTTAAGGGTAACCTACCTGTTTATATTTTATTAAGATCTTATACAACCCTACAGTTCAGGTAATTTCTACCTCAACTTTTTTTTCTCATAGTTTAAAATCATTCTAATTCCTCTTCGTCATAAATAGTAATCGATTTTTAAATCTATTTTGTGCTGTTCGTTGACAGAATTGTTTCTCATTTTTACTGGAGTTTCATTCTTTTTAATGATCGGATTTGACTTTGTTAGTAACGCGTTCATCCTGGACTTTACTTTTTAGGGACATTCTGTAACCTTTGTTACAAAATGCCTTATTATTTTTTGGATCTTGGTGTAGTTTTTGACCTTGATTTCGGCTCTTTTCCATTGTGCTCGGAAAGTCGGTGGAGTTGTACCGGTCACAATGTGGGATTTCGGCCCCGGCCATATGTTTTCCTTTTTCCATTGTGTTGGACTTTGTTGTTCCAATCACGATGCGAGATTTTGTTTTGACTTTCGTCATTCCTTTTCCTTTGCGTTCGGAAGTTCGGTGGTGGTATGCCGGTCGCATTCTGAAACTTTGGCTTTCGCCTTTTTTGTTATTGAGATTTCTCATTGGAGATCTCAATGTTTTTTTTGGTGTTTGTCTGTGTTTGGGAGATTGGTAGTGTTGAGCCAGTCACAGCATTCACATTCTTTTACAGCTATTGTGCTCGGGAATTCGGTGGTGATGAGCCGATCACAATATGCTTTCCTTGGTCTCGTTGCAGGTTGTGCCTGTAACAGTATTTTAAATAAGGTCTTTCAGCTTTATTTAAAAACTTTTGTTCGGAGTTTTCAAATTTTTTGGATCGTTGAATACGGAGTTAGTCAGTGGCAATAGAGCCTAACTGCACTCATAGAGATGGTTGAGTTGGAAGCGGTTGACATAGTAGTCAGTGGCGATAGTGCCTAACTGCACTCAAAGTTGTACTGTTCCAAGTGGTTTGAAATTTTTAGTCAGTGGCGATGGTGCCTAACTGCACTATAAAAATTGTAGTTTGTTTTGGTATATTGTCCGAATTTGTTTGAAATTTTTAGTCAGTGGCTATAGTGCCTAACTGCACTGTTTTGGAGTTTTGGAGCGCTAAGAGATTTCTCTCTTCGTTTCATTTAATGAGTTTTTATAACTTATAATTTTTTGTTTTTCACTAGCTATTTCGTTTTTGACTTTTTGTCATTTACATTTTTTTACTTTTATTAAATTCTAGAGATTTTGTCGTTTGACATTTTCAGAGTTGATTTGCACTTTGAATCTTATATGATTCTTTTTCTTTTTTTGAATTAGAAAGTTGTTAAGACAGGTTTATTTGGTTGAAGATTTCTTTCTAATAAAAGAAAGTTCCTTTCTTTTATTTTCGGGAGGGGATGTAATGTAACGAGTCTTTTAAGCCTGTTACATGATATCGCGTTCTTTGCTTTAATTTGAAGGCAACGTGATGGTGTTGCCATGTAAAAATTATTTTTTTTGAATCGGAATCGTGTAGTGGTCACACTGATTTTTTCTTTTGATGCTGTCAGTTGATTTTGACAGGTCACTTTTCGACCCAACCCTTTGCTTAAAATGGAGTAATTTGAGAGCTCCGCAATAAATCGGGATTTATTTACGGCTAGGACGATATCTAGTCCTAAATAATGTGGTAGCTGATTTGCCCTTGTCGGCATCATAATGGGATTGCCCATATTTTTTAAAAAAGGTTGGTAAAATTCTTCGTGGTTTCGTATTCACGTTGTCGCGTGGCTATTTAGATGGCGGACGTTAATAGTTTTCGATATTTGTTTCAGGATCTTTTGAACCTTATATATTTTTTGGATTAATTCATCTACTGATGTAAAAGCTTTTTTTGGAAAAGAAACGGTGAGTTAATTTGCATTTGGTCGTAAACATTCCGATCGGCATTTTTGTCGACGCTGAACGTCAGCTAACAATTATTCATGTTTGATTTCAGCCGTGAGGCGTTTCTTATTTCTTTTTACTTCAAGACTTAAATTTTTAACGCTAGCCCCTACCGACATATATCATGGACCGCCTGACGTCCCCGCGAAGATCAAAATCACCAGGGTTTGCCCATTCGGTTTGTTAGTTTATTCGCCGGAATATGGTATGGTTTATAATACTTAACTTAAATTGACAAAAGTGCAATAATGACAGGACAAAAATTAATTTCTATTCCATCTTAGTTTTACACCTTAGAACTTAATATTAGAAAGGAATTTTCTTGTATATTGAGACCAGCAGCCTTCGGGTAATAAAATCGTTCAATAACTTTTGTGTCGATTTTTATTGATACTCCCCGCTTGAAGATTAAAAGTTTCCAGTTCCCGCAGGTTAGTCTATCCTTGGCATAGTTTGGTGTGTGCTCCTGGCGCCCGAATTTTCACTTCTACTTATTGTTTATTTATTTGGAGTACAACACACACATTTAATAATCACATTTCATAATAAACATTTTTAATAACATCCATTCACTCTTTAAAATATATTTTTTTATTATTACAGTACTTAAATGTCTACCTACCTGCTGAATAAATTACATATAAAGAAACTTCGTAAAAAAGTACCTACCAACAAAAAGTATCAGTGCGATTCCTTTCTTAGAAACTGGCAACGCGCAAGTAATGCTTCTGGCATCGCAAGCGTCTATAGGTTGCGGTAACTACACACCATCAAGCGGGCTAAGTGCTAGTTTGCGAAAAAAAAAATCAAGTATATGTTTATGACCCTATAGTAATTCTATAGATAAACTGCTGTTCTAGGAAACATTCATTGGTACAAATAATATTTCATGAACTATGTATAACAGTAATTTAATTTATTTCAAAAACAAAGTAGCAAAGGCTCTTGTTGGTTTGTTCCTGGCATCGGACGCATAGCCGTTTGCATGTGTGCGTAGCATACCTCTTTAGATGCACACGTGCGCATCCGCTGCCGCGCGCCGTCGAATTTACCTAAAACTGAGCACTTCGATTTTGTAATAGCGCCCTTAATTCTTTATAAATATAAATTTCAAAAATTTTGGAGAAGACACTAATAATCGAAATAGGTCTGTAAAATTCCATGGATTCTCTATTTTCTTTTTTAAATATAGGTTTTACAATTGATATTTTTAAAGCATCAGGGAATATGCCGGTACTTATACTTAAATTAATCAGATGGCTTAAATGCGTATAAATTTTTGGAGCCACCAACTTAACCATTTTTGTTGATATTCCATCATGACCCACGCTGTTCGTATTTTTCAATAGTCTAATTATTCTAAACACGTCCTGCGGTATACAAGGGGGCATAAAAATGATTTTTCTCTATTTGGGATTTTGAAGTGACTTGATTTCCTGAATCAACAAGTGGGACTACTTTTTCAATAAAGTATTTGTTAAATTTATTGGCTATTTTCTGGGGATCCGTTATAGTATCACTATTTACTTTTATTTCGTGGTATGTTACGCCTTGAGTTATTGATAATTTTCCAACTGGTTTTAGATTTATTACTAGATTGTTTTATATTATAATTATTCTGTGTGTATTGCGTTAGTTGTATAATTTTTTTTAATAATTTAGAGTATTTAGTCAAGTTATATTTATTAGTTCCATTTGGGTCACGTCTATATTGCCATATAAGTTGTCGCTTCTTTTTGCTGCATATTTTGATGCCACGTGATACCCACTTAGATTTATTTGAGGTATGTACGGTTACAGATACTTCAGGAAAGCTTAAATGGTAGAAGAGCGAAAATGTTTCTATAAATGTATTGTAGGCTATGTTAGGATCACTTGTGTCATATATTTCAGAGAATGACAACCTACGCAGGCAGTTTTGAAATTTTGAAATGTATTCTGATTTATAATCACGCCTATTCATACGCCAGTATTTTAGAGTGCAGCAGTTTTTGACGGGTATTTTCATTAATTGCGCTGTGTGGTCGGATAGCGCGAATTCAAGTACTTCTACTTTACAGGCTCTTTTAAAGTTATGTGCAATATTATCTATACATGTTTGACTCCTTATTCTAGTGGGCTCATTAACAGATAATTTTAAATTATAATTCAGTAGGAGACATTCAAAATCTAAAGTTTGGTAAGATTTTTTTAAGATATTTACATTAAAGTCTCCTGCTATCACAATATTTCGAAAAGATTTGTTAGTGAGTTCTCGTAAAAATATATGTAGTTTTTCTATGAACACATTAAAGTTATTGGCATTTGGAACTCTATAAATACAAGCTATTACAATTTTGTAGTTAACCAATTCTACGGCGCAACATTCAAAAACACCGGTTTCTGACATTTTTGTAATTTGTTTCATTTCCTTAAATTGAAGCCCGTTTCTTAGAAGTATGCATGCTCCACCTCTTTTACTTTCCTTTCTTGTGTAGCACGCCGCAAGCTGATAATTAGGTATATTTAGATACTGTTCATAGCCCTCCATAATAAAATGTTCTGTAATGCATGGTATGTCCACACATAACTTCATATCTGCTAACTCTTCTAGGCACACTGTTATTGCATCTGATTTAGCTAACAATCCTGCAATATTTTGATCCATAATGTGTAAATATTTAGTTACGAAAAAAGCTCGTTGATTGCTCATTACAGGTGTCGTCTTTATTATTATCCGCAAAAACTTCGTCACAGATAGCAAATGCATTGCTGTCCGTTTCACTACAGTTATTTACGTTAGAGTATTCTATGTCAATGATTAGAGCTTTTATCTCTTCAAAAATAGTTTTCATTGCAGTGTTGTTTATTAAGCCCGATTTTTCATGAAACATACTAAAATCATACTTAAGGTTTCGATTTGACTCCAGGTAGTAGGCATGTTCATAGGTCAACAGATCCACGTAGAGTTGGTTATTAAATGCTTCAATCCTACCGTTGTAGATGCTATTATGATTTCCATATGCATATGTAGGGAAGCATAGAATTATATTTGTATGCTTTATTCTGCTCAGCACATTTATTATGTGGATTATAATTTTGTGGTTGTCATTTGTTACTTTAAAGTCTTTTGGTCCTAATAATATTATGCAATAGTCTTCAATAGTTTAGTCAGATAGTTTTGACTCAATACCATTGAGAAGTTGCTCTATTCCTACTCTCGGCGTTAGATAGTGACATATTTCATCTTGATCTTGTACTAATACATTTTGTGCAATATTTAAGATATTGATTCTCTGTTCCGTGCTAAGTATACATACTTTTTTCTTTCTACAAGTTGTTGGTTGAGTCATATTATGTTCATTAGTCTTTTTAATTAAAGTATCTTTATTTCGCGCCTTTTATGTACAGCCGGTTTTGTTGCCTAGTTGCTTAACCCGAGTTTCAGTGTCATTTTTTTGGATTGTTAAAGCATCAGTTTGTGTTTGCTTTGTCTTAAAGTTTGTGAGAGGTTTTTTCTTAGGTGTACTTCGGTTTGACTTAATAGGGCTATTTGCTGTCACTTTTTTGTACAACTGGTTTTTTTTAACCAAGTCTTCATTTGAGCGTTTGAGTTCAGTATTTTCTTGGCTCAATAATTCTATTTCCTTATGGGCGCTACTTAATTCTGATTCAAGGTTTTGTATTTTATCTCTTAGTGTTTTTACGTCGCCGTCTTCATCCTCAGGTAAGCTATTATAGGTGCACTCTAGTGTCTGTGATGCTGCGTCATTGCAGTGGTCAGATATACTTGGTTCCGAATTGTTACGGACGCGCTTACGAAATGTTATATTTCCCAAGAAATTATTCATTATTTTATTTTTAATGAAATATTATTAAATAATCAAATTAATCTGATCTCAAAAAGAGCATTTACTATTCAGATATTTTGTTGGGATTTGAACCCGTACCCTCTTCACTTTCGTCCAAGAGTAGTTACCATCAGTCCATGTGAGCAATTAGTTACATCGGTGAAATTTGTGATCACTATGTATGCTGACCGATATTATATAGTTTGCAAACTAGATGGCTCTGTCCTAAAGCTTTACTTGCAGTGTAGTCCCTCAATCAGTACGCACATTTAATTTCACGGTGACACGTGTTATTAGTTAGTATCACTGTTAACTTGTTGCTGCTGCACTAGATGGCGCTTATCATTTATTATATAGATGGTCACGCACTTGAGTGATAACTAGTGCGCAGGCGACGACGGGGGCAGTGGCGGTTAGCGCAGGAGGTATCGAGCGCTCCGCGGGTTGTCGTAGGTCAGGGTTAGAGTTCGTTAACACACTATTCAAAGTTTAAGTTTTTTTCCACAGTTTTAAGTTTGATATTACTCTGTATTACTTAAGCCGATTACTATAAGAACCACACTGTTCAATAGGTCACTTCACTGGCTTTAAGGTAACAGTATATTATTGTTACAATATCCACTTTTTACCACTTTACTTATTTAAAAACTGAGGAGCAAAAAATAACAACGTTCCGTCTTTCGCGATTCCCAACTGTCCTGACCAGTATAGCTTTTAGTTATGTGGATATGTGTGTGGGGGTAGACTTACTGGGTCTGAAGAAAAGTTAGTCCAATTGGTAGTCCAACACTTTAATGTTCCACACACTACACAACAATGTTTAAAGCACTATTAAGAAGGCACAGTAAATAGCGAGCGAGTTCGTATTAGCAGTAAGCATAGGAAAGCACAATATAAGTTGCACAGCGATTTAGCGTGGGTACATCGAGATCGCGAAGATTAAGCGAGCGTGCATTCAAGGTCTCGGATAGATCGGGACTGGCGACCCGCAACTTCCGAATGTGCGGTGAAGGAAAGGAATGAATGCGTTCGCGCAAGTAACATCGCGCGCCTTGGACCAAGGGACTCAGCAGGCGACGCGCGTGTCCATTGTACTGCTATTATATTAATGACGGACGGACCGTACGGTATGCGTGATTGTGTGTTATAATAAATGCTAATAATGATTGTTTAGTGTTTTTATGTTTATAATAAGTATTATGTATATTGTGTGTTTGTGTTTAATAGTGTAGGACGTATAAATATATTATGTATATATTGTGAATATAATGTTGAGTCACCTACAAGCTTACCGGTATAGCATTAAATTGCGTATAGACCTACATGGCATTAAATTGCGGAGTTCACCGGTATAGCATTAAATTGCGGATATACCTACATGGCATTCAATTGCGAAGATTTACCGGTATGGCATTAAATTGCGGACATACTGACATGGCATTAAATTGCGGAGATTTACTGGTATGGCATTAAATTGCGGACATACCTACATGGCATTAAATTGCGGAGACTTACCGGTATGGCATTAAATTGCGGACATACTGATATGGCATTAAATTGCGGAAATTTACTGGTATGGCATTAAATTACGGACATACCTACATTAGGGTGGAACGATTTTTTTTTTTTCGAATTTTTATTTGGAATAGTTGTATTATGTTGCCAATTGCCATCAATTACCTCCATTAAAAATATAAATATTATCAGACAACGGTAAAAGCCCCCGCTATGACGTCGAACATTTACAAAAACGACAATTTAGGGGCTATTTGCGCGACCTACAAAATAGTACAGAATTTATTAAAATAGGTTTTTATCATTAAAAAACATATTCGAATATAGTTAACTAGCTGTATTCTAATATATTTTGGCGCTATGACAGAGGAGCAAAATGCGGGGGACGAAGCGGGGGGCGGCCCGCGCCGATCTACGAATTGTAGTGTTTTGTTTCAACTAGTATCGATAATTGTCTCAAGGTGAAAGGTCGCGCGCCAATTATTTTCACAAGTACTTGTCAATTTACGTTTTTTAAGTGTATTAACATGGCTTCCACGAGACAAAAGTTAAAATGTCCGATATTTGGTGAAAGTGCAGAGTTGAAAGAGAATATCCCACCTACGTATGAAAATGTGATGAAATTCTATGAATGGGTTCGACAAGACTTAAAAGTAAAGAATAACACAACAAAAGAACCTACGTTTTTGGAAATTGCCCAAATAGTTGGAACTAAAATAGAAGAATTGTGGATAAAATCTTCTATTCCAATTGTCACTCACAAACGAGTCTTACAATTACTAAAAAGTTATCACTCAAAATGTTATAACTTGAAAAAGTCTTTGAAGAAACTTAAGGTAGAAAAATTAGAAGAGTTCAGTGTACAAAGTAGAAAGCTTTTTGACATAGCTGCATGTAAATGTAAAGAATTTGTAAGCTGTACTTGTTTGAGAGAAAAAAAAGTGCCAAAAGAGGAACAAATATTTTTAGAAGACCAACGCACTAACAGACTATGACAGATATTCTTAATGGCTTTAGGAAGAACGGATCTTATCCAGAGTAAAAAATTACAGAATAGAAGATTACGTGCTCTAAAACAAGAAATCAGGCATAATTCAAATACACGAATTGAAGAAATTCCCTCTACTTCGTATCAACTAAATAGATCTGAAGTTAGTTCAAACGTCCACCTTCCTACTTGTTCGTCGGCCGCAGAAAGTCTTGACACCGCTGACACAGTGGATCAAAAGCCTATAAAGCTCACGGATGCCAGTCTTCATAGTTTGACGACTGTATGCGATAGATACGGAGTATCGGACCGAGCTGCGGCGGCTATCGTATCATCTGTTTTGTGTGCTGTTTCTAATGCCGACTCTGAGACGCAGTCGGCTAACGTCGTGGACAGGATGAAACTAAGAAGAATGAGACAGAAAGTACGCAAACAAATTTTAACAGAAGAAAGAGTAACAGAAATTCCTGCATTATATTTTGATGGAAGGAAAGACAAGACGGCTAAAACTGTTTTAAAAGGATCGAAGAGGTTTAGAGTGATTGTACAAGAGGAACACATTTCAATTATAAAAGAACCAGGTTCTGTTTATGTTGGATATGTGGTTCCAACGTCGGGCAGTGCAAGAAATATCGAAAGAGCTATCCACAGCTTTTTGACGACTGAAAAGATATCACCAGAGAGTTTAATGGCTATTGGCTGTGATGGAACAAACACAAATACAGGAAAAGTGGGAGGCGTGATTCGTCTTTTGGAAAATAGGCTATCTCGACCATTGCAATGGATAATTTGCCTCTTACACGCCAATGAGTTGCCATTGAGGCATTTGTTTACTTATTTGGATGGCCCTACTGCAGGACCAAAATCATTTGCAGGTCTAGTTGGTAAAGTATTAGAGACATGCGAGACACTGCCGTTGGCCCACTTTGAGAAGATAGAAGGTGAACTACCTCCACAAATATCAACAGATCTGAGTACAGACCAGAAATATTTACAAGAAATTACTACTGCTGTCATAAATGGATCGTGCCCTCCTGATTTGTTACACAGAAGCCCAGGTAAGCTATCCCATGCCCGCTGGTTGACAAGAGCTAATCGCATACTGCGTTTGTATATTTCTACGGAAAATCCACAACCAAATCTTGTGACATTAGCAACGTTTGTCGTAAAATCATACGCCCCTGTCTGGTTTGCCATCAAAACACATTCATCCTGCAAAGATGGTTCAAAACATTTATGGAAGCTCATTAACAGCACTAGATATTTATCCGACGAGTTGTTAGCGATAGTAGACCCTGTTTTAATTCGGAACTGTTACTTTGCTCATCCTGAAAACTTGTTGTTGAGTATGATAACAGATTCACGTAAGCACATTAGAGAACTCGCTGCAAGACGCATTTTAAAGGCTCGTCATGTGAATAAAAATTCTGTTTCGCGCATGTTTGAAGTACCTAAAGTAAACTTAAATGCACTTTCTTACATAGACTTGATTGACTGGAATCCGCCTATACTCTCCAGGATACGTGCGTTCGCTACGAATAACTGAATCCTTATGGCAGCGGCACGTTTTTTTTTTTTTTTTTTTTGAAATTGTCGTCTCATAGTTCAACCTGAGGGGTTATCGACTGCTTAGCCGGGCTTTCCTGTGGATGCCTCAATAAATTAAGGCCTCCAGCCAGGGCATAATCTAAATATATAAAACTCAAAGGTGACTGACTGACATAGTGATCTATCAACGCACAGCCCAAACCACTGGAGGGATCGGGCTGAAATTTAGCATGCAGGTAGATGTTATGACATAGGCATCCGCTAAGAAAGGATTTTGATAAATTCTACCCCCAAGGAGATAAAATAGGGGATGAAAGTTTGTATGAAGCTTTGCCAATTTTAAACCGATCGGGCTGAGACTTTGCATGCATATAGCTACTATGACGTAGGCATCCCCTAAGAAAGGATTTTGATAATTCTACCCCCAAGGGGATAAAATAGGGGATGAAAGTTTATATGGAACTTTGTCAATTTAAAACCGATCGGGCTGAGACTTTGCATGCATATAGCTACTATGACGTAGGCATCCCCTAAGAAAGGATTTTGATAAATTCAACCCCCATGGGGATAAAATAAGGGATGATGGCGGATGTAAATATATTAGTTTTTTTTAATAATACTTAACACGAGCGAAGCCGCGGGCAAAAGCTAGTACACTTATAAACTTAACTTCACAATCCATATACAGCCTATAATGTTCCCACTGCTGGGACACAGGCCTCCTCTCGGTGAGAGGGAGTGGGCCGTAATCCACCACGCGGGCCCAGTGCGGATTGGCAGATGTCACATGTCTTCGAATTTTTGGTTCTAGGACATGGTTTCCTCGACTCCGCTACTGAATGTCGAAGTTTGAAATGTCGACGTATGTTAGTTCTAAAGTACAGGATCTCGATGTACGCCAGTTCGAAAGTTCACTGGAGCGAAGTATGCAAGGCCGACGTATCGTTAGTTAGAAAGCATACGAGTGCGATGTACGCCAGTTCGAAATTACCCTGTTACGAAGTATGAAATGCCTCCGTACTGTTACTGGTACTCCTACAACATTATAATTAGCAAATTTGTGTAAAAATAAATTTACTTCATTTTTTATATAGAGACAGACACGGATATTAGTAATTGTTTGTACCTATTATTATGATAAATATATTTAAACGGAAGTTTAACGCAACAATGATAAATAACACTATGTGTTTACTATTTTACATTACAAATAGACAATGCATTTTAAAAATATTAAGTTTACCAGGTACTATATTTATTGCAAAATTATAGAAATTGTGAGGGTAGATAGTATTTTTCCAAGTGTCATTAATTAATTTGTTGTCCTACAACAGTGATATCGCTTCATCATTTTAACTCATTCGTAAAAATGGAGAACAGTAAATGTGAGTTTGTTATGTCGCATAAAAATAATAATCTTTTGTTTCATGATGGGTTTCTATATATGATTAATAAAAAGTATGATAATGTGTTCTACTGGAATTGCGTCAGAAAAAAGTCGTCGAGTTGTGGCGCCACGGTAATTACAAGAAAGAATGGAGATGATCATTATGTACACAAATTTAACAATATATTTCATCTTCATGAACCAGATTCGAATACTGCTGAAGCAAATACCGTCAGGCACTTATTAAAAAGATAATCACTGCATACCCAATCTCTCTTTCACACGCACCCTTAGAAGTACGCTCACACCCCCACACTCACCACTCATACACTTACACATCCTTGTTGTCACCCACTCACACACACTCAAACACATTTACACACCGGCACACAAATGTATTACCTTACCATCCTCACGCTAAACACCCTGGCTGCCGCTATACCTACATGACTTACCGCCCTGTATGGCCTAACACTGTCTCCTAAGATACAGGACTACCTAGTTTAGGAGACAGGGTTACATGATTTGTTTAGATTTATGTAGATATACCATGTTACTTTGTACTTCTGTTCTTGTGTACCATGAATCTTGTGTGTATTATAATAAAGTTTATTATTATTATTAAAAAAAAAAGGTGCCGACAGTTTTTTGACGTACTAGGCACGTCCTGTATACTTTTTTGAATAATTTGCCCAGTCCTATCAAAACTGTCGGCAGCTTTTCTTTTTAATGAGTGCCTGACGGTATTTGCTTCAGCAGTAAGTATTCGAATCTGGTTCATGAAGATGAACATATTGTTAAATTTGTGTACATAATGATCATCTCCATTCTTTCTTGTAATTACCGTGGCGCCACAACTCGACGACTTTTTTCTCACGCAATTCCAGTAGAACACATTATCACACTTTTTATTAATCATAATAATATATAGAAACCCATCATGAAACAAAAGATTATTATTTTTATGCGACATAACAAACTCACATTTACTGTTCTCCATTTTTACGAATGAGTTAAAATGATGAAGCGATATCACTGTTGTAGGACAACAAATTAATTAATGACACTTGGAAAAATACTATTTACCCTCACAATTTCTATAATTTTGCAATAAATATAGTACCTGGTAAACTTAATATTTTTAAAATGCATTGTCTATTTGTAATGTAAAATAGTAAACACATAGTGTTATTTATCATTGTTGCGTTAAACTTCCGTTTAAATATATTTATCATAATAATAGGTACAAACAATTACTAATATCCGTGTCTGTCTCTATATAAAAAATGAAGTAAATTTATTTTTACACAAATTTGCTAATTATAATGTTGTAGGAGTACCAGTAACAGTACGGAGGCATTTCATACTTCGTAACAGGGTAATTTCGAACTGGCGTACATCGCACTCGTATGCTTTCTAACTAACGATACGTCGGCCTTGCATACTTCGCTCCAGTGAACTTTCGAACTGGCGTACATCGAGATCCTGTACTTTAGAACTAACATACGTCGACATTTCAAACTTCGACATTCAGTAGCGGAGTCGGTTTTCACGATGTTTTCCTTCACCGTTTTGAGAGCAGTGGTGATGAAATAATTTACACAAAGTAAAGCGCCTGTCTGGGTTCGAACCTACGACCTACAACTCGTAAGTCGCGGCCGTTACCACTTGGCCACCACTGCTCATAACTACACAATATAAACTTAAAAACTAAGCGACTACACGCTAAGGGTACCCCCTGTGGGGTACGGACCTCGGCTTAGGGCATCGCTGGGAGAGGGCAGCAAGGGACAGGCTGGATCGGAATTATGGCAGCGGCGTGGCTCTCAGCGCGCTTTATATAGCCACGGACGCGCAGGTGCGAGGCGTGAACAGTCAGTATTCAAGTGAATCGCAATAATCGAATCCGCCTATACTCTCCAGGATACGTGCGTTCGCTACGAATAACTGAATCCTTATGGCAGCGGCGCGTTTTTTTTTTTTTTTTTGAAATGGTCGTCTCATAGTTCAACCTGAGGGGTTATCGACTGCTTAACCGGGCTTTCCTGTGGATGCCTCAATAAACTAAGGCCTTCAGCCAGGGCATAATGCACTTATAAACTTAACTACACAATATAAACTTAAAAACTAAGCGACTACACGCTAAGGGCACCCCCTGTGGGGTACGGACCTCGGCTTAGGGCGTCGCTGGGAGCGGGCAGCAAGGGACAGGCTGGATCGGAATTATGGCAGCGGCGTGGCTCTCAGCGCGCTTTATATAGCCACGGACGCGCAGGTGCGAGGCGTGAACAGTCAGTATTCAAGTGAATCGCAATAATCGAATCCGCCTATACTCTCCAGGATACGTGCGTTCGCTACGAATAACTGAATCCTTATGGCAGCGGCGCGTTTTTTTTTTTTTTTTTGAAATGGTCGTCTCATAGTTCAACCTGAGGGGTTATCGACTGCTTAACCGGGCTTTCCTGTGGATGCCTCAATAAACTAAGGCCTTCAGCCAGGGCATAATGCACTTATAAACTTAACTACACAATATAAACTTAAAAACTAAGCGACTACACGCTAAGGGCACCCCCTGTGGGGTACGGACCTCGGCTTAGGGCGTCGCTGGGAGCGGGCAGCAAGGGACAGGCTGGATCGGAATTATGGCAGCGGCGTGGCTCTCAGCGCGCTTTATATAGCCACGGACGCGCAGGTGCGAGGCGTGAACAGTCAGTATTCAAGTGAATCGCAATACTCGAATCCGCCTATACTCTCCAGGATACGTGCGTTCGCTACGAATAACTGAATCCTTATGGCAGCGGCGCGTTTTTTTTTTTTTTTTAAATGGTCGTCTCATAGTTCAACCTGAGGGGTTATCGACTGCTTAACCGGGCTTTCCTGTGGATGCCTCAATAAATTAAGGCCTCCAGCCAGGGCATAATACACTTATAAACTTAACTACACAATATAAACTTAAAAACTAAGCGACTTCACGCTAAGGGCACCCCCTGTGGGGTACGGACCTCGGCTTAGGGCGTCGCTGGGAGAGGGCAGCAAGGCACAGGCTGGATCGGAATTATGGCAGCGGCGTTTTTTTTTTTTTTTGGATCATGGCATCTCGGTAGTTGATTTTGAGAGGTTGTCACTACTTAACCGGACTTTCCTGTGGAAGCCACAATAAATTGAGGCCTCCAGCCAGGGCTTAAAAACTAAAAACTAAGCGACTACACGCTAAGGGCACCCCCGGTGGGGTTCGGACCTCGGCTTAGGGCGTCACTGGGAGAGGACAGCAAGGGACAGGCTGGATCGGAATTAATTAGGGACTGATTTTGAACTACAGGCTCAGCGGCGCGGGCTGGCTCGAGCAAGGGTCGGGGCGGGCTTGTTACGGGGCGTCGCGGCGGGCCTCGACGGCGAGGGCGGAAGGACGGATAACGGGCCTTGTACTTCTTGAGAGTACTGGTGGTCTTACTACTCTCCTGGAGGAGAGTAGTTTCGTCGTCGGGGGTGGTGAGGGTATGCCTTGGACGGCGAATCGAGCTTATGCGGGAGGGAGTGTAAGTGGAGGCCGCCACAATCAGGGGATTGGGGTGCTTAATAGCAGAGTCGAAGAAGCGCTTGGAGAGGCGCTTCATGAACTGCTGGACGATGGGGAGTCTGAGATCAACGTGGAGGTTCACGTTTCGGACGTAGAAGGGGGCTCCCGTGACCTTCCTGAGGAGACGGTTTTGGAGGGTCTGCATTTTGTGCAGGTGGCGGGGATTGGCGTGGGCGAAGACTACACAAGCATAGGTCATGATTGGGGGCAGCGGCGTGGCTCTCAGCGCGCTTTATATAGCCACGGACGCGCAGGTGCGAGGCGTGAACGTACTCTGATAGAATACCTTAACAAATGTTCGCTGTGATTCTTTAAATTGACATAACTTTTTTATTTATGAACCGATTGACATGAAATAAACACTAAATGTTAAGTGAAGCTTACTACAATATATTAGTGAAAACCGCATCTAAATCGAATAAGCCGTTTCTGATATTAGCGTGCACAAACACAGCAGACAAACAGATAAACAGACAAAAAAAAATTTAATTACATTTTCGGGTTCGGCATCGATATAATAACAACCCCTGCTACTTTTTTTTAATATATTTCTATTGTACAGACACCACTTTTCTACAATTTTATTATATGTATAGATATAGATAGATATTCAAATAGTCAACTTCTAAAATATTTCCTGCTTCTATCTGCAGGATATCTGCTGCTGATAACCTAATACGTTGCGTAGGGCGGGGTACGGTAAGCGAGCTTACAAAGACCCCGCCGTCTAACCTGTCTGAGTCGAGGTGCCGAAGTTGAAGCTTAAATTATATTTTTTTAGGAATATTATGTTGGAGCAACACACGTAACAAATGTTTTTTTAAATAAAGGCCCGCCGGTGTTAGGAGCAGGGTCAAAGCTCCCACAATGCGAGCGGTATGCAGTATTGAGAAGTAGGTACCTACTGCGATCTGAATCAGGCCCTTGATCCGACCGCCTAACGACAGCTTCAATAGATGTTGATCAATATTATTATTATTTGTTACAGAAACATGGTAAGAGGTAGGAAACCGAAAATTGATGCGGCGCAGCTGAACAACAAATTTCTTAAGTATGCAGCTACTTGTAGAAATGAAAGAATATCATACAAAAACCCTATATTTACAACTATTGCTCAAGAACTGAACAATGAAATAACGCCATATTCGTTGTTTATGAGACTAAAGAGAAATTTCAAGATAATTTTTGGCCAACGATATGATGAAGAAAGTTCACTAACACAAAGCACTTCAACTTCTCCTTCGTGTCGTAGCACAGTATCTTCACCTGTGAAATCTGCCTTAAAACAATTTGAAAGTGTAGAAGAGTTCACTTTTTTACTGGACGTGTACGACTGGAAGAAAGTGCAACCCGTCTCGGTTAATTACAAAAGGCGTGATCCTCAAACTACCTCTACATATAAAAAATATAAAACACTGCCTAAATACAAGTGGGCCAGCCTATTTAGAGAGAAACTGTGGGAATTTACAAGGCTTCCCTGCACATGGGTCTTCAAAACCAACCGCGTCGATGAAGACAACAATATTCTCATTAAAGGAAAGTGCTCACAATGCAGTTGTATGGCGGAAATAACAAGCAAGGCACAGGCTACAGATAAAACAGTCACAATGACCTGCACTCTACTTAATACCAACAATAATAGAATGCCTCACAATCCATATAAGAAGACGAAGCTCACACCATACAAAAGACGGCAACTAGCAAAAAAATTGCAATTTAAACCCGCAACAGTTGTACATAAACAAATTGCATCTGAAGTCATCAACGATGATGATACCTTGGTACCGAGCTTTCATCTGTACTATAGCTGTGAACAACAAATCCAATACTATAAGGCGTATATGGAGAAAATTCCTCATGTCACAATGACTATAGATGCAACTGGATCATTTTTCCGAACGATCAAACTTTCAGATGGATCTCTGCTAACGAAACGGATGTTTCTCTATGTTGCCATGGTAACGTCTTCATCTATTAAGTCGACAGCAATTTGCCAATTGATTACTGATAACCACACAACGGATTCTGTATTGTCTTGGTTGAGAACATGGCACAACGAAGTACGTACTGCCCCTCACGAGATTGTAACTGACGACTCTTCAGCGTTAATAGCAGCAAACGTTCGGGCTTTTACTATCCAAACAGTCCGAGACTATCTACGACAGTCTTTTCTTGTTTTAATGGGTCGTCGTTTCAGCCGATAGACGTCCACTGCTGGACATAGGCCTCCCCCAATTTTGGGAGGGGGGGGGGGGTTTGCCATAATCGCCACGCTTGGCAGGCGGGTTGGCGATCGCAGTATGGTATGATGGTGGAATAAATAGAGAACGCTGCTGCCCATTCTCCGGTAAGACCCTTAGTCGCCTTTTACGACACCCACGGGAAGTAAGGGGTGGTGCAATTCTTTAAGTCCGGCACCACACAGACTGGTTTTAATGGGTAAGAGCAATGATTTTCCTCAAGTATTTCTAAGATTAGACACAAGTCACTTTGTCAAAAATGTATACAACTTGCGATGCTTCGACAACGTTGATATAAATGTGAATTTTTTTTACATTCGCAGTATTTTATTTGTGAAAGAGTGTGAAAATTTTGAAATCATAAAAAATGTGCTTTGTCATATAATAAAAATTTGTACGTTCAAATATGAATGCTCAAACAATGAGACTTGTAAAATTTCTATGAAATACCTCAAATCTTTGTGTGTCAAGATAGAAAACACAGTTGCGGAAAACGACAAAAAAAATTTATCTGAAAATTATGTTACAATATCTGAGGATGCCAATATTTTAGATTGGTTTGATGAGCTTGTGCATAAAGAAATAAACTTGGATCAAACCATAAACAAAACAGAAAAACCAAATGACTATTACTTACCCAGTCTAGTATCAACTCTTAGAAGGTTAATGATAAAACTGCCTCTGTGGAGCAATGTCATGTATCCTTTTTACAAATCGGAAAATAAGTCTCCAACATCATCAGCTATTGAAAGTTATTTTAAAACTTTAAAACACCTATTATTTGAAACACGCCTGCATAAATACAACGTGGATGAATTTATAAGTTTTCACTACAATTTTATACTAGGGGAGACAAAAATAGCCGCAAAAAATCTTGACATAACTGTAGGAAATATAAAAAAACAAACTAACAAGGGCCGAAAACGGACGCTACGAAAGGAAAATACACACAGTGTAAAAAAATGAAAATTAACACAAAACAGTCATTTTCTTCTGATTCCATATTTACAGAAAAGCCATCATATACTGAAAACTGGGGGGGAGAGGCATATTCTGCGAAGAATATCACAATAGTGTTTATGCGAAATGGGAATTTAGTAAATTCTATCAATAAAAGTATGACCATTACTAATACATGTGAGTTTGACTCAGTTTTCTTTTTGTTAGCATTTGGATACAAACAAAACGTTCACATTCAACAAATATTTAATACATACACAAGCAAATTAATCCGCGAATTTATAAAAATATTAACAGAATCTTTAAATTTAAATAGTGCTTATAAACTACGAGAGGAAATCATTGCTAAGTATTATAAAAGTGAAAACAATACTTATGGATGTGACAGTAATATGGTTTTTATATTTGAACACATACTTTTAGAGTACTTATACAGTGCCAATGTAATTAAAGAATGTTTAACCGAAACGTGTGCCAACCACTCTAAAAGAAACATAGTATTTTTATCGATTAATATAGAAATCATCAATTTATTCGGAATCGAAGGACTGGAAGATGCCGTCATTATCGATGACTCGGATTCAAAAATTTGTTTAAAATGTAACAACGAAACCAAGAGATTTACATACGAATTAGGGAGCACTATTTTATTTGATCTTAATGGCACAGACAAAATCAAGCTCGAAGAAATACCCCATTATATCAAAATAAAACAAAGAAAATATGGACTGATAGGTGCTGTGGAATATGTCCCTCCGGTTGTAGGTCTGATCGGTCACTACAAGTGTCATTGCTTGTTAAATAATTCTACAATGATTTGTTATGACGATAATAAAACCGCAACGCACGCAAGTTCTGAACAACCTATAAACAATACATAATTTAACATATAGTCTTATAGATGATGATTAAGATTTTTTGTGTGAATTGCCAATTATTTTTTATAAGAATTATATCTTAGCATAAGAAAATAATCTGTGATTTTAAAAGAAATATATATACCTATCTTAGTGTAAGCAAACAATCTGTGATTAATGTGATTTTTAAATAAGAAATATATATTCGTACTTTAAAGAAAATAATCTGTAATTTTGAAAGAAATATATATTTTTTGTAGTGTAAGCAAAAAATCTGTAATTAATGTGTTTTTTTAAATAAGAAATATATCTCAGTACTTGAAAGAACATAATCTGTGATTTTGGAAGAAATATATGTGTAAGTGTAAGCAGACAATCTGTGATTAATGTGATTTTTAAATAACAAATATATATTAGTACTTAAAAGAAACGAATCTGTGATTTGAAAGCACACATCCGTGTAAGCCAAATAAATGTGATTTATGTGATTTGTGAAACAAATAAACATGGTTTTGTATACTATCGTTTCATTTTTATTTAATTAAGAATCCTTAAGATATAATATCTAACAAAATAGGTGAAAATTTTTCTGTTAACAATAAGCCATGGTCACCCACCCTATCGACATATTCAAGACGTATTTAAGATTCCGGTCTACAGCTCCTGAAATGTAAACCTAGAGTTTTTTTTTTCATTTTTACGTGTTTTGACAAATTCAGATCTAGGTTTTACAAAAAACTTCAGACCTCTGCGATGCTTTTTCAACGAGATATCGGCGATTACGTATTTTTTCACCGTTTCAATGGCGCGGCCATGGCGTATTAGTCTTACAGCTCCTAAAATATAAACCTAGGATTTTTGTTTTATTTTTACTAGTTTTGACAAATTCAAATCTGGGTTTTACAAAAAACTTCAGACGTCTGCGTTGCTTTTTCAGCGAAATATCGGCGAAAATGTGTTTTTCACCGTTTCAATGGCACGGCCATGGCGTATTAGTCTTACAGCTCCTAAAATATAAGCCCAGGATTTTTTTCTATATTATTACAAATTTTTTACAAATTCAATCTGTTACTTACCAAAATTTCAGGTCTCTGCAATGCTTAGTTTTAAAGATCTCCGTGGCCGCGCGGTTCGGAGCGTTTCAATGGCGCGGCCACGTTCAAACCCTTATAACTTTTTAACCATAGCTTTGACAAATTTATGGTTTTGGGAGTCTACTTTTACAATTTTTTACAAAATCTTGGCATATTTATTTAAAAAAAAAACGTCATGGCCGCGCGGTCAAAACGGACACAAAGTTTTTTAAAAAATTTACAAATCTCCGTGCATCTTGTACGCCGTGTCGCAAAGGTTTTTAAAACAACAGGAGGTTTGGTGAAAGATATGAGATGAGGTGACCATACTTCACACAAATATTCAGTAAAGAGGTCGGCGGTGGAAAAATTTATAGAATCTTTCAAATGCCTGGAATCTCATTATTGCAGGTCATCTGTACAACGAAAATATTTAGACTCTAACTTAAACATAAGAAAAATGTGGAAAATGTACTGTGACAAATATGGACCTGCTGATGATTTGCACGTAAAAGAAAGCTATTTTCGTGACGTTTTCAATAAACACTATAATATTGGATTTGGCAGTCCACGTACAAACGTATGTTCAAACTTGAAGAATACATTAATAATAGAGAAACGAGTGCACATGCTCAAAGCGAAAGCATTTTATCAATTACTACGAGAATATAGACAGGGCATGATAACATTATCGTTCGACTGCCAAAAAAATCAAGTTCTGCCAAAAGTACCAATCAAATAGCCTACTACAGTAGACGACTCTACGTTTACAATTTTGCTGTTGTCAAATCTGCACCAAACAAAAAACCACAGAGAGACACAGTTTCATTGTATTATTGGACAGAAAATCAATTTAAAAAAGGAGCCAACGAAATATGTTCTGCTGTCTACCATAGACTTAATAGTTTGGACTTAACTGAAATATATAGATACAATACGTCTTGTAGCGGATGGGTGTGGGGCACAAAACAAAAACTCTATAATGATGGGGATGTGTTCAACATGGCTGTCCAATGCTCCAGCACACGTTAATTCTATCGAATTAGTTTTCCCAGTGTCAGGACATTCATTTCTTCCCGCTGATAGGGTTTTTGGGAATATTGAGCGAGAGCTGAAAAAAAGAGAGGTCATTATAAGCCCGTTTGAGTATGTGGAGATATTTGACCGTTACGGAAGGGCGATAAATTTTGACATTAACCTGGATTGGAAGTCTGCATTAAATTCTGTCATAAAGCCCCCCGGAAACTGGCACTTCCCATTCGCGGCAAGCAAGCGAGTCTTTATAAAAAGGAGTCACAATAACAAAATAACGATTAAAGGTGAATTACACTATCGTTCTGAATCACAAATCTACAAATCAGTTTTGAAAAGGGGACAATGATTCAAAGATGTCGTACCTAATTCTATCACGAAAAACAAAATAAAGATACAGAGTGCTAAACTATTAAAAACATTTCGGCTCAGAATGGCAAACCAGAAATGAACTGCAATATTTTAAAGAAGTACTAGCTGGCTTAGGGTCTCAAAAAGGTGATGCAGAAGACAATGAAGAAATTTATGAGCCAAATCCACCCGAAATATGATTAAGTGTATAAAATTATACTACTGTTATGATTTTTAGGGCCCCAGTGAAACGTTCCAAATTTCAAATGCAGTTGGCTATCTTTGTTCCGAAATGTTTTTTCTTTCTTTTTTTACCATCCCGTCGATATAAATAAGTGTACCTATAGCTGTAACGTTGTTCATTATATTTTTTTAATAAATGTTATAAAAACTATTTATTTTGATTGCCAATTTCCCATATTCGGTACATATACCCTACTGTCAAACCAACAAAATGCCTGACTCGTGAGGTGCAAACTTGACATAGTCCTTGCCGTTGAGTTGCAAATACGACACAACCCAACGTTGAGAAACAAATGAGCCATTGTCCGTCAAACTTTTGTTATAAATATTAAAACTATGCCTACAATTATTTATGTTTGTTGACTAATTACAATTATTTCTATAAACTTATATGATTAAAAGTAGTTGTATTGACTTCATGTGATTGGTCGAGACTTTGACAGTTATCGCCTACCAACCTTAAGCAAATGAAATAGTGGGGATATAAAAATAGTCAGCGGGCATTTAAGTTATATGCCCGCCATGCCCAGCCATTCGGGCTCCAACATCGGTGCTAGTCACTTGGATAATCATTACTTTAACTTTATTATAATTAATTTTAGTACTGTACTGCTGTAATTCTAATATTAATACATACTGCAATAAAACTGATCAGCATAAAGTGTTTTCTATTCTTCAAAATCCTTACTTCTGAGTGTTGAGCCAGTACGGTTCACATCTCAGAAGTGGGATAGCAACCTAGTGCCCACAAAAGGATCGGAGATACGCTTAATTAAGTATTTGGCGTACGTAGAAAATGTGTGCTTTATTCATTTTATTTTAATTGTGCTGCCTACCCTCATTAATCATATTAATGCAAATTGCAATATTAAAGTAAATAAAGTAGGCTGCAAGTTTATTCCTGTAACGTATTTTTTTTTTTGTCTTACTTCACGATTGCCTGCCTCTCTTTAGAGTCGATAGTTTTATTTTAATTACTCGAGGAAATGAACTGTATTTACCGTAACGGAGACATTCCGGAGGTTCATATGGTTAGTCATGCATGTGAATCCTGCCAGGGTACCCCCTGGGGATGAACATGTTTGATATTTCGGCTTGTAATTTGAGGAACTGAACTGTATTTACCGTAACGGAGACATTCCGGAGGTTTATATGGTTAGTCATGCATGTTAATCCTGCCAGGGTACTCCCTGGGGATGAACATGTTTGATATTTCGGTTTGTAATTTGAGGAACTGAACTATATTTACCGTAACGGAGACATTCCGGAGGTTTATATGGTTAGTCATGCATGTTAATCCTGCCAGGGTACTCCCTGGGGATGGACATGTTTGATGGTCTATAATAAAGTATGTGCAGGTCAATAAAAATCTTGTTTACAAGTTTCATCTAAGCGCAGTTTATTAACTCAGGTGTTTCTTTGTTTTATATGTTGAAGCCGCGAGAACATGGATGAACCTAGGTCTAGTTCTCGAAGAGAATGTGATGGACCTAGACGGACCCCTCGCGAGACGCTGACGCCGCCACTAAGATGTCGTGATGCAACTCGAAGCCGCAGTCAGGGTCGAGGGCATACGCGTTCACCTGAAGAAAATTGTGGCAGCCGAAAACGTCTGTCGCGGTCCAGGCGGTCGAAAGGAAGACGATCGCGACTGGCGACTAGTCGGTCTCCTTCCCGGCTACACTATTCAAGAAGGGCAAGTCGTCGCGCTGGGCGCTCCAGGGCACGGTCGCGCACTCCAGGGCGGCACGAGTCGTGCCACGCGGAACCCAGGCATTCACCTAGGAGCAGAGCTTCTCGCCTTCGTACACCGTCCCATGAAGAAAAACATTGTGAGCGTGAGTCAAATAATATGTTTATTGAGAACTTTATTAATGTGCTTAAGGGTATGAATAATACATACCGTGACCCCTCCGTGCCTCGGAAAGCACGTTAAGCCGTTGGTCCCGGCTGTCATTCGTGGATCTTTGACAGTCGTTACGGGTAGTCAGGATCCCGAAAGTCTGACAACCAGTCTTACCAAGGGGTATCGTATTACCCAGTAACTGGGTTGTGGAGGTCTGATAGGCAGTCGCTCCGTGTAAAATACTGGTATTCAGCTGCATCCGGTTAGACTGGAAGCCGACCCCAACATAGGTGGGAAAAGGCTAGGCAGATGATGATGATGAAGGGTATGAATAATGTAAGCGATCGCGATAGGTTTCCTGTTTTAAATAACGTAATTCCTGATTTTGACCCCCTATGTAAGGAACAAACGGTTGATACGTGGCTTCATAAGGTAGACGAATGTGCACAGATCTATGGTTGGAACGATAAACAAGTAGTCCACTATGCCCTACCGAAATTAACAGGGGTAGCCAAAACCTGGTATCAGGGTCTACCCTCACTACTATTTTCTTGGCAAGAGTGAAAGCTAAAGCTGAAGGAATCTTTTCCAACTAGGGATAATTATGCAGATTTACTAACGGAAATGCTCAATAAAAAGGTACGCTATGGGGAGTCATTGGAGATATATTACTATGCTAAAATGAATCTTCTAAATCGTTGCGAAATATCGGGAAAACGTGCAGTTGATTGCGTCATAGCAGGTATAGAAGATCGTGGTGTTAGGTTAGGAGCACAAGGAGCAGAATTTACGGAACCGGAATTGCTACTTAAATTTTTGAAGACAGTAAAAATAGGTCAAGATAGGTCCACAAACGAGCAGCAGAAGGTTAAAGATAGAGACAGGCGATCACAAAATAACGCATTTACCGGTAATAAAGTAGGTCACAGCTCTCAGAAGTCAACCGGATCCGGTATGGTCTGCTACAATTGTAAAGAACCCGGTCACCCATTCTTTCGATGCACAAAACCGAAGATTCAATGCTCTAAATGTAATTTATTAGGACATAAGGACACGGACTGCCCTGGGACAAAGCAAAGTACCAACGATAAACCAAACGCAATATTGAAAGTAGAAAACACCGGCGATTCAAGTGCCAAGTATAAAATGCCTATTAAAATAAATGGGTTGTTTTCAGAATGTCTCGTTGATTTGGGAAGCGAGGGTACTTTGGTCCGTCTCAGTGAAGCTCAGCGTTTAGGACTAGACTGGAAGGTAGGAGAAGTGCCACTATTAAGAGGTATAGGTAACGTGCCATATAACCCCCTTGGCAAGGCTAATGTCACGATCGAAGTGCAGCGTGTAGAAGAAAATCACTTGGAGATATTGGTAGTAGGTGATTACTGAATTAATTGCCCTGTACTACTAGGTCACAGTTTCACCGAAAGACCCTCAGTCAAAATAGTAAAGACAGAAACGGATGTCATTTTTCAGCGGGTTAGTGAGGAGCCTGTTTTGATTTGTCCGCTTTTATGCATGGAGGAGACTCGCATAGGATGCGGCGAATTAAAGGCGATCCCAGTTAGCTCGCTTAATTCTTTCTCGGGAAAAATTTATGTGAATGGAACCGTGCGCAATATTGAAGGTCGTGAACATTACTTGTTGCCCGGCGAGTATCAATTGACGCAAGGTGCGGGTAGGATTCTCGTTCAGAATATCAGTGACAACCATCAGGTTATAGAGAAGGGTAGTCTTCTAACTAGAAGCCACACTTTAGCTGAGAGCCTAAAGGTTCAAAAATTAGATTTTAGCAATCAGTCGCCCATAGATGAATCACAAATCAGCTGCGGGGAAAATTTAACAAAGGATCAAAAAGAGTCATTAAAGGTCTTGTTGGATAAATATAAATATTGTTTTTCCAGTAGTTTAAAAGATCTGGGGTTTACAACGGAAACTGAAATGGTGATTCAACTGGATGACCCCGATCCTGTCGTTTACCGCCCATACCGCTTGTCCTTTACCGAACGCCAATTAGTTCAAGATATGATCAAGGATATGTTAGAAGGCGGCATTATAAGGGAGTCAAACAGTCCGTACGCGAGCCCTATAGTCCTAGTTAACAAAAAAATCTGGGGAGAAGAGGTTATGTGTGGACTACCGTGCTCTAAATAGTAAAACAAAGAAAGAGCACTACCCTCTCCCACGTATCGAGGACCAGTTATACTTACTATCAGGAAGTTCACTATTTGTTACTCTCGATTTAGCGTCTGGATATTATCAGATCTCAATAGCTGAAGGTTCTAGGGAGAAGACTGCGTTTGTGACCCCTCAAGGTCAATACGAGTACAACAGGATGCCCTTTGGGTTAGTAAACGCACCATCAGTCTTCCAGCGTACAATGAATAGGATCATCCACAATTCACCTGCCTCATCTTATGCATTGGTCTACATGGACGATATCCTGATTCCTGCCAAGTCATTCGATGAGGGGATGGTACGTTTGGAGGAAGTGCTGCGATTACTGGCAAAAAGTGGTTTAACACTCAAAATGAGCAAATGTAATTTTTTTATGACAAAATAGACTACCTGGGGTACGAAGTCAGTTCAGAGGGTGTTAGACCAGGGTCGCTTAAAACAGACGCCATATCCAAATTCCCTACGCCAACAAATGTTCACGAAGTTAGGAGGTTTTTAGGTCTTGCTAGCTTCTTCAGAAGGTTTGTCGCGGGATTCGCATTAATAGCACGACCTCTGACTGGTCTGTTGAGGAAGGACCCTTCTTGGAGTTGGGGTAGTGAAGAACTGGAATCGTTTGAGAAATTAAAACAGATTTTAGTACAAAGACCGGTCCTGGGACTTTATGATCCTGGTGCACTAACCCAACTCCACACCGACGCTAGCAAGTACGGAGTAGCCGGCATTTTAATGCAACAGGACAAGTCTGGGTTGTTCAAACCTATTGCTTATTATAGCAGGCAAACCAGTCCTGATGAGCAAAAACTACACTCCTTCGAGTTAGAGACTCTCGCTATTATTACCTCATTGAATAGGTTCAGACATTACTTACTCTGTATTAAATTCACCATAGTTACGGACTGCAACGCTTTGCGTACCACTTTAAGTAAACGCGACTTAGTCCCACGAATTGCTCGCTGGTGGCTGCAGTTCTTAGAATACGACTGCTCGATAGAATACCGCCCTGGTGACAAAATGGCACACGTAGATGCCCTTAGTAGGGGTGCTATAGACGGTATCCCAGACGTTGATCACGTGTTAGATGTACTTTCAGTAGGTACTGACAATTGGCTTGCAACGGTGCAACAGACGGACGAAGACATTAGAAATATCGCGGATATTTTAGGCGACCCCAAATGTAAAGATTCCATTGACATATTCAAAAATTACAAGCTTGTAAATGGGCGGGTATACCGTATAATTGACGAAAATACTATCCGTTGGGTTGTTCCAAGTGGCACCAGATGGCAACTACTGAAAGCCAATCATGATGATGTGGGACACTTCGGATTTGACAAAACTTTGGCACGTTTACAAGCTACTTATTGGTTTCCAAAAATGAGAAGGTTTGTAAAAAAAATACGTCTCGGCTTGCCTTCAGTGCGCACATCACAAGCTGCCAAGTGGTGCCAGGGCCGGTGAACTACACCCCATCCCGAAAGCTATCATTCCATTTCACACTATACATGCGGATCACCTCGGTCCTTTTATCCGCACCAAGCGTGGTAATACATTCATTCTTGTTATTATAGACGCGTTTACTAAATTTGTTGACATCACCGCTGTGCGAAATACCAAATCAGCCACAAGCATTAGGGTATTCAGAGAACATTTTAGTTACTTTGGCGTGCCAACCCGTTTGATTACGGACCAGGGGACAAGCTTCACTAGTAGGCAGTTTAAAACATTTATTCAATCATGTGGTATAAAGCACGTGCTCAATGCTGTCGCCACACCCCGAGCGAATGGCCAAGTGGAACGGTACAACCGCACCATTTTGGCAGCGCTCGGGGCAATGAACCACGACAAGCCAAATGGTTTATGGGATGAACATTTACCAGACATACAGTTGGGTTACCACTGTACACGCCACCACCAAAAAGGTATGATAGGTACAGGAAAATAGGAATGCGTTTCAAAGAAGGTGATTTAGTTAGAGTAGTAAGAGCCGTGACAGGAATAGAGGGGCAGTCTAAGAAGCTCGAACCTAAATGTAAAGGCCCTTACAGAATTAAGAAGGTGCTCCCCAACGATAGGTTCGTGGTCGAGGACACACCTCTTACAAAAACTACTAAGAGGTACGAGGCTGTGGTAGCTATTGATAAAATATTCCCATGGATCTGTTTTAACGAACCAGCATCAACCGATTGTGAATCCGAGCGTAATGATTGTGAATCTGAATGTGAAGAGTTGTAAATAGATGTATAGTAAATACTTTTGCATTAATGAAGACGAATGATGAAAATGAAATTGTACATAGAATTAAATAAGCAGGTAATTAAGGACACTTAATTTAATTTTTCGACGTCAATTACATTGTGGATTTCTAATATGTACACTAAGAGTCGTAGTAAAAAGTAATGCTAATGGTGTTTTAAGTTTCGATGATTAATGTCCTGTATCATCTAAGTTATTCCATGTACTAATGGCTAAAATATTTGCTGGTCAACGTCATGGACTAGTAAATACCGATTCATCGGTTAGGGTCATGTACTAATAATAATAATAATAATAATAAACCATTTAATCTAATGAGTTGGTGAGGGGTATCAGGTAACAGATGCCTCTCATTTTAGCAATTGGTGCATCAGTATATTTACTGGTCAAGGTCATGGACCAATACATATACTGCTGTTATAAGATATCGATTAAGTTAAGAGTGTCAGGTAACCGACACCCTTGAAGGTTATAAGCAATTTGTTAATCAAGGTCATGGATTAATAAATTAATTTAGGAGTAGAGAAATCTATTGTAGTGACTACTTTTGAGCTTTATTTAGAAAAAAAAATGTGATGTAATTACTACTATAATGACTTACAATTAATCTAATAACTATCTATGTACTTTGAGTTAGGGATATCAGGTAACCGATATCCTCAAAGGTTATAAACATTTCTTTTAAGGTTATGTAAATCTATTGTTATGTAATTTAATTTGAGATTTATTTAGATAATAAAATGTGCTACTATGATGACTTACAGTAAAAATGATTCAATAAAGACTAATGAGTTAATTTATGTTTAATATAATCATTCATAATTAGGTACATATGTTATGTTCATTTATAATTTATAATGATGAAAATATAGAATGTTTTATAAACATTTCTTTTAAGGTTATGTAAATCTATTATGTAATTTAATTTGAGATTTATTAAGATAAGAAATTGTGCTACTATGATGATTTACAGTAAAAATTATTCGATAAAGACTAATGAGTTAATTTATGTTCAATGTAATCATTCATAATTACATATGTTATGTTTATTTATAATTTATAATGATGAAATATATAATGTTTTTTTGTTTTGTAATACATAACAACGAGGGACTCGTTGGAAACCGGATGGCCGAGCTGTTATAAATATTAAAACTATGCCTACAATTCTTTATGTTTGTTGACTAATTACAATTATTTCTATAAACTTATATGATTAAAAGTAGTTGTATTGACTTCATGTGATTGGTCGAGACTTTGACAGTTATCGCCTACCAACCTTAAGCAAATGAAATAGTGGGGATATAAAAATAGTCAGCGGGCATTTAAGTTATATGCCCGCCATGCCCAGCCATTCGGGCTCCAAAATCGGTGCTAGTCACTTGGATAATCATTACTTTAACTTTATTATAATTAATTTTAGTACTGTACTGCTGTAATTCTAATATTAATACATACTGCAATAAAACTGATCAGCATAAAGTGTTTTCTATTCTTCGAAATCCTTACTTCTGAGTGTTGAGCCAGTACGGTTCACACTTTGATAAATATAAAGGTGATTTCAGCATTTAATTACCAATTCTTTCTTTCTTTTTCACTGCAAAGAATCAATGAACGTTTTCAAAATAAGTTTTAGAAAAAATTAGGCGTCCATAAAACGTAGATGTAAAAGTGCGTTTTTCTCCATACCAAACGACTTGGACAGAGACGTTTTTGCTTGTATACCCCTCTGGACCAGTTTTCAAAACACGTTTTTGGTAAATTTTCTCGATAGAAAAAAATCATAAAATAACCATTAAAATTGAAATCGTTGCAATTGTAACTGTGTTATTTATATAAAAAATCTAGATAAAATTAATAACAGTGATGTAATATATAATAATAAAGGGAACTGTTGTTTTTATATATCGATTAAAATAAGATATTTGTAAGGATTAATGTATTTAATGATAAATAACTCGAACGAGCCGAACGAAACGTTGCGCCATCGCGGCGTCTTCTCACTTCTCTTTCATTTGTACGCGGAGCGACAGTGACCCATAGAGTATAAGTAACTGAAAACTACTGAAAAGCAGTGTCCGCTGAGGCGCGCTGCTTGATGGACTTATGTCAATTTGTTCCGCTCGCCGCTCAGAAAATAATAATTCACTTACGTATCTGTTTGTTGATGAAAGCTGTTTGTTGGTGTAAATTGTTCGATTTTACTCATAAGTTTTATACAGGAAAAGTTTTTAACCAGTGCGCAAATTTTGACATAATAAACTTGAATATATTTTAATAAACACGTATTTTTTGTTTTGATATGTTTCAATAGTAAAAAATTAAGTTAACGCTTACGAGACTTGTTTACTCAGAAATTTATTTTATGGACGTCGCTTGCCAGTCCGTCGACCGGTCGCCCGATTCACGCCGCGCGTCGACCGGTCGCCTGACGCGCCAGCTGCTATCAGAAGTACTCACGCGCGCTCGCGGATTATTGACCCCAGTTTAGCGCTACAATTTTGTAAAGTTATTTGTAAACGTAATTTTTCGTAAATTCCAAATTATCCTTCATACTTTCATGGGCTTAGGACCATCAAAATGCAGAAAATAAATCATAATAAGTAAGAAAGTAATACGTTTTAGTCCATTCAAAATAAAACATTTAGGTATGATAGGTACTTAGACATGATACAATTTGCGTCAATGTCTAATCAAAGATAACCTAAGACACTAAGATTGTTTATAATTTCTTCTTACCTCTACATTTTATTAATCACAATAATTTTAGGTATTGTTCGAAGTGACCTCCTCCTTTTGGTCAGTGGGTCGTCTTAGGGGTTTTCAAGGCATAAACGTGCACGTTTAAATAAGTAAGCATTTAGTTTGTTTAGGACACTAACACCACTTTTTACTTCATTGAAAGCGTTAATTATTTTTTCTTTCAAGTCATCTAGGCATTTCACTTGTTTCATACACCTTGGTTTGCTGCTAAAATTGTCCTCTCATTAGGGACCGTGGGATTGAGGATCCCTTCGGCTCGCATACGAGGTACGCTCTCCCTTTCGTATCTTCTTCGTGCTGCTCGTAAATTTTCATTGCTTAACAAATACACTCGCACCATTTCATAATACTCGCGGTGAGTAAAATGAGACATTGTCACTACGCTAGTCTAGTACGCGGCACGCGCGCAGGGACGGCGAACTCCGGCGAAGGGACATCCGACCTCCGCTTCCGCAAGTGACGTACTGCATGTGCATGCGTTTTGTTTATCAAACGCCGGCGCCGCGCCGCATGCCCCCGCACCCCCCTCTCGTGCGCTGGGCATGGTCCAGCGGCCGGCGGCCTTCGTGTTTTCATTCATGCTCATTCATAGTATTACTATTAAATTATATCCATGTCTTGCTTATTTCAAATTGGGACAAAGTGGAAAAATGAAAAAAAAAAAGTCATAAACTAAAAATGGAAATGTGTTCTATTGCTTACACTGAGCCACCAAAAAAAATTTGCGCACTGGTTAAAAACTTTTCCTGTATAAACAATCAGTGTATAAAAATGGCCAACAAGAAAAATAAACGGGGGGCAATAAAGAGATCATATTCGACGAAACAAAAACACATGATGGACGTTGTAAAGTACCTACCTTTTTTGTGCACACCTTATTTTTTGTTTGTATAGATTATCTATAGATGCGTTATTTCGACGTACGTTTCCATAGCTCGACTGGTCTAGCGGCCTCGTGCATTACTAAAGTTTTCTGGATCGGTGACTAAAGGTTTAGACCCCGCTTTTCATTGCATGCATTTTGTTCATTTTCTTATTTGATATAAATGTTTTTTTAATTATTATTTTACTTTTTGCTGATATTCTTGTTTGAAATTTTTCAGTAATTATTACTTTTGTTGATTTTCTTATTTTTGTAACAATTATAATGCAATTTTATTGTTTTTTCTTTATAGTAAAAAGAAACGGTTGGTGAGCAATCCGTCAGCAGATAAACCATCGGAGAAAACTTTTCATGAGTAAGCTTATACATGGTGTTACAAAATATTGTAGTAACTAGTAATGCGACAGGAGGTCATTGAACTCATGTTTGTTAACAACTTTTGAAAAAGAAAAAGGTCATAGTTTGTTGATTGGCGCCACAGTAAAAGTTGTCTATAATAGACATGGGCGAAATAGCTCACTGAAAAGATAAAGAGCGTTTAGCTCTTTCACTCTAAAGAGCTATGTAATATAGCTCTTCTTCTAGCTCCCTAGCTCTTCTATAGCTCAGTGACTCAGACGCCGACTGTTAACTAATTTGACTCACGCCGCACGCGCGTCGAAGAAGACGGCTCGGCTCGATCAATAGTCAATAACTCTTTGGAAGTTTGGACTCTTTGTTACTTACTAGCTTTTCTATAGGTCAGTGGTTCAGACGCCGACTGTTAGTTAGCTCATTTGACTCGTGTCACGCGAATTACTACGGATATCGATAAATAAATCTTGTTTTCTTTTGTGGCGGTTTTTGATAGTAAGAACGGTCGTATTAGTATTATAATATTTGTATGGGTGGTATTACATTTATCAAATATCTTGGTCCAATGTACATTTGATCAAAGAAATTGGACGACTTCATCAAATGTATTGGCAACACCGATATTTGATCAAATATTAATGAAAAAAAAAAATTTAAAATGGCTGCAAACAAGATATCGTGGACGATTCCAATGACCAAGTTTTTAATAAATGCTTATGAAAGTAACGAGTGCCTTTACAATACCAAGCATCAACATTATAAAAACAAAACAAAACGTTCTGAGATATATAGAACTATAGCAAGACAAATCTACGAAAATTTTGAAGTTCAGTGTACTGAAGAAGACCTTAAGAAAAAAATAAATGGTTTGCGAACGCAGTACCAGTCGGAGAAATTAAAGGTATGTATATTTTTTGCTTCTGCATAGCCATTTCATAAATATAAGGGTTCACCCTACTTAAAAAACAATAAATACAAGTGACTGAGAATTATTAATTATGGCGGCTTCAATTACGGAAATACTTATGAAAGTTTTAACCAACCGCAACAGTTTAAACGAGGCGGTCACCCAGGGAGTAAATCTCATAAGCGTCGTTCCGGACAACGCATGGAAGATCACCGCGAAAAGAAGAGCTTCGAGACAAATGAAGCAAATAGAGAAAAGATTAAAGCGGAATTATTTGCTGGAGTTGAGGATGAATTTTATAAATTAGCAGAAGTCCAAACTTTACAAGCAAATATGCTGTCAGTTACCAGCAGAGGAATTGGATTCGGCACTACTCATCTTACTTACGTCGCAAATCAGTATGCTGATAATATTCGAATTCCTAATATTTATTCTCAGTACCGTGCATATTTAGCGCTATTTGAAGCGAAGATAATGAACACAATACCAAGGTTCGCTGAACATGTAAACCATCATGTCGGACTTAATGCTGAATTTTTAAAGATTATAAAGACTTTCACTTTTGTACCTTTTTTTTTTTTTTTTTTTTTTTGAGGATGGGAAATCATCAAATGACTCCTCCCGCTCTGGGTGGAGCAGAAGGGACTGTCAGACTCTTACTGACTAAAACCCACCCGTGTTCCTTCCTTAGCCCTTTATGTTCCGGGCCAGCGGTAACCCTTTCGGACAATCCCGCTGACCCGGCAGGCTTCGGCCCTAAGGGGCCCCTCCTCGATGCTGACATCTCTTTGAGGCGCGCGTGGAACACGTACGCGCCGTCCGGCACGGGCCTGGTCCTGATCGGGCGGTGAGCTACCCATTACTCTCCGCCCGCAGGCCCGCGCCTACGGTGGCCGGGAGTCGTCACGCGGCTCCCGACGCCCGGAGCGTCTCCCGCGGCGGCTGGGACGGGAGGCTCTCTCCCTGAGCCGTTCCGCCACCTCCTTTCACTTTTGTACCTACCCCAATTAAACGGTTATTCTTTTTTATATAACCTATTTTCACGTCACGGTTTCTCAAGATATTTTCATCATTTTTTTTACTTGTTTAATTTTTTTTACTTTTTTTATATTCAATGTTTGGAATTTAAAAATAAATTATACGTATTAACTAGCGAAAAGTGTTTCTTTCCGTCTATTTTCGCTACAAATGGCGCCCGAAGTAAAAGTAAGTATTTTTATTGTCAACGCCATAAACGCAGAACCATCTGTTAACTATGCTCTCCCAGGAGTAGCTAAGGTTGTTAAACTAGGCGGTAGTTTTGTCTATTCTGCAAGTCTTTTCAATAAAGACCCTGACGCTGCATTTGTTAAACCGGACGACATGTTCCGTGTATTTCAACGTCTTGTAGTAACGGGTTATACTTTTCGTTCAGTCGAATCGTTGACCTTCATTGCTACTTCCAAATTGCCGCTACTATCATGGCGTTTGCAGGTCAAGTATACCCCTTCCGGGTAATTCTTGTTAAATTGTAAGATAAAGTTTTAACTTTTTATATTGTTTTCTCTCATTTATTTGTAGTTTTGTGATTCTCATTTGTAATGTCGAATATAAATCAGAACCGTAAGGTTCTGATTTATATTCGGTTTTGATTTTATACTAACTACCCTAAAAACTCTTCGGTTTATCAGGGTAACGCTAAATCAGTTACATATACTACACCGAGCGCTGAGTATAACTACCCTAAAAACTCTTCGGTTTATCAGGGTAACGCTAAATCAGTTACATATACTACACCGAGCGCTGAGTATCATGCTTACGTTGATGCCCCTGTAAGTTATGTTCGAAGTGAATATAACAAACCGGGTGCTGAAAAGTATTATAATGCAAAGCTGTTCGATACTAAAAAGAAATAATTCTTTAGTTCTTAAAGAAAATAGTCTGTTATGTAAGATCAATATTTCGACTGGTATTAAATTTCATTGAACTGTTTAAATAATATTTAAGCTTAAAATTTCTTCTAAAAATAATTCACAACAATTTTTAAGTATCCCACTGATAACAGGGGTACGCTATCCTACTCTCTTATGACCACTCATAATGCAAAGATTATTTACAACTATGAGAGGAAAGAAGATAGTAAGGGCAAATCTATCGAAAATACAAAAGCACTTTCACAATTTATGTTCGGTAAAAAGTAGTTCAGTTTGTATTTCATTATAAAATCTTAATATTAATTCTCTCAACTCTATGGTTTGAGTTTTATTGCTTGTTTGTTTCTTTATTTTATCATTCTGTACACATATATATAAAATATATAGTATTTATTAAAAAAAAAAACTGCAGCACTAACAAATCCTGCATTATTTTTTTTTCGTCATCAATCCTTCTTTACGCAACGCATATTTAAAAAAAGACGATACAAAAATGCTTAGTCTCTTTGAAGCCCTTGCTATGATTGCAGAGGCGGGTCTTACGAGAAGACAATACGAAATAATAAGAGCTACTAACAAAAGCTATAATTTGAATAGCCAAGCTACAATTTGATTCAGAAAGCAAAATCAGAGTGTTACCCCGATAAGTCAGGATATAGAGTAACAGAAACTTGCGCTGAAGTGAGACTAGATAGCTTGCTAGAGCATACTAATAAAAGGCTACTTTGCTATCTAAAAGACGTTGTAAGTGAACAAGACGATGAAAAAGAAAACCTTTCTTTAATATCTAAATGGGGATGTGATGGCTCCCAACAAGCCCAATACCAACAAAAATTCATCAATGAATCTGATTCGGACAAGTATATAACAATAAAGTTTTATAGCAAAATTTTGTCGCCCCATACGCATGAGATTTGTAAAAGAATCTAATGACATTACTAATGATGAAATAAATAATGTAAAACAATCCATTTCATCAATGCCAGAATTGTTGAGTATTATCATAGAAGACACTGAATATAAAATAAAACAAAAAATGCTGCCTACCATGGTAAACGGAAAAGTTTGCAACGCAGCCACGGGGACCACATCAACACAAAGGTGTTATATTTGCAAAGAAACCTCGTCCGATTTTAACAAATTAAACAAGGAGAAAATTTGTAACCCAGATGCATTAGATTTTGGTTTGTCTATTTTACATGCCAGAATTAGAATCTTTGAGAGCCTATTGCATTTAGCATACAGGTTGCCCTTACAAAAAAAAAGAATCATGAAAAAAAATGTTGAAGGTTCAGCCATTTTTAAAGAAACCAAATTACAGGTTCAAGAAAAATTCAAGCAAGAAATGGGATTACTAGTAGATTAGATAACCCATAATTGTCTTCGCAAATAACAGGGATTGATTTCAACTTGATATATAGATTTAAGATCATACTCGAAGCAATATCTAGTGGTCATGAGATCGATATTAAAACATTTTCAAGTTATACTGCAGAACACTGCAAAATTGTATGTCGATTTATATTCTTGGTGCCCCATGACACCAACCATCTATAAGATATTAGCACACGGAGCTACTGTGATTAAACATGCATTGTTGCCTATTGGGCAACTTTCAGAAGAGGCTTCTGAAGCACGTAATAAACATTATAAATCATATCGCCCAAATTTTGCCCGGAAATTTTCACGGGAAGCCTGTAATTTAGATGTGCTTAACAGATTACTTTTGACTTCTGATCCTCTTTTGTGCGCGAGAAGACCCAAAAGAATTAAAAACACAAAACCCTTCCTGCAAGAAACAATAAACTTATTGATATCAGCACAACCTCATCCTGATTCCGAATCTGAAGACACAGAATCTTCGTTTTCCGAATTTTCAGAAACTTAATGATGAAAAGGGTGGTTAAAAGCAAACTTATGATCACTACTACTATGATTTCTCTGTTTTAAATATGTACTTAATATCTGTAATTAAACTGTCTTACAATATGTGCTTATTCTTAAAGCGATTATGATTTGCCATAAAAAGTTAAAATAATTATGCATGTTTTTTGGCTTTGTAGCTGTAATATTTAGTATTATAAGTATAACAGTGAATTTTATGTAAATTACGTACGTTGTTTTATGTAAAATTGTAGGTATTATCTTTTACTCACATGTTTTCATATTTTTTATATCTTTAATTACGTTAATACATACTTATGTCTATTACACAGCATAAATCTGTTTTCATTTACCCAACATATCGCAGTTAGGCACAGAAAGCCTTAGTAATCGGTTTCAGAACCAATTAGTAACGTAGATAATTTTGACCAACTAGATTGTTAAAATATCCCATCGTGCGCCGGCGGCCGCCATCTTCTTCCTCTTCCTCTCATTGACTGGCACGAACGACGACGCACAAAAAACTTCTCTTTAATTTTCTAAAATGTACACCACTTTATTCAGTATAACATTGTCATGGTCATTAAACTCTTAATACTAATAACACGCGTCTAATTGATCACGCCCGAAACATTGGAGACCACGACGTGATCAAACTAAAAATGAAGATTGACGACGAATCGACCGCGTGGCTTCGAAGCATAATGAGAAACGGCGAGCTGAGGCTAACTGAGATGATTTGATGACCCACCTACCTACCTGGGGCCCAATTCTGTAACTTTAAGTTAAGCAACACGCCATTGACACTCTATCGACACACTACAGACATTATTTTGCCACTGTTGCAAATTTGGCATTCTGCAAAAACTTCAATGGCGTGTCAGTGGTGTCTCAGTAGTGTGTCGATAGTATGTCGATAGTGTGGCAGTACAATAGTTTTCAGTGTTGCTAACCAAAATCTACCATGCGACCACTTTTTGAAATCCTATTTTTGTCAATGAAATCTTTACTTTAAGGGTTTGTTTTATTAATATAAAAACGTTTTATTATCAAAAACATCAATTTCACTAAAACATGCGTTTATCGTTAAAAAATAAGATTATTATCACGACAATTGTTAGTCTTTGCCTTTCTGAAAAAGAAAACAAACAACTGTCAAAAAACTTGCAGCGGCTGTTTTCATTGGTTTTAAATTTTATTTTTCGAAATATTATTATATAAGTTCCTTGATTATCATCTAAAACGACGACGATAAAGTACCTAGGTGATTAATTATATAAATACAGTTTCTTTTTTAATAAAAAAATCAATACTGATTTTATTTTTTTTATTATTTTGGTGTTAATTGAACGTCATAATAAAAACCTTTTAACAAAAATAAAAGCAACTTGCAAAAAAAAAAACTACAAAGTGAAAAATAACTTTAATTTTGGAAGTCGGTGTCTTCGGATCTATTTTAGTTTTTGTCACCGACTTTCGAAATTAATTAATGTTATTTTTCACTTTGTAGTGTTTTTTGGAAGTACGTTTTTTATTTTTTTTTATTTTTTCTCGCTGCTTATAATTTATCTAAGTTACAATAGCCTAATGTCAACTTGTTCTTCGCCTTTTACAAACTATTGCTTTTCCCGATGCAGGGACGTTAATTGTTGAGGAGTTCTCCTGGTATTTCACCATCAGCTCCATTTCACCATTCGCATTGTGACGAGCATAAATTGCTTAGCAATCATATTACAGTAATCGAATCGCAACCCGTGAAATACGTAGTTCCGGTGGCCATCTGTGACCTTCATCATCAGTTCCACTTCACCAAATGGTGCTTTTCGAGAGCGAATGCACGAGTTACTGTAAAAGTACCCAAATCGCCATAGGTCGAGTTACTGTAAAAGTACCCAAATCGCCATAGGTGTGCCTGTAATATTTGAAGAGTTCCTTCGATTTCTCCAGGATCCCATCATCAGATCCTGACTTGATGACTATGGGACCACCTGGAAAGTAAATCTTTTGAAATAAAAAAATAATTTTTGAAATCGTTCTAGCCGTCTTCGAGTAATCGGGGAACATAAAGAAAAAAATATAAAAAAGATTCCGACGAACTAAGAACTTCCTCAGACCTAATTGTGGCGAAAAACTACGTCCACTTTATTAATTTCACTACGTATGATGCACACACACACGGACACTTTATTTTAAATTAAAAAAAAAACAAACAAATTGAACCAAAGCAATAGGGAGAAGAGGTGTCGTTGTTCGATGGCTTCACAATGGCGGTTCGATGGCCAAAACACTATTCAAACACTATAGACACAACTGACAAATACACATAAAATATTTACTAACGGAACGGAACTTTGGCCATCACGATGCCATTGACAGATTATAGTGGACCAGACTACCAATTATTACAATAGTCTTACTATGGCGTTTCAATGGCACTACAGTGGCAATTCAATGACCATAAATAACTTGTAGAATACCAAATGTCAATGACTATTCTATTGAGACACTACTGACACACTACCGTCACACTATTGACAAGTTGGTTATTTTACAGAATTGGGCCCCCTGATGAGTCTGCGTGGTGAGCAGTAGTGAGTGATTTGGTCTGCCTACAGGGAAGTACGCCCAATTTTGGTATGCATAACCTACATGTCCGACATTGATATTGCAGCCGCTTTCTGTGCACCAGATTTAATAGGTAATCTGTCTCGAGTCAGATTAACATTAATGATTTCTTATTAGGTAGGTACTATTTAAACGACACTTTGCCTACCTAAAAACTTTTTGGAGTCAGATAAAAATAATGACAATAGTTCTTAGTATGGAGGTACTACTAATTAAATGACAATCATACCTACCTAACTAGTAACTACTTTCTTTCTTGCACTTTGCTTACGGGAATACCCTGGCATTTTCCAGAATCGCTGTGTACACCTGCTTCTTGGTTCCCGCTGAAGTGCGCTGCATTAAAGTTGCTTGTTCCTCACTGCTGCTGCTTGCATCCTGTGCTGTGTGACCTGTTTTGCTCGTGTGTGAGTCGCTGACTGCACGAGTTGTTGTCGTAGCTACTGCGCGACGTGCATGGTTTGGCTTATTATCTTACTTGCGGTACTGAATACCAGCAACCGGATACTTACGAATAATCATTTAAAGGCTATCTTGAATTTCGAGAAATTACTAAAGAAAATTACAAGTTACTTCATACTATGATAGATTACTATTCTAAAAACATTCGAGCCCTAGCCTTCTTTGAATGATACTGAATCCCGCTGGGACATTCTACTTGTGTATATTATGGCGTCTAAACTAGACGGCGCCACAGGTCGTACATGGGAGGAACACAGGAGTACTATTGCTGCTTCACCGACAATCGAAGAGTTCTATAATTTCTTGCGAAATCGTGCGGATGTTTTGGAAACCTTGCAGTACAGCAAAAATGATGCTGCTACTAAAACTGAAAAACGTTCTTATTCTAAAGACAATAAGCAAACAAAATCATTTGTCTCTTCTTCTAACATTAAAGGAAAAGGGTGTGTTATATGTTCACAAGATCATTTACTATATAAGCGTGATAAATTTAAAGACATGTCACTGGATGCTCGATACAGTGAAGTTTCCAAGCATAAGCTCTGTCACAACTGTTTACGTCCTGGTCAATACTCTGCTCACTGCAAACATAATCATTGCAAAATCTGCAACAAAAAACACAATGTATTGCTACATAAATCACATTCCGATAATGACAAGACAAACTCACATGTTGATACGTCTTCTGTAACACCAGTTTCTCAAGAAGCTAGTTCTTCTACTATTGCTATGTTTAATCCCATAACACTCTCTGCGGCAATGCCCAGGCAGATCCTCTTATGTACTGCTCAAGTGGAATTCATTGATAGCCGATCTTCTGAAACAAACACTGTTAGAGCACTACTAGATAATGGAAGCCAGTCTTCATTCATGACTGAAAAAATGCAAAGAAAACTGAATTTATCCTGTTCTAATACTAATATATCAATTGCTGGTATAAATAATAAGCTAACTATTACTACTCGTCGTTTCAGCCGATAGACGTCCACTGCTGGACATAGGCCTCCCCCAATTTTGGGGGGGTTTGCCATAATCGCCACGCTTGGCAGGCGGGTTGGCGATCGCAGTATGGTATGATGGTGGAATAAATAGAGAACGCTGCTGCCCATTCTCCGGTAAGACCCTTAGTCGCCTTTTACGACACCCACGGGAAGTAAGGGGTGGTGCAATTCTTTAAGTCCGGCACCACACAGACACTAATACTACTAAGGCCTGATTTTTCAATCATCTGATAACTTTATTCGAGGACGAATTTTGAAATTTTGACAGTTATGTCATACAAAAACTGTCAAACGTCAATTTTATTCCTCTAATAAAAGTTATCTGGCGATGGAAAAATCAGCCCTAAAAGGTGTAACGTAAAACTTAAATCGCGGATTAACTTATTCCTTGCGAATGTTTCATGTCTTTTAGTGCCTGATATTACTGGGATGTTGCACAGCTCAAGGATTAATCCTTCTGAATGGAATATTCCTAAATCTATAGAACTAGCAGGTCCTACCAACTACATACCTTCTGAAATTGACTTACTGCTAGGGGCTGATATTTATTGGGAAATTGTAGATTCTAAACAAATTAAGTTAGGTAAAAATAAACCTACACTACTAAAATCTAAACTGGGTTGGCTCGTGTCGGGCCCAACTGGTGTGAGCCCTACTACTACTACTCATTCTGACTTTTCTCAGGAGCTTAGGGACTCTCTAACTAAGTTCTGGGAAGTTGAGGATGTTCCTGCTCTGCCAATCAAAAATGTTAAGTTTGCCAATGAGGAACAATATTGTGAAACCATTTTATTGAAAACACTGTCCACCTGAGCAATGGGAGATTTTGTGTAAAACTTCCATTGTGTGAAGTCCCCTGTGAAACTTTAAGGGACTCTTACGTTATTGCTAAAAGGCGGTTCTTTAGAAACGAAACTTAATAAATCTAAAATCAAAGATGACTATACTGAATTTATTAATGAATACAAAAGATTAGGTCATTTAACTGAGGTAAGCCGTCCTAGCTTCGGTTATTATATTCCTCACCATGCAGTAATTCGCGAAAGCAGTGAAACCACTCGCTTAAGAGTAGTCTTTGATGCCTCTTATAAAACTTCTACTAGTAAGTCACTAAATGACATCCAATTTGTTGGACCAGTGGTTCAGGACGATTTAATGGCAATCTTGCTCAGGTTCCGTCAGCATACCTATGTAGTGACAGTAACGTAGAAAAAATGTATAGACAGTTTATGGTACATGGATCACAGCGTCACTTACAGCTTATACTCTGGAGGGAAGACGACAGTCAACCACTCAAAACCTTGCAACTCACTTATGGAACGGCTTCGGCTCCGTATCTGAGTACTGGGTGTCTTGTCCAACTGGCAGCGGAGTGTACTGATGAAGCTGTTGCCAATACTATAAGACATGACTTCTATGTTGATGACCTGAATACTGGTTCAGACTCAAAATCTCTATTGAGGGCTAACATTTCAGGAGTAATTGACAAACTTGCTGAATGTTGTTTTCCCTTGCGTAAATTTAGAACAAACTCCCCTGATATTTTTGATAGCATACCTACGACTGACCAATCTCAAGATTTTAGCAAACAGTCCTCCGTTTTAGGATTGAAATGGACACCTAGCTCTGATACTTTGCACTACTCAGTCGAAATTAAATCTATTCCTATAGTTACGAAACGTTCTATATTGTCGAACTCGTGTCGAATATTTGACCCCTTAGGTCTCTTATCTGCTTGCACTATTTTTCATAAAATCATACTACAGAGGCTCTGGTTGTTAGACACAAGTTGGGATGATGAAGTTCCAAAGGACATTCAAAACTCATGGTTGGAATTCTATGATGAAACGCAATATTTAGCTCATATTCAGATACCTAGATATATCTTCTGTAGTTCACCTATTTATAGAGCGGCTCATTGCTTTACTGATGCCTCGCAAGATGCCCATGGTGCATGCATTTATCTTAAATCGACTAATAGTTTAGGCTATTTTCGGCTATATACATTATTATTTAATTTTCTAATTACATTTCTAGGACTTCTTGGAATCCACTTCCTGGTTGAGTACAGTTTTCTATCTGTGTTAAATTTTATTTTATTTATTTTAGGAAAACTTACAGCTAAACAAATACAGTAAGTAATAATTTATACATAATAAGGCCAATTACAAGTTTCCACATGTAATATTTAAATCATTATGAAACAGAAAAAAAAAAATATAATAAACTCTATGGCAAAACAGAAAAAAAAACTACTATTTACGCTCAAAGAAGCAATTAGATAAAATTTTCTTCAATTTAGCAACACTAGTATTGAAAATGTCGATATCAGCTTCCTGGCAGGTTGCGTTGTACATACGACTCGCTCTCACCATGTACGAGTTCCGTCTGTATGTGGTGGCTACCACCGGGGTGTGCAATAAATTAGGTCTACGTAAGAACACAGACGGCACTCGCAGCTCGATTTTATGTAACAACTCAGTAACACCAGTTGTTCCATTGGCAATTTTGAAAAGAAACACAAGATCTGATATTTTTCGCCTTTCATAAAGTGGAAGTATATGAAATTTTTTGCAACGGTACGTATAATTCGATAAAAACGTTTTAGACCGATATTGAATGTGCCTTAAAAACCTTTTCTGTATGCTCTCAATACGATTTATGTAGACATTATAATTGGGGTTCCAGACTTGAGAGGCATACTTCAAGTGACTGCGAACAAAAGAACAGTATAATATTTTAATAGTCTTTATATTTTTAAACTCTGAGGACACCCGTAAAATGAAACCAAGGGCTTTTGACGCTTTCTTGACTATATTGTCTATGTGTGCATCAAAGAGGAGCTTAGCGTCAAAAGTAACTCCCAGATCCCTAATAGTGTTGACCCTATTCAGTGCTGTATCCAATAGCATGTAGTTGTGGATGATCGGGATAGGTTTCCGTGTAAAGGAGCAAACATAACACTTGGAGACATTCAAGTCCAACTTATTATTAATACAATAATCCTGAAAATTATGAAGGTCTGTCTGTAATAGATGAGCATCTGCCACGGTACTTATTTGTCTCATTATCTTCATGTCATCAGCATATAGTAACAATTTTGAATACCGGAAAGAAGAAGAGATATCGTTAATAAAAATATTAAATAATAGTGGCCCTAGCAAGGATCCTTGGGGAACCCCCGAAGGGACATTCATAGGTTTAGAGCGGTATCCATTCAGGACTACAGTCTGACATCTGTTCTCCACATAGGACTTGAACCAACGGTAAAGGTCACCCCTGATGCCCACCGATAAAAGTTTACGCAACAGGATCACGTGATCTATCCGATCAAAACATTTGCTGTAGTCGGTATATATAACATCGACTTGGGACCTCTGTGACATACACTCGGAGAGGTAGTCGCTGCATTGAATTATATAATTTTGTTTCTATTTTAATTTTTCTAATTTTATTTCAATTAAAAAAATATATATTTTAATGTTAATTTTTTTACTTTTCAATGTTTATTTTTCTATTTATTATTCTAATTAATTGGCAAGAAATAAAAGGCTTTTTTTTATTTATTTATTTATACATCTTTCTCTTTTATCACATTTTCTGATAACCCTTATTTAACACAACATTAGAAAAATATGTGAGGTCAGATGGTGCATCGTTAGCACATTACAAGGCTACTTGTAAACAAGAATAACTGGATTGATAATTATAAAGGTTGTTGGTTTTTGATTAACTACGAGATAATGATCCCACAAATATTGGGAATTATTAACACTTGCTCATATATGTTCCAATGCAATTTTATCAGATAAGTTACACAATCAATCAGCCGAGTAAATTGCCTATTAATAACGGAGAGGATGTCACTGTCTATCACTTCTTGAAGCCAGGGGGTCTACTCCCTAACTCCGTTAACGAAGTAATGAGCCCGTCCGATAGTAGTCCGATACGTCGGAATGAACCCTACTCCCTAACGATTTCGGATTCATCAGTTTCAAACGGAATCATAGACAATATTCGTGAACGAACGACGCATGGCGATAGAGTTGCCCTATTTTACCGGTCGATTACCGGTTTACTTATTTTGTAGTTTTCTAGCTTATTAAACAAAAATTAATACTTTTGTCGTTAGAAAAGTACCACATTTAAAAAAATATCCTTTTTATTATGTCTTTAAATATAGAATTGAATTATTTTTGCCATTTTTGTCCGGAAACCGGCATCATCCTGTTGATATCTTTGCCTGTTTACTTTTTGAAGGACATTTTCCACAGACTACTTTTGACACTTTCAAATGAAATGTCAAATTGTCCACCGGGAAGTTTTAAAATTTCTAATATTTTATTATGCTTACTAGTTAATTTTGTTTATATGGCCCCAACCGCTGCAGCAACACACGGGCAAATTGAGGCCCTTCTCGATTTTATGGGTGAGAACCATGAATTAGCTCGCGGGTTATTGAGGGGTGCCGTCGGGAGAGTTCGCTCAAAACGGCTGTAGGAAAACCTGTGCAACTCCTATAACTCAATTGCACTAAGTCCGCCTAGCAGTGGCAAAGGGTGAGTTTTATACATTACTCGTCAATATTAATATGATTTTAAGGTCTTGTCATCAGTAAAGTGAATACAATGATAATAATCAGTCATCCTCCAAATACTTATCTGTAGGAGTACTTACGAGTATAGTGGTTTTTATATAGCTTCATAAAATTAACCAAATATTAAAATTTTAGGTGTGGTCTGACAAAAAACGCCTTGCCAAAAAGGCTGCTGGAGCTGCCAGAAGATCAGCAAATGGAGGCCCATCGGTAGCACAACCCTCTCCCAAGTGGAATTAAAGATACTATCGATAATGGGAGAGGGTTTTAGAGAGCTGGAAACCGGAGCAAGAGTGCCAGTTTTGCCATTGGTAAGAATTACATTTATAATTTATGATAGTAAGTCTGTTCAATGGTAAAAAAACTAAAAGCAATAAGTATTGTATTTATAATTATGAGTCTTTCCCGTGACTTTTTTTTATTAAATAATAATAAATTACAGATAACTACATAATTATATATGTTTTGATGTATCCGTCAATGATATTCAGTTTTTGTTGTACAGCTTCCACCTGTAAGAGATCCAGAGCCAGTAGCTACCTCACCCACTCATGCTCCTACACGTGCCGACCCACTCTCCCAGGAGCAACTCTCTACATCCACTGAGGAAAACCTAAGATGTACCTACCAACTCTTGATGGTGCATAATGAAAATAAATGAAATAAACGATAAAAGTTAATTCATTGTTTTATTCCAAAAAAAACCATTATTGGCAAAACTTAGCATGTACTATCCCGAAACATTGTCTCTTTTTACCCGACTGCGCGGCGTAAAGGAGGGTAATATATTTATCAGTCTATATTTATGTACTTATGTATGTATGTCTTCAAAAGAGGAATTAAATCCGCACATAAGGCTGATTTTAGAGTCGCGCTGACCGCACGCTGACCGTCGGCGCTGACAGCCGATACGTATGAAACGCACGCGCTGATAGCTACGCGTCATTCTAAAACGCTTCCTAGAAGTTCATACGTTTCAAGCTGTCAGCGCTGACGGTCAGCTTGCGGTCAGCGCGACTCTAAAACCAGCCTAAGTCCTCGAATTATTCCCGAGTGAGCCTATAGTTCCCTATGAACTCAACGTCGGGAATACTCGCCAACCTAAAGTTTTGGCGAAAATTATATCGACGTTGCCTCCGCTCTTCCTGTAAAGCTTCTTCAATAATTAAAAAAGCAGCCATAGTTCAAATTCTTAACTTTCGTCTACAGCACGAGAACTATTTTGATGTCGTATCAACTGACATAGCTATCCGTCGAAACCAATGTCAAGTTCAACTGTTCGGACGGGCAAAAACACATCGGGAGTAGGGACAATTTGTCAAATCGCGTTGAAATTCATTCTTCGCTCGGACCCCGAGCGAATCATCCGTCCGTTGGTCATAGGGAGTAGGAAACGCCCGTAACGAAGGCCGAAGCGACGGACTTCGTGCTTAGGGAGTAGACCCCCAGGTCTGAGACACGAAACCATTTGAAAAGTAATTATACCCTCAATCACAGTTTAGTAAATAAGGCGAAGAAGTATTCTAAATTCAACCTTAACTCGCAGTTCATACAACAGTTAAATTTCTGAAGTAAAATGACGGTAGTGTAACAATCGGTATCAACACATTATATTCAACCAAACAAGAAATCTATGCTAATTTCAACCTTATCTTTTAGTTAATTGACGAGTATCGTATTGTATTTTGTAAAACAAGACAGTAAGGTATTAAATATAACACGGAAGTTTAAATTGAAACCTTAATATCTGGAAGATTAGACCGTTAATAACCTTGTTCGATAAAAGGGGTAGCCTAATGCTATTCCAATTTTCGTTGAGGTTGATAACTGAGCACGGTCTAGATGATCGGCTGGCGCCTGGTACGAACCAGGCGCCAAACTTACAAAAAGACACTTTGCCTGCGACTATGATACGAATCATAGTGCGACTATGATTCGTATCATAGTCGCAGGCAAAGTGTCTTTTTATAAGTTATTCTTGGTATTACGGTTCGGCCAGAAGGAAGCCGAAAAAATACCATATAAAATTATTAAAAACTTGCAAGTAATATTTGAGGCGGATCGGTGGATGCGCTCGGGGAGAGATGGGTGCGACGGCGGGGGGGGGAGCTGTTCAAGACTCACGTGGCGCGCCCGCCACCGCTCGAGCGACGAGCGACGGCGGGCCCGAGCGTGCGCGGGCGATAATCTTTAAGTCTTGGGGGGGTCCCATTTCTCTGAGGCTGATTGTACCTTCTGAACATAATCCTGCTGATATGGCGTCTAGGGGCATTCAACCACGTCTTCTTGATAGTAATACTCTCTGGTGGCATGGTCCTTCTTTCCTAAGTCTGAACATGAATGGTCCCAACCTAAATCTACTCCTTCTACTCTACCTGAAATCATAATAGGTTTAAATATAATTTTATATGCCGAAATTATACCCTTTCAAAAATACTCTAAACTATACAAACTACAAAGAATATGTGCTTACATACTAAGATTCATAAATAACATAAAAAATTCGAGTACTAAATTAAATGGTGAACTCACCTGTTCTTCAAATTATGATGTATGATGCAATATGTGCAATAAGTTGAGGGCTGGTAGCCAAAGACACAAAATATGCCTAAGTGCACAGAAAAATGCTGACTGAATCAAAAATTCTGAGTATCCGAATGGTTGTTTATTGCATCAATAAAAGAGTACAAGCTAGAAAATGACAAAACGGGAGCAGTTGGAAGTTTTAGGAACGAAATCCTATTCTACATGCTTTCGGTAATCATGAAAATTATAAGAACTATTAGAAAAAACACAACAGAGTAATATGGAAATAAAAAAACACTACATTTTGGTTCAGGATACAGACAATACTCCAGTCATTACTTTCAAAATCAAGAAGTATGCTTGAAGACGTGGATACCAATACAGTAGAGCGCTTTAACAGTGTGATTGCAAAGGTTGTGGGGGGAAAGAGAATTAATATCTCTCTTCGTCGTGGTTACCGCGCGCGTTGCAATGCTGCAGTCGTTTCTTTTAATAACCCCCACCCGAGGCATCTGCTTCATAAAATTTTGGGGAAAAGTCCCAAAAGCATCCTGAAAAAGTTTGAAGAACGAAGACTGATGAAAAGAAAATTAAAATAAATAAAAAAAAAAAAAAAAAAAAAAATAAACATAAAAAGTATTTAATTCAGACTATTTAAATGTCCATATTTTGTTAGTATTACATTATCTTAAAACTATGTTAGTCATGAGATCAAAATAAAAAATAAAAATGTATTGACGTAATTAATCGGAACAAATTATAATTGAAAATAAATAAATTAATTAATTAAAGTTAATAGTTGATTTAAATGAAAACTTGAAATACTCGTAAATAATTTAAAATAAATTAAAATTAAGTTGAAATGAATAGTTTTTTTTTTTTTTTATTGACTAAAATTAAAATAAAATTGCAAAAAAACTGATTAAATTGAAATAATTCAAAGGACTCTAGGTTACATGCAGCCTGATGAGCCTTCCTACAACTGCCGAATTTGGTCTGTCTGCAATCATCCTTATGATTCCGTTGCTACTCCCTCGAATGCGACGAATTAATGAGGCTGACTTTTTGCGCATTATAGCATAAAAGTCACTCACCCTCGCGTCGGCAAACATGCCCGAGGCACTGCAAAATCGAGGTAGTCGCACCAGAATCCTAAAGGCGTTGTTATATTGCACTCTGAGAGCATTGTAGGCCCGCTGCGTGTAGTTGGTCCATAGGGCGCTGGTGTAAAAGCTTTGGCATTAGGCTCTGAACAGAGTTAACTTTACCTGTGCCGTACACCTCGCAAACCTATGCACCAACATGTTAGCGCGCACCGACAATGCTCTCCGCTGTCTCTCAATATCTGCGTCATCATGCAGGGTTTCGGTCACAACATGCCCTAGATACCTAAACCGAGAGACCCGACTCAAAGATACCCCGTTGAGATAGACTGGTGGTATATGCTCTGGTTGTTTATTATTACCTCTGATGAGCATATACTCACTTTTTCCAACGTTGTACTTTAAGCCGTGACCCTCAGCATAGGCCTCACAGATACATAACAGCTTCCTTAGACCTCCGACAGATGGACTCAGCAACACCATGTCGTCCGCGTAACTGATATTATTGACGCAAACGTTATCTATATGACATCCGACATGGCTGTCGCTGAGCTCACCTATCAGCTGATTGACGTACAGATTAAAAAGTCTTGGAGAGGTCAGTCCCCCTTGCCTCACTCCACACTTAAGTGAATATTCTTCAGAATATACGTTTCCCCACTTGACAAAGTTTTTTTGGTGGTTATACCAAAAAGACAATATTTTAGTTAGTTCAGCGGGAGCCCCGACCTCCCCAAGCTTAGTCCAGAGCTTATTATAATCGACCAGGTCGATTATTAAACAAAGCAAAACCTCATAACATAAATCGGATGCTAAAGAAAGGCAATGCTGTTCAACATCATTATGGGGCTCAGAGTACTACTCCAGATTTGGCACCGGATGAATAAAATGCCGCTAAAGAATTATTCCTTCAGAATCTAAAGCAACTAACTTCGGATAAAGAAAACATACTAGTATCTAATCAGAGAGATAGCGATGACTGGGTAGAACTAAGAAAACATATGCTAACAGCATCAAATTTCGGACTAGTAGTGAAAAGAAGAGAGAATACCAGTAAAGCCAAGTTAGTGGAATTTTTTTTATAACGGGTGATTTTTTAAGAGTTAAGTTTTTCAGGTTGGCGGCACTGGTTGGTAATGGCATCCAAACGTCATCTGTCAAAGTGAAAAGTTTTCAGTATACTCTGCCATTTCATCACGGAAAGACTTACAAACTAGCAACGATTGCAAATTGTTGAAATTTACTATCAAAATTCGTGCTCTGTGAAAAATGTGTATCGTTTGTTACGACCATATTATGACCTGGTGAATCAACAATTCGTGCTGTTATCACAAAATTTCGCACCAAGTTTACTGTGTTGGACATTAAACCATTGTCTCGCATGCGTACAGTGCGTACTGAAGAGAATATTGCAGCCGTAGCGTCCAGTGTTAATGAGGATCGTGAAATGTCAATTCGTCGCCGTTCTCAGCAATTGGGCATGTGTTACTCAACCACATGGAAAATTACGTGTTGATTTGTATGTATGTATTTATAAGATTTGAATAATTTAAAAATAAAAATATTATTCATTATTATGACGCAAGGCGTAGTTAGAAACACCCTGTTGCGAGCGCGATGTATTAAGTAGGTAAGTAGGCTTTTACAATACAGGTATGTATTGTAGCAACTGTTCAAATTGCCTACCACTTTGTTCAATGCACAAACGAGCACGTTTTTGAATGTTGTCTTTTAATTTATTTTAAAGTCACTCTGTCTTGTTTCACAATATCAAAAGCAGCAATTATTTGCTGTTTTAATTGTTCTACACTGCGTGCTTCATAAATGATAAATGATTTATTTTCTGTAAGTAGGTTTTTACAAACACTTTTACACGTCATCATATTTTTTAAACTAGATGTGGTCGGCGTTTCCTATCTGACTACTCTGAGAAGAAAGGCCGAAACAAACTCAGAGGTCACAGTCTCTTTTAAAGTCGAGACAAAATCTTGGTCAGATCGTGTGAAGACCATGTAGATTGATGTCTGAAATGGTCTTTTGAGGAAAGAACCACACAGATTGAGCGGACCTGTCCAATCAGTGCATGCATTTGTCAAAAATCGTGCAGCTCAACTCAGAAATTGAGGAGCTCATCGATTCGACGAACAATACCAAAGAAAGGACATTTGGGTAGGCCGCGTAAATTACTCAAACTGCTGGGATTCAAACTAAGTAGGAAAACAGAAAAAAAATGACCCACATAGTCCTCACATTCACAATAATTAAATGAAAAATAATAAAAAATAAAATACTTTACAAAGTAAATATTTATGTCATTGTCTAAATAAAATTCATCAATGTCAATGTGTATATAAAAAAATCCGGACATAATCTTTGAGGACCATGTAGATTAGTGTCTGAAATGATCTTTTGAGGAAAGAACCACACAGATTGAGTGGACCTGTCCAGTCAGTGCACGCATTTGTCAGTAACCGTGTAGCTCAACTCAGAACTTAAGGAGCTCAACGATTCGACGAACAATACCAAAGACAGGACATTTGGTTAGGCCGCATAAACTACTCAAACTGCCAGACCATGATTAAAATGGAAACAATGACCCACATAGTCCTCACATTCACAATAATTAAAATAATATAATACTTTATACAGTAAATGTACATGTCATTGTTTAAGTAAATAGATACTTAAAAAAAAAAAATATTAAAGTGTAAAATAGCAAAATAACATTCACTGTCTAAACCTATTGGAGCAGCTCAATCCCAAGCCTTTTTGTCCTCAATATAGTCTTTTACAGTATAATAGGCTTTCTGGCATAGTTTTCGCTTTATAAAAGATTTGAATTTATTAAGGCTTAGTTCTTGAATGTGGCTACGAAGTTTTTTATAAAAACGTATACATTGGCATCTAAACGAGCCACCTATTTTCTTGAGCCTTGTTGTAGGAACAACTAATTTGTGTTTGTTCCTAGTATTTATATTATGGATATCACTGTATTTTTAAACAGATTAATATTTTTATGTGCATACAAAAGATTATCATAAATGTACTGAGAAGGCACAGTCATTATATTAATCTCTTTAAATTTGTCTCTGAGGGAGTGTCTGGGACTTAATTTATAAATGGAACGAATTGCCCTTTTTTGTAAAATAAAAATTGTCTGAATATCGGCGGCATTTCCCCACAACAGAATACCGTACGACTGAGATGTTTGGGGCTCGTATGGGAAGTAGAGAATAACTAGTCAGATTGGCTGCCAATAGTATAATGATTTATTTAGTGTAAAATACAAGTAAAACGATGTAAAGGCTAGGTAAGCATAACATGAAACTTATTATAAAGGAACATACATTTTATTTTATTTATTTTAGGAAAACTTACAGCTAAACAAATACAGTAAGTAATAATTTATACAACACAAGGCCAATTACAAGTTTCCACATGTAATATTTAAAACATTATGAAACAGAAAAAAAAAAAATAATAAACTCTAGGGCAAAACAGAAAAAAAAACTACTATTTACGCTCAAAGAAGCAATTAGATAAAAGGGATTGAAAATGTCGATATCAGCTTCCCGGCAGGTTGCGTTGTACATACGACTCGCTCTCACCATGTACGAGTTCCGTCTGTATGTGGTGGCTACCACCGGGGTGTGCAATAAATTAGGTCTACGTAAGAATACAGACGGCACTCGCAGCCCGATTTTGTGTAACAACTCGGTAACACCAGTTGTTCCATTGGCAATTTTGAAAAGAAACACAAGATCTGATATTTTGCGCCTTTCATAAAGTGGAAGTATATGAAATTTTTTGCAACGGTACGTATAACTCGATAAAAACGTTTTAGACCGATATTGAATGTGCCTTAAAAACCTTTTCTGTATGCTCTCAATACGATTTATGTAGACATTATAATTGGGGTTCCAGACTTGAGAGGCATACTCCAAGTGACTGCGAACAAAAGAACAGTATAATATTTTAATAGTCTTTATATTTTTAAACTCTGAGGACACCCGTAAAATGAAATTTCTTAACTATATTGACTATGTGTGCATCAAAGAGGAGCTTAGCGTCAAAAGTAACTCCCAGATCCCTAATAGTGTTGACCCTATTCAGTGCTGTATCCAATAGCATGTAGTTGTGGATGATCGGGATAGGTTTCCGTGTAAAGGAGCAAACATAACACTTGGAGACATTCAAGTCCAACTTATCCAGTAATCCTGAAAATGATTAAGGTCTGTCTGTAATAGATGAGCATCTGCCACGGTACTTATTTGTCTCATTATCTTCATGTCATCAGCATATAGTAACAATTTTGAATACCGGAAAGAAAAAGAGATATCGTTAATAAAAATATTAAATAATAGTGGCCCTAGCAAGGATCCTTGGGGAACCCCCGAAGGGACATTCATAGGTTTAGAGCGGTATCCATTCAGGACTACAGTCTGACATCTGTTCTCCACATAGGACTTGAACCATCGGTAAAGGTCACCCCTGATGCCCACCGATAAAAGTTTACGCAACAGGATCACGTGATCTATCCGATCAAAACATTTGCTGTAGTCGGTATATATAACATCGACTTGGGACCTCTGTGACATACACTCGGAGAGGTAGTCGCTGCAGACAGTGAGATTAGACGAGGTCGACCGACCCCTTACGAAGCCGTGCTGGCTTTCACTTAAACTGTGCTTGAGTGCCGAATAAACCTGTGCGTGCACAATTTTCTCCAGCACTTTAGCAAACACGCACAGCTTCGAAATAGGTCGGTATTTCTCGATCAAGGTCCTTGACCCTTTTTTATGTATCGGTGTTATATATGCCGACTTCCATATCTTAGGCACCACGCCAGTAGCAAGCGATTTTTGAAACAGGATGGAAAGAAGCACAGAAAGATCTCTGGCGCAGTTGACGATGAATATGGGCGAAATGTCATCTGGACCCGCAGATTTATTTAAGTCCACTTGTTTTAGCAGTCGACACACCTCACTTAGTCGAATTTCCACTTGACTTATATCGTGCGTGTTGTCATTGGGTCCATCAACCATATTATAAGCCGAAGATTGACTGTTGGCATTACTCCCTTTGCTTTCTTTATAGTTTTATTTGCAGTGCGCACACAATACAACTTAGCTCGTAATCCTACAAATTCTGAAATAATCTCTCCACCCAATTCGTCTTTGAAATAGCCTGGCATTTTCATGTTGGTTTTAGGTAACCTATATATATTGTTATCCTCAAAATTGCTTGTGTCAAAATAACGAATATTGTTTTTCATATCCTCATAAAAATCATCAGTCTTTACAAAATAAAGTAAACTGTCAGTATCAGTATAACATAAAATTACATTATTTCCATACATTTTTTTAATTACAGAATAATGAAAATTATACAAATGTGTTTTAGAAATTTCAAGAATGGAAAATCCGATACAAATAGGACGATCTAATATAACTTTTGTCTTATTTAATTGAATAGCTACTAAACTTTCGGATAAAATTGACAAGTCTTTAAAATGCGGTGCGCTAATATACCTTTCAGCACCAAACAATTTGTTGGTTGTATTCAACTTATCTTTCCATAATTTTACAAGCCTAACATCAACTTGTTTCCGCTTGTTTTCAATTGTTTTTTTTTTTTAATTAAAATTGTTTTGTTTCTTAAAAAAATCTTTTTCAAAATTCGATTTAGCTTTTTGCCTGAGAGAAGTATTTAATAAAATGTATGGTTTTAAAAAAATATCTTGATAGAATGATAATATTCTATATATTTTTAACAATATTAAACCATTTTCTAAGCACTCTTTCAAATGTATATAATGGATTACAAAACGATGTTTGCTGTATAAATGACATGTCCAATTTCTGCCCTCTGGTAATTCTGGTATTGATAAATGTTCATGATTTAAATTTTTACAGTAAGATTTAAAAATTTAGATCTAAATTACTATGGATTTATTATTTCAGTATTACTTGCGTAACATAATTCTCAAAAAAACAGTACTCAATCGTAGCTTCCGCTTTGCTATTTTTAACGGGAAGTAGGTACTAAAAATGTTTTTGACGTTCCATTTTTTCCCGTAATTACCTTTAAAGAGTGTGAACAATAACTATGCCGCTTATTTTAGATCAAAGGATTATATTAACGTATTTGCGTATAAAATACGACAATATTACTAAAATATGTTTGTTTACACATCATGTATGTTTTTTTTTGAATACCCACTTCCTAACATGAAGGTAAGTATTTATTACTTGTTTGACATGAGATTGACATAATATTACCAGTTATTTTTTCAGTGTTTTAAAAGTCGTCTGTGTATTTTTTGCTTGCTTTCCTTGCATTGCGGTTCCAAGTTGCGTGTATGCTTACTGTGCGATTATTTTGTATTATTGATATATTCTACACGGACTGACATTGATTCTAGACACGATTACTATTGCTATTCTTATAGGATTCTGCTTTTCCTTTCGATTTGGATATTATGATGAGGATTCGCAGACATATCGTGTGAGAGGGCTCGCGTTACGCCTGCAAGTGGCACGATGGTTAGCAAATCAGGTACGCCTCTATACTACGGCAGTCGCGTAAACCCTGCAGTAAAGGCAGTTATTGAGTACATTGTGCAGTTAGTTGTGTTATAATTTGAAAAATACAATGGCATTTGTTATTGTTCCAGCTCCCATTAGATGGATACGCTTGTCACGATGGTTATAATTTATTAAATACCGAAGCTGCTGACAATGAGAGATTACTAGGTCATACACTGGTCTGCCGTGTACCTCAGTCGGACTCAGAAATCCAAGAAGCTGACGTTTCTATACTGTTGCAGTGAACAACCCTTTAGTACGCCTTATTTCCAATGATAATAATTATCAGGTAAATTCAAGGTAAATTATTTATGTTTATAATAAGTAGGAAAGGTCTTAGAAAGAAAAAGTGTAAATGAATTGGATAGATCCGTCAAAACTGTAAAGACGAGCACTGGTAACGACTGTCAAGAAAAATGAGTGTTTCGTCATATAAAACATAACATCACGCCAGCGATCCCCGAAGGATTTGGGGAAAGTGACCCAGTACACCCCACATTTCGCCAGTTATGTCATGCCATGTAATAAAATGTAATAATATTGTCAGGATATAGCAACAGTTTATGCATGTCAAACCTGTTAGGTTCGAGCAAATCGACACCTGATTCATGACTCATCAAGGGACTTACAAGAGGATGTTGTTCCATCTGTGGAACATAAATCGCCAACACCGCCGCCACCACAGTATCTTCCACCAACACCACCACTACCACGGGGCGTCCCACCAACACCGCCGCCGCTACCATTACCACCCCCATTATCACCCCCATTATCACCAGTAGCACAACGAGGTGCTCGTACAACATTAGCTGTAAGCCTACCAAATAACAAGCGAGCCAGTAGGTAACACTTCAAGCCGCTGTATATTTAATAACAACAATGTTTTGGTGTCTCTAGAAGACGTTTTTTTTTATCATTTTATTTATGTATGTAGTTATCTACAATATAAGAATTTGTTTGGCAATAAATACATACATAGTTTTATTTATTATAATCCCGATTCAGTACCTACCTACAAGTAGCTAATATAAATAATATTATGGGTGTTGCATGAAGATAGAAACTAAAATACGGTATCAGAGATGATACCAATATCATATTACTTATGTGCATCTATGTGTACAATATAGATTATGATTGCTTTGTGATGAAATGAAAAAAATGTATGTTTTTAATAGATAAACAATAGGAGCTTTACATTTTTGTTGCACAAATATAGAAATATCCAAAAAAAACTGCAGACTATGATCTCAGACCAACAAAATATTAAATGTTTCATTAACCTTACAAAGTCATATCACCAATTAGTACCTGTATTCGCTCACAGATGGCGTTATACTAAAAAAAACTAAGAAAAATCCCCAGCATATAAACCTTATTTTCACCAGTTTTCGCAAGATCCTGACTCCTGAAACTTATTAATTGATAAACTATAAAATACGACGATTATAATAATATAACAATTGTTACTGAACATTTTGTTTGACTACCTAGACAATCGCCCATTGCTGCACCAGACATCTCATTTGCAATTAATTTTTTACACTTGTTTTGCATAGGAGAATATTTTTCGGCAGCAAATGGCAGATACGAATGAGCATTATGAATGTTAGGGGGTAATATAAATCTACCTCAGTACCTCTAAAATGTATCCTTCATTACCGTTTTTGATAACATCATTTATACTGAACTTATTTATTTCATTATCATTAAGAAATCGGAAGTTACGCATTGGAAGTTTTTGCATCATTGCAAAGCCGTATAAATTCACACAGTCAAGATAAATAAGGTATGTGCTTGCCTTGTCCTTATTATACGATGATTGATATTTGTTATTAGCTTTGGCATATCTTAATGAGCATTGGGCAAGACCTCCTCGAATTCCATTTTCTAACATTTGGTACATTTCTACATCAGATATTAAATCAAGCTCTACTTTAGTATACAATAGCATAGCATCCCAACTTAACGATGGTGATGAAACGTAATAGCATGGGTCTAAATTATAATAAAGTAAACTCATTTCTCGAAACTTTTCGAAAATATCGCATAATAACAGTACATCACATTTTAAATAAAGGTCTGTATACTCTCCTAAATTTTTTATTTTAAATGTTTGCCATACGTTTAAAGCATGCTGATAATCTTCAGTTGAAATATTTTCTCCCGTTAGTTTACTAAAGAATTTTGACTGTTCTGGCAGTTGGGTTTCATCATATTTTTACCATTTGTCTACATAGTCATAACAATATACACCTTTTCTACACGCTAAATTAAATAAACGATCATGATTAAAAAACAAGCGCAAGTGGTGGAAATCATTCGAGTGTAACGTTTTTACCAACTTATCTAAACCAGTACTTAAAAAGCATACCCCCAAATAATAATCATACCCTCAAATTAAAACTATAAATATCATCTTCTAATACCATGGTAATTATGTTTTAATTTGAGGGTATGATTTTTAATTTACTACAATGCCCTCAGCTCTATCCCGCCAGGCTTCGCAGCAGGGGCAGATTATACTCTAGCATCCGACAAGGCAGAGACGGGGGAAGGGAAGGTCGCGAGCGACGGCCAGAAGGAGCAGGTAAAGAAAACCGTCTGGGCTGCAAAGCATGATAAGGGTTCAGGCGAGGAGGGACCAACATCATCACCCAAGATACAGCAACGGAAGAAGATGTCTGCCAAAGCAGAGGTGTTGGCAAAGAGAATTGCTGGGACCAAGGAGCAGTTCACACGGATCAGGGGGTTCGTGGCGAACGGTAACATGGAGCCAAGGTTCTGTGCCACTGTCTGCGCACGCCTATTATCAAAGATATCTCTTGACAGTTTAAGACGCTCGGGCGGGGATCTTAAGGAGAGTCGTCTCCTATACGAGAACCTCAAAATCTGGGCCCTGAAAACGGACCCAGAGGTTGAGGCCAAGAGGACTGGCGCTACCAGGGAGGACGATGACGATGTGGCTGAGGCCAGAGAGATGCGGAACCTAGTCGGACGTTCTAGCACAGAGGCTTTAGCGGAATTGGGACGCACAGCAAGCGGTGTGCAGGCGGCGCACATCCTTCGGATCGGCGGGGAGGCCTTAATACTCAACGGGCCAAGCGCTTCCCTCCTCGTCGAGAAGAAGGTGTGTGCCTATTGCCTCGCAGCTGAGCTACTCAATATTCAGGCAACAGACATCGAGCTTAGCCATGAGAAACAAGGCGAGACACAACCTTATGACACAATCTCCCAACTCATTAAGGCCGGCAGTGCTGGCGCAGGGCTGGCCTTGGCCCGCGCCCACAACAGAGAAATGCACGCAGCAAACGGCAATATCCATCTAATCCACGCTGCATCGGCGCCACGCACAGACGTTATTGCTACTGCCGTTAATCGGGCCAGCCAGCCGATTAAGCATCGGCACGTCACACGTCAGCCGGAGGTGTCTAGACAACGCGGGATACAGGAAGAGGTGCCACTACTGACTTACGGCATGACCAAGAAAAAACTTACATCTTTTTGGTAAAAGAGGTGAAAGACATAATTATAGTACTAGGAATAGGGACCTATTAGTTCAACCAGGTTTCAGACTGGCTAAAGTAGACTCATCTTTTATGGGGTACTGTTTAAAATGTTATAATAAAATACCTCCCCACATTCTTCAACTGAATGAGACAAAATTCAAGTCTTGTATAAAACGCACACTATGCAGTCAGGCATACTATAAGTTAGGGGATTACATCGCTGATAAAAATGCCTGGCTCAATGCTGGTCCTGCTCCACAACCACAACTAATTGATTAACACTGGAAAATACTGTTGGAGCTGCTGAAGATTGTAAGATTATCTTTGCATTGTATAAACTCAATTTCCTTTGCATTGTATAACTGCATAGCACAGATGTGAGTTCTATGTAAGTATACCTTCTTTACCATTTACCGGGTAATATGTCTTTCATTGACTTGAATGTGCCATGGCGGCTGATAGTATGTCATGCTCACACAAATGTCTCGCTGACGGTGGCGTGTGTATTGGATCATTTAGCTCCCTTCAAAATGGTTGAGCTGAATGGTGCTGATCTATGCGTCATGTTCGTGAACGGGCGCCGTCAGTTGGGGCTGGTCATCACTCAGCTGCCTCGGCTTATTTTTAATTATTTTATGATTGTTGTCTTCTTACTATTTGCTGTACTCTGGACGCTCTTAACGCGTACGTATTTTTTTTACATCGTTCTCACATTTACTTGTAAATTCAACATTAATGATGTAACCAATATTTTTGTAAAAATACAATTTAAAAGAGTGTCCATGGAGTTTCTTGCCCGTTCTTCTCCATAGGTACCTACGCTTTGGAATGGGCAACTAGCTTCATATTTTCTGACTGACCGACTTCTTGACAATTCAAAAGTGCCTGTAAATGGTTTAATTGAAATAAATGGTTTGAGTTTGAGTTTGAGTTTTGACCACGTCAGCGGGGGTCAGCCTGGTTAATGTGCCCCCCACCAGACATCAACTATATTGGTACATCGGCACCCTATCAGAAGAGCTGATCGATGAGGAGGCTACGCTAGCAGGAGGCGCAGGGGGTGCTGTCGTAGCGGAGCCGCCCGTGGGACCTGCACCAGGGAGCAGTACGCAGGGGGCCAGTAGCCCAACCGGGGATGGAGAGGAAACGGACTCTAACTGTCTCAATTTGACATTATACCCACGCACCAGGGCAGCGGTGGAAGCACCCAATGTTGAAGTGGCATGCCCCGAGAAGACGGGTGATACTGGTGACCCGCGCAGGGGGGGCCAGGCGGAGGTTGTTCACGAAGGCAGAGGTGAGGCGGTGACCAGTATTCGATCGACAGCTAACACCAGGGGGGCCGCGCTGATCGCACAGTGGCGAGGGGCACTAGGAGTGCCGGAACCCATCCGTAGGAGACGAGAAATGGGTCAAATCTTAAGCTCAATGCACGGAGTGAGCCAGCCGACCGTAGGGGGAGATGAAAAGAAGGGACTGGGCCCTGTTCTCGCAGCGTTGGCCGAGGATGATGATGCCGCGTGTCGCGACCTGACCTGGATTGGCGTGGGTGAGGATCCCAACTTCAACACCGGCCAATTGACACTAACGACGATGGGGGCGGAGGTGGAGAGATTGAATGATGACCCGACGAGCAAGGATGGCCGGGTCAATTCCACATTCTCTCAGTATGTGTGGCGCTATCTTGCCTCAAGCCCGCTGCTCTCCTCCGTGTTAAGTACGGGAGCACAGGTGGGGTGTGCCGACCTCACATCCCATCTTATCAAACTGCGGTTGTATGACGCCATGCGCCACCACAGTACAGGTTTTCCTACAGGTGTAGAATGGGGTATTCCTCTCAAGGGGCAACAGCCATATGCCTACGAGATGTCGGAGGATATCGACGATGACTGGAGGGTGGCCGTTGTTAGTACCAGGTACCTCGACGAGGTATTCTTCCGGGCAGAGAGATTTGTAAGGGTCCAGGGCGAGGAATGGCATCTGGACAGCGAGGAGGTTGCGATCATAGTCCTCGACCACAACAATCCGGCAACAAACATTGCCTGGTCGGTCCAACTCGCGATGGCTGCGCCTTACCCTCTATTCTCCCTGGACGAGATGTTCATCGTGACAGGGCCAGCGGGCCTGGGAGACCAACGGCTGGCATGTTTTCGTAGGAATGAGGCGTGCGTAACCATGAACAACAAAAAAAAGGAAATTCCTCCTGGTACATTCGAGTGCAGGTGACCACATAATGTTGAATGGGCAGGAACTAGCTTAAGGTTTCCTCGACAGAGACCGTGTTCCGCAACCGCTGGAGCCTCACGCCGCACTGCCAATCTTTACCAGGGCTGTTAGAGCATTACTGAGCAGTGTTCTACCACTGAAAGAAGTCCTTAAACCCTGGATACGACAGAGGCTCGCCAACGACGATCTGGATTGGGCGGCGGTAGACGAGGTGGTGGCATGGACTACCACGAGATTCATGCCCCAGAGCGAAATAAGGAGGGATGAGGCTGGACAGCGGCATACGATGTGGCTTCCCCAAGCGTACATTGTCGATGCATATGCCACACAGACACTACCCCCAGCGGACGATGATCTAGATGGAGCAGAGTTCTATTACCACGACGATGCCGTGTCGTACATTGACAACATCTTCGTGCCGAAACAGATGGCAGATGCGCACCCGGCACTCAGGGTGGGTACGTGGTCAAATGAGATCGAATTGGCCACTGGTCTAGGACTGGCACTTTTCAACCATAGGCACACCGGCCATTCGGATCCGGAGGCCGGTACCGGGCTGGGGCTCGATGATCTAGAACGGGCTATGCTGAAGAGGAGAGCTTTCGAGGAATGGAAGCGGGGGGTTGGGCTGGCGGACCAGGTGGTATCCCCGGAGACAATGGGAGAGTTGGGAGGTTTTTGGGCCAACCTAGTATACGGAGCGGGGGAGGGAGCGGACTCGGCTGCGGCTATCGGTTCTTACACGATGGCAGCCCACTCCCTGAATTCGTTCAGCTGGAGTGCCAATGAGGCGGCACCCGCCTGCCAGGGCACCATGTCAGGTATAAGGACCCCGCTATCGATGTACTTATGCCCTGAGCTCGAGAGGGGGAAGGTTGAGCTGGAACGCAATGATACGTTCGGCCTAATAACACTGGTAGGCGATCATTGGCTTAGCGGAAGAATGGGGGCGAAAGGTTCAGAACCCCATGACATGTTGCAGCTGGATCGGCAACTCAATAGGATAAATCTCCTAAAATTAAAAATGTTTTAATTTCGACGATTGGAAAAAAACCATATCTCCTGAATCAGGTAATATACAGGGTGTTTGGTGCATCGTTTGCCAAATGGAATTGGTCGAAAGGAGAGGTCATTTGCTATCTCTTAAGGCCCAGTAACTCATTCCTAGTTACACCGGTTTTTTTATTATGACTTTTTAATTTTTATTTAGGAAAATACAAGAACTCTGCATTTAAGCTTAATTTTTTTTCTAAGTTATGAATATAGCCTTAAAATTTTATTTTAATTCTTATGTTTACTCTTGTATAGTTCTATGAAATTCAAAATTACTTGCTCATAACATCTAGTTCCTTTTTAATAACTCACAAAGTTTTTGAAAAAAGGAAAAATACACTTAATACTCAACTTTAAATTGCTGTAAAAAAAAACTAAAAGCGATCGGGATCTTCGAATTATTTTAAAAAGTTCTCTAGTTTATCCTCTTTCCAACGGTGTGCAATATACAAAAAAAAAAACTTTTAATAACTTCAGTAATTCGCTAAATGTGTAATCGAGACACATCAGGCTGATATTAGATATTACGGTAAGTACACTAGTTTTCACATAAATAACATTCTTTGAGTAGGTGGATAGTGTTATCTCACTCTTATGCAGTCTCTTATCTCTTTCTAGGGTTCTAACTTTCCTCGAACTTGAAATTAAAAAAATGTCCAGTTTTGTCGTTTTTTATTACACTCGGACGTGGATGATACGAACTTTTTAAAAAGAATTTCTACAAACAGACTTACCCTAATTATTAGCTCAGCTACCAATTTTCAGTGAAGACCTGTCTTTTATTTATTTATTTATTTAATACTTCAAGCACATAAATGTACAGAGGCGGACTTAATGCCATAGGCATTTTCTACCAGTCAACCTTTTCTTCAAGTCTCAAGTCTTTTGTTTTTTATCAAGACGATTATCCCGCTCACTGGAGATTAACCGCCAGGGAGTACTTGGATGTTGCATTCCCAGAATCATGGATTGGGAGGGATGGCCCTATTCCTTGGCCGCCGCGCCGTTCCCCAGACCTGACTCCGTTAGATTTTTATATCTGGGGATGGCCCAAAGAACTTGTTTACTCCCCTGAAGTTGAGACTAGGGATAATTTAGTCTAACGCATTGAGGCGACTTTCATCACTATCAAAATGCGTTTACACACCACTACAGTCGAGATAAGACGAAGATGTCGCGCGTGTGTACGCAATTGAACAAAATTTATAATTAGGTACAGTCAACAGCAAAAGTAGATGATCAAAATCAGAAATTCAATACTAATGAACGAAGTTCGCGTCAGAACTGTGTGGCGTCGAAGTGATTCAAAAGTATGTGATTGTAAATTATACCAAACATTTACTACTAGTACAGCTGCCATATATTCGTGATCAGTTATGACTCCAAAAGTTATAAACTCAATTTGCATCAGAACTAAGAAGTGAATTTTTTTTTCAAAACTAGTTAACAGTTAAAATCAAAAATTAAATGATGAAACTGAGTCCACGTAATCATGAGTAATTTAATGTTATGTTTTACGAAAAAAAAAAATGGCCAAGTGCGAGTCGGACTCGCACACGAAGGGTTCCGTACCACAAGGCAAAAACGCCGAAAAAAAACAGGTTTGTTGTATGGGAGCCCCGCCCTTTTTTTTTTGTGGGTGGGTAATCATCAAAAAAACAAAAAACTGGTATTCAGCTGCATCCGGTTAGACTGGAAGCCGACCCCAACATAGTTGGGAAAAGGCTAGGCAGATGATGGGTGGGTAATCATCAAATGACCCCTCCCGCTCCTGGCGGAGCGGAAGGGAGTGTCAGACTAACTGACTAAAACCCATCCGTGTTCCTTCTGTTGCCTGTGCCAGGGGCCACGGTATCTCTTTCGAACAACCCGCGACCCTGGCGGGCATCGGCCCTAGCGGACCCCGTCAGTTGGTGCTGACAATCATCTCCTTGAGGCGCGCGTGGAACACAACGCGCCGTCGACCCGGGCCTAGTCCTTACCGGATGGCGAGCTGCCCGTTGCTCGCCGTCCGCAAGCCCGCGCCTACGGTGGCCGGGAATCGGCTATCGATTCCCGACGCCCAGGGCGTCTCCTGCGGCGGCTAGGAGCGTGAGGGCGCAAGGATTGCCTCTACCTCACGCGCTCCGCCTTCTCCTTCGCGAGCATCACTGCTTCGCAGAAGGAGACGACTGCCTCCCATGCACTCTCGCTCCGTACCATGGCCCGGACTAGGGCCGGACGCGAGAGATCGCCGCCGCCGATCGCCTCCGTGAGGACACGGCGGTGCTCTGCCCAAGACGGGCAGAACTCCACCTTATGCTCCACCGTGTCCTCCGGGCGATCCACACAATGGTGACACCCGGGCGTTTCCTCCCGCCCTATTCTGAACAGGAACCTCCCGAAGCAGCCGTGCCCGGTGAGGACCTGCGATAGGCGGAAGGTGAGGACGCCGTGGCGCCTCTCTAGCCACTCCTCAAAGAGGGGACTTATCGCCGCAATTGTAGCGTGCCCAGCACTGGGTTGCGACAGTCGCACTCTCCATGTCGCCATGAGATCCCGCCGGAGCTCTGTCCGCTGCGCCGCGATTTCTCGCGGCAGCGGAGTTACGCGGTTTTACCTCCTCTCGCCACTCCCATATGTGGGCTAGGACCTAGGCCTCCAGATCCCGTGGCGGCAATCCGGCAAGGAGGCTCGCTGCCTCCCCAAAGACCGTGCGGTAACCCCGGACTAGCCGGACGGCCATGACCCTCTGGGACGCGTTCAACCGCCGGGCTGGTCGCCTCCTCAGCGACGCGCCCACACGGTGCCCCGTAAAGGGCCATGGACCGCACGACCCCCGCGTAGAACCTCCGGCAGGAGGCGTTTGGACTCCCTAGATTGGGCAGGAGCCGCTTCAACTTAGCCCCGGCCCGCTCCAGTCTGGGAGCCAAACGTCTGAAGTGCTCCACGAAATTCCACCGGCTGTCGAGGACGAGTCGATGTGAACCCTTCCTACCGTTATTTGGGAACCCGACGGTGGGGCGTTCCGAGGGCCATGAAAACACATGGCCTCGGACTTGTGCAGGGCCACCTCGAGTCCCAGTTGCCGGGATCCTTTCAACGACTGTCGCAACCCCGCGTGTCGCTAGTTCCGCCGCCGCCTGGTGCGACCTCCCCTGCGCCAGGACCAGCGTGTCGTCAGCGTAGCAAACTACGCAGACGCCGCTAGGGAGGTCGGCGCGCAGCACCCAGTCGTACCCGATGTTCCACAGAGGCGGCCCCAGGACCGATCCCTGTGGGACACCGCACGACATCTCTCGCCGGTTCCACTCTCCCTGATGACCGGGGTAGATGACGGCCCTGTCCGTCAGATAGGCCTCGACCACGCGACAGAGGTAGGTCGGCATCCGGTGATACCGGAGTGCCTCCCTGATGCAACTCTAGGGCAGGGTGTTAAAGGCATTGGCAATGTCTAGAGACACCGCCAAGACGACCCCACCCTGGGCAACAGCATCCCCCGTCGTGAGGGCTCGTACGCGCATGACAGCGTCTACCGTAGAGCGCCTCCTGCGGAAACCGAACTGGCCCTCCGCCAGGTCCGGCCCCACCCTCATCAGCTGCCCGACTAGGCGGTATGCAATGACTCTTTCAAAGAGCTTGCCCACCTCGTCGAGCAGCACGATGGACCGGTAAGCGGACGGAGAGTCCGCAGGGCGCCCCGGCTTCTTAATGAGGACCAGCTTCCCCGTCTTCCAACGTAGTGGAAACTGGCCCCTCTCCAGACAGTTCCCTGGCCCGCAGGATCTCCGCTCGGAGGGCGGTTTTCGCCGCTCAGTAGGTACCCCTCGTACAGCTCCGCAATGGGAGCCCCCCTTAAATATTTATTTTAATTTTATTATTTGTTATTAAAGTAAAAATACAACTGAGTATTTTGTGAATATTTCAAGTGCCTACCTGTTGTCATTATTGATATCGAGCAAAAAAGGGCAAAAAAATCGCGTTTGTTGTATGGGAGCCCCCCTTAAATATTAATTTTATTTTGTTTTTAGTATTTGTTGTTATAGATGGATCAATGGTCTTAAAATAAAGATTTATTATTATTATTATAGCGGCAACAGAAATACATAATTTATGAAAATTCAACTGTCTAGCTACCGCGGTTCTTGAGATACAGCCTGGACTTTGTATGTAGATTGCCTTCTGTATTTGTATTTTGTGCTAACAGTGTGACAAAAGCGCAACAAGTCAATATAATTATAATGCCCTATAGATAAAAATATCAATCTACCTTCCGGTTTTAATATATTGTAGCAGACTGGGCAAAAGCCATCATTAAGTTATGATTTTGTATCGCATCAGCTACTTTTGAACATTTGACAGAAGTTACAAAAAATTAAAAAAAAAACAATTAAAATAGTAGTTTTGAATTATTTGCCTCATGATTACGTGGCCTCAGTTTCATCATTTATTTTTTTTCTGTTTCCTAGTATAGTTCTGTTCAGTTCTTTTCAGTAGTATGTACTTAGTTGAAAAAAATTTTCACTTCTTAGTTCTGGTGCGAATTGAGTTTATACTTCTGGAGTCAAAACTGATTACGAATATATGGCAGCTGTACTAGTAGTAAATGTTTGGTATAATTTACAATCACATACTCTTGAATCACTTCGACGCCACACAGTTCTGACGCGAACTCCGTTTATCAGTATTGAATTTCTGATTTTGATCATCTACTTTTGCTGTTGACTGTACTTAGTAAATAAATGTTTATTTTTTATTTCAAGTTCGAGGAAATTTAGAACCCTAGAAAGAGATAAAAGACTGCGTAAGAGTGAGATAACACTATCCACCTACTTAAATAATGTTATTTATGTGCAAACTAATGTTCTTACCGTAATATCGAATATCAGCCTGATGTGTCTCGATTACACATATAGCGAATTACTGAAGATATTAAATGTTTTTTTTTTGGTATATTGCACACCGTTGGAAAGGGGACAAACTAGAGAACTTTTTAAAAGAATTCGAAGATCCCGATCGCTTTTAGTTTTTCTTTCAGCAATTTAAAGTTGAGTGTTAAGTGTATTTTTCCTTTTTTCAAAAACTTTGGGAGTTGTTAAAAAGGAACTAGATCTTATTAGTAAGTAAATTTTTAATTTCATATAACTATACAAGAGTAAACATAGGAATTAAAATAAAATTTGAAGGCTATACTCAAAACATAAAAAAAAATTAAACTTAAATGCAGAGTTCTTGTATTTTTCTAATTAAAAATTAAAAAGTCATTTTAAAAAAACCGGTGAAACAAGGAATGAGTTACTGGGCCTTAAGAGCTAGCAAATGACCTCTTCTTTCGGCCAATTCCATTTGGCAAACGATGCACCAAACACCCTGTATAACATATTAATATAATATAACGTATTGAACAATTTTGTGGGTTTTTTTTCGCTGTAGGAAGCATGAAGCAAGCAACCATACAGCATGCAAGCAAGCATACAGCATGCAAGCAAGTATACAGCATGCAAGCAAGTATACAGCATGCAAGCAAGCATGCAGCATGCAAGCAAGCATGCAGCATGCAAGCAAGCATGCAGCATGCAGCACTCAAGCGAGCATGCAACATGCAGCAGGCAGGGTTTCTGTCACGGCTCCGGCGCTGCGGGCCTCCGGCGGCCCCACGCGTGCCACTAACGTTATGCGAATCAAACTTATGCCAAAACAAATTAGTCTTTAAGATGATTATGCCAACATAAAATGTATGCCTAAAAAAAAAAATGCCGAAGTATTATTATGCCAAAACAAATTGTGCCAAAATCGTTATGCCGAAGTATATTAAAAATGAGTGTTTCGTCATATAAAACATAACATCACGCCAGCGATCCCCGAAGGATTTGGGGAAAGTGACCCAGTACACCCCACATTTCGCCAGTTATGTCATGCCATGTAATAAAGTGTAATAATATTTTCAGAATATAGCAACAGTTTATGCATGTCAAACCTGTTAGGTTCGAGCAAATCGACACCTGATTCATGACTCATCAAGGGACTTACAAGAGGATGTTGTTCCATCAGTGGAACATAAATCGCCAACACCGCCGCCACCACAGTATCTTCCACCAACACCACCACTACCACGGGGCGTCCCACCAACACCGCCGCCGCTACCATTACCACCCCCATTATCACCAGTAGCACAACGAGGTGCTCGTACAACATTAGCTGTAAGCCTACCAAATAACAAGCGAGCCAGTAGGTAACACTTCAAGCCGCTGTATATTTAATAACAACAATGTTTTGGTGTCTCTAGAAGACGTTTTTTTTATCATTTTATTTATGTATGTAGTTATCTACAATATAAGAATTTGTTTGGCAATAAATACATACATAGTTTTATTTATTATAATCCCGATTCAGTACCTACCTACAAGTAGCTAATATAAATAATATTATGGGTGTTGCATGAAGATAGAAACTAAAATACGGTATCAGAGATGATACCAATATCATATTACTTATGTGCATCTATGTGTACAATATAGATTATGATTGCTTTGTGATGAAATGAAAAAAAATGTATGTTTTTAATAGATAAACAATAGGAGCTATACATTTTTGTTGCACAAATATAGAAATATCCAAAAAAAACTGCAGACTATGATCTCAGACCAACAAAATATTAAATGTTTCATTAACCTTACAAAGTCATATCACCAATTAGTACCTGTATTCGCTCACAGATGGCGTTATACTAAAAAAAAACTAAGAAAAATCCCCAGCATATAAACCTTATTTTCACCAGTTTTCGCAAGATCCTGACTCCTGAAACTTATTAATTGATAAACTATAAAATACGACGATTATAATAATATAACAATTGTTACTGAACATTTTGTTTGACTACCTAGACAATCGCCCATTGCTGCACCAGACATCTCATTTGCAATTAATTTTTTACACTTGTTTTGCATAGGAGAATATTTTTCGGCAGCAAATGGCAGATACGAATGAGCATTATGAACGTTAGGGGGTAATATAAATCTACCTCAGTACCTCTAAAATGTATCCTTCATTACCGTTTTTGATAACATCATTTATACTGAACTTATTTATTTCATTATCATTAAGAAATCGGAAGTTACGCATTGGAAGTTTTTGCATCATTGCAAAGCCGTATAAATTCACACAGTCAAGATAAATAAGGTATGTGCTTGCCTTGTCCTTATTATACGATGATTGATATTTGTTATTAGCTTTGGCATATCTTAATGAGCATTGGGCAAGACCTCCTCGAATTCCATTTTCTAACATTTGGTACATTTCTACATCAGATATTAAATCAAGCTCTACTTTAGTATACAATAGCATAGCATCCCAACTTAACGATGGTGATGAAACGTAATAGCATGGGTCTAAATTATAATAAAGTAAACTCATTTCTCGAAACTTTTCGAAAATATCGCATAATAACAGTACATCACATTTTAAATAAAGGTCTGTATACTCTCCTAAATTTTTTATTTTAAATGTTTGCCATACGTTTAAAGCATGCTGATAATCTTCAGTTGAAATATTTTCTCCCGTTAGTTTACTAAAGAATTTTGACTGTTCTGGCAGTTGGGTTTCATCATATTTTTACCATTTGTCTACATAGTCATAACAATATACACCTTTTCTACACGCTAAATTAAATAAACGATCATGATTAAAAAACAAGCGCAAGTGGTGGAAATCATTCGAGTGTAACGTTTTTACCAACTTATCTAAACCAGTACTTAAAAAGCATACCCCCAAATAATAATCATACCCTCAAATTAAAACTATAAATATCATCTTCTAATACCATGGTAATTATGTTTTAATTTGAGGGTATGATTTTTAATTTACTACAATGCCCTCAGCTCTATCCCGCCAGGCTTCGCAGCAGGGGCAGATTATACTCTAGCATCCGACAAGGCAGAGACGGGGGAAGGGAAGGTCGCGAGCGACGGCCAGAAGGAGCAGGTAAAGAAAACCGTCTGGGCTGCAAAGCATGATAAGGGTTCAGGCGAGGAGGGACCAACATCATCACCCAAGATACAGCAACGGAAGAAGATGTCTGCCAAAGCAGAGGTGTTGGCAAAGAGAATTGCTGGGACCAAGGAGCAGTTCACACGGATCAGGGGGTTCGTGGCGAACGGTAACATGGAGCCAAGGTTCTGTGCCACTGTCTGCGCACGCCTATTATCAAAGATATCTCTTGACAGTTTAAGACGCTCGGGCGGGGATCTTAAGGAGAGTCGTCTCCTATACGAGAACCTCAAAATCTGGGCCCTGAAAACGGACCCAGAGGTTGAGGCCAAGAGGACTGGCGCTACCAGGGAGGACGATGACGATGTGGCTGAGGCCAGAGAGATGCGGAACCTAGTCGGACGTTCTAGCACAGAGGCTTTAGCGGAATTGGGACGCACAGCAAGCGGTGTGCAGGCGGCGCACATCCTTCGGATCGGAGGGGAGGCCTTAATACTCAACGGGCCAAGCGCTTCCCTCCTCGTCGAGAAGAAGGTGTGTGCCTATTGCCTCGCAGCTGAGCTACTCAATATTCAGGCAACAGACATCGAGCTTAGCCATGAGAAACAAGGCGAGACACAACCTTATGACACAATCTCCCAACTCATTAAGGCCGGCAGTGCTGGCGCAGGGCTGGCCTTGGCCCGCGCCCACAACAGAGAAATGCACGCAGCAAACGGCAATATCCATCTAATCCACGCTGCATCGGCGCCACGCACAGACGTTATTGCTACTGCCGTTAATCGGGCCAGCCAGCCGATTAAGCATCGGCACGTCACACGTCAGCCGGAGGTGTCTAGACAACGCGGGATACAGGAAGAGGTGCCACTACTGACTTACGGCATGACCACGTCAGCGGGGGTCAGCCTGGTTAATGTGCCCCCCACCAGACATCAACTATATTGGTACATCGGCACCCTATCAGAAGAGCTGATCGATGAGGAGGCTACGCTAGCAGGAGGCGCAGGGGGTGCTGTCGTAGCGGAGTTTTTTCCACAAAACAGGCTTTTTATATAATAAAAGTCACCCTACTTCATCTCATGGACCTTATATTTCTTTTCGGTTACTTTTGCATTACAATTTCATCTCATTTTTAGTAAACTTCGTCAGGAGTATTGAAAAAAAATGATTATTGTTTATTTTAATTAGAAACGGTTCACAGTTGATTTGATCTCGTTATATAGTCAGATATGAATCCTTTAATAATGTTGTTAATAGTTCGCAATTAAAGAGCTCAAGATTCAAGAAATTGAGACGTATAGTACCTAATTGTGGTTGTGTTTGGTGTATTAAGATGATGAATGTGTTTTGTATGTTTTAAATATATTATTCTTGATAACAGAAATGTTAGGTAGGTACCTACTAAAGGTACTACAAACTTACTTGTTGTTGATTTGATCTCAGTTAGGGAATTTTTATATTATTTTAGGTTCATGCTATTAGTGTGATCTACTTGGTATTGGTAGGCATAAATGACGGCTGATTAAAAAGACGTAGGTATATCATATAATTTGTTTTATTTGTAGATTTTGTGGGTATCTAAGAATATTGTTTTCTTGTTAAAATTCTACTACATAAACAATATAAAATTGTTGCCGAAACCGGGGCTAACACCGGGTTCCGGTTCTGGGTTTTACACGCCCTAATACCGGATATTACTTGCGTAAAGTGCGGCTGCCATATGATCCCTTTAGTGGCATCAAAAGCGTGCTCTAAACTTCCAAGCTCGATCGAAGACATTTTAAGAAACATAGGAGCACACTTCAGCCGAAGCTCTAAAACAGTAAGCCGTCTTCAAGAGTGCCAGGAGTTTTACGGTGTGGAAATGCATAAAATATTGAGCCCAGCTAACACCCGGTGGCTTTCTCTGAAAGCCTGTGTTGATCGCACGCTAGAGCAGTACGTGAACCTAACCGAGTATTTTTGCCTGGAGATTTTCGAAGATGGCACAAGCGCTAACGTTCGTATTTACGAAGGCCTGGAAAATAAAGTTACAATAGTGTACCTCGAGTTTCTATCATACATTTTTTAGAGTTCCTAACCGATTTCAAAAAATATTCCAAACCGAAAAACCACTTCTACATTGCCTAAAGCCCGAAATAGAAAAGTTAATCCGATCCATTGCATCTAATTACATGAAATTAAATCACGTCAAAAACATTAAACCTGGGTCACTTTATGCCTCTCGAAAAGATATATCTTGGAGTACTGGCACAAGATTCTGTGATTCAGATCTTACAAGACCAAACTACAGCATTACCTGATCTGACAAACCTCAGAAGTTGCTGCCTTAAGCCGCGTACGCACGTACGAACAAATTTGTTGCGTTACATGATACGCAACAACTTGGTTCGCACGTGCGTACCACTATCGAACATCGAACACTCTGTTCGTCAAACATGTTCGCGGCGATCCTTGTAGTGTGTTCTGTATGGACGGTGTTCGAAGAGCTTTAATAAATGTTACGCAACAAAACTGTTCGTATACCTAGATCTGGGCGGGGTGCGGGCGGGCGGCAGAGGTCCTACCCGTACCTCAGTTCTCGACGAGTAGCCGTCAAGGTTATTCGCGTGCTATGTTTATTATTAAAAACATCCCTAAGTTTCCTAGTCATGGCCGACGAAGAAAATTTTCAGTGGAACGTGGAGAACACAATTTTGTTTATAGATTGTTATAAACAAAAGCCAATATTATGGGATCCGACTGATATAAATTATTATAAAAATGACTGGAAAAATGATGCCTGGTCAGAAATAGCAAAATGTTTGAACACAAATGTGGAAAGTTGCAAACATAAAATGACCTCACTTCTCAGCGCTTTTAGAAGGGAGAAAAATAAAACCAAGAAAGGCAAAGGTACTGGAAAAGGTAATTTTTTTTTGTACTTATTAGTTATCACATAAGTAGGTAGTTATATTATAATGTTACTATTAGTAGTAGGTAATTAATACACTCATTTTTGATTTTTCTTTTGTAAAGGAGCATCTGAAGTTTATAAAAGTAAATGGTATGCTTATGAAGCAATGTCTTTTTTGATGGATCGTGATAAACCACGAAATCGGCGAGATTCTGCGCAATGCACACAGTTCGATTTTGTAAGTAAAATTAACAGTATTTATTTTGCCACTGAAGTTTGCCTTCTTTCATAAAGTAATCGGAGAGTTCATGTCTTATTTCTTTGGGTGTTGTAATATTTCTTGTTGCCATAGGGCGAAGTGGCAACCAGGAACGAGTATACTCTTCGGTCTCGTTCGGACGTAATGTATGATACAATTCAGATTTCTCTCTCAAAAAATTATGCAAATGTGCAATGGCCATCAAAACTATTTGCGCTTTGTGTGGCTGCAACAGCATTGGTTTCTTCAAAACTCTAAAAACAGATGCCATAATACCAAATTTATGTTCGACAGTAATACGAGCCCGGCTTAAACGATAGTTGTAAATTCTTTTTTGTGAGCCCCTGGGATGTGTACCAACGTATGGCGTCATTAAATTTTCTTTTAATGGAAAGGCTTTGTCACCTACAAATAAATATGGCAAATTGACTCTTCTGCCTGGCAATGGTATCGGTGAAGGTAAATTCAAAGTACCTTCTTCCATCATAGAGTTTATTTTGCAGTCTCTGAATACTCCTGCATCTGATATTCTCCCTTGACATCCCACATCAACAAATATAAATCTTTTACTTGCATCTACGACGGCCATTAATACAATACTGTACGTTCCTTTATAGTTATAGAAATCAGATCCAGAATTAATAGGCGATTCCAAAACAACATGTTTCCCATCCAGTGATCCAACACAATGAGGAAAATTCAATGATTGTTCAAATTCTTCCGATATTTTCAGCCACTCGCTTTGGGTTGATGGTATCTGGAAAAAGTCATACTTATTACATTTTTACAGGAAAACGAGGAATCGCAACAATTGGAATTGTCTGATCAAGGCGAGACATCTGCTAAACGAACCAAGAAGGAATTTCCACGTCTGGGTTTATTAAAACAAGCGTTGGGTGTATTAAAAAAATCATCTGAAAAAAATATGGAGGAGCGAAGTGGTGACCCTGAAGTACAACATTTTTGCAAATTTATCGCATCGAAGTTAGAAAAATACTCAAAAAATACCCAAAATATGCTTCAGTACGAAATTTTTGATTTATTTCGTAAAGCGGACAGTGGATATTACGAATATTATAATAATAATTATGGTCGTAGTTATGGATATAACTCAAGGAACGTAACCGATAACGTAACCGATTCACACGCTACTGAAGAACAAAATCGAATAAGTGAAGTACAGACTGAAGTTTCGACACGAGTTGGTAGTTCAAATTATTCACCCCAACAACGTTCCGACGAGGACAGTGTTTCAACTATTCAAAATATCAACAGTGATACTGATACTAATGATTCGTTTGATGATTTCATCATCATCATCATCATCATTTCAGCCGAAAGACGTCCACTGCTGGACATAGGCCTCCCCCAAGCACCTCCACTTCGACCGGTCCTGTGCTTCCCGCATCCAACGGGTTCCTGCGGCCTTCACAAGGTCATCGGTCCACCTTGTGGGAGGCCTTCCAACGCTACGTCTTCCGGTACGCGGTCGCCACTCCAGAACCTTTCGGCCCCATCGGCCATCTGTTCTGCGAGCAATGTGCCCTGCCCACTGCCACTTAAGTTTGGCAATTCTTTGGGCTATGTCGGTTACCTTGGTTCTCCTGCGGATCTCCTCATTCCTGATTCGATCACGCAGGGAAACTCCAAGCATAGCCCTCTCCATTGCCCTTTGGGTGACTTTTAGCCTTCTTATAAGGCCCATTGTGAGCGACCACGTTTCCGTTCCATAAGTCATCACTGGCAACACACACTGGTCAAAGACGTTTGTCTTGAGACACTGCGGTATGTGGGACGAGAAGATATTGCGTAGCTTCCCGAACGCTGCCCAGCCGAGTCGGATTCGTCGATTTACCTCTTTCTCGAAGTTAGACCTACCTAACTGGACGGTTTGTCCTAGGTAAACGTACTCTTCCACGACTTCGAGTGTAGCGTCTCCGATTTTTATGAGAGTGGGTGTTACATGGGCATTTGACATGACCTTCGTTTTGTCCATGTTCATTTTAAGACCCACTCTTTCGGAGGCTCTATTGATGATTTATTCCCATTATAAGTTTCTCGTTTAAGAATTCTTAAATTACTCTAAGTGATAGAAATAAATGTTTGATTACCTTTATGTTGCTTCTGCTACCAGTGCTTCACACACCTCCGGAATAATGGAACTGAGTGCTTGTTTCGATATTTTAAATAAATATTGCAAACTAGTATACGAATCACCACTATTCAGAAAGCGCAAGGTCACTGCCAAACGATTTTGCACAGATATGGATTCTCTCATTATCGTATTCTTTTTAACGATTCTTGGCCCAACTAGGTTTAATAGACATTCAAAATCTGTACTTGACATTTTTAGCAGAGTTTTGTAGTGTCCACTTATTTCTTGTGATTTTAAGTCTAAAAGTAATGTATTTTCATTTCGTTTTTTGTACAATACTGTTTCCCACCATCTAGGATCCGCTATAGGAAACAACATTTTGTGAATCACTGCGAACATCAAAAAATTCTCCGCTACTTCACAATCGACCACTTCCAACGGCGCCGTCATGGCTACTAAGATAGAGTTCACGACTGTTGTTCGCGAACTCGACTCGAACTATGTTTGCGTTCGTGTTCGAATATGCCGTCCATACGTACGAACCAAATGTTCGGGTCTGGTGTTTGTGTTCGCTATGTTCGTGTTCGTACGTGCGTACGCGCCTTTACAAACAATGCATTCTTTGTGAACTCACTCAGAGAACAACAGAATAGGTCCGAGTCACTAGCGATGAGGTTGAGAGTGCGGAGCGCACGCGTCAGTGGCGCCTCACTTAAAAGATTTGTCCGAGCGCGCGGCTCCGCCAACAGCCTTGGCTGTCGTCTTCGCCACACGTACCTGTCCGGAACACACAAACCTATGTGCCCTAATATATCCGCATTATATACCTTCCCTCTAAGTACTTTGAATATGTACGAGGTGAGTGCGAGATCCCTCCTGACCCTCAGTTCGTTATATCCAACCATGCCCAAAATAAATAAAGTCGGGTACATAAGCGGATAAAACGGATATACACCATACAAGCGCAAGTACAAGTACCTCACAAACTTATCCTGTACTCTCTCCAGCATGAGCCTATATAGTGATTTTTCAAAAGGCCTCCATTTTTTACTTTGATGTAGATTTCGACGGAATCGTGAAGTCTAGTCAAAATCGCAACTGGAACTGGCATTTGCTTAGTTCAGAACGCCTTATTTCCTATAGTAAAAGGCGCATCAAAAGTAGAATGTCAAACAAACTGGCACATTTCCACCCGTAGGTAGACAGGCAGTGTGAAAATTAACAAAACGCCGTATTTCCTGCTTGTTTTTTAACCGTGTTAAGAAATTTCATACAAAACGGCATATTTCCTATTTAGCTAAAATTGGTCAAAGAAAACAACCTATTTTTTTGGTGAATTTGAAGCGTTCTGTTTGAAAATTTAATGCATGGTAACACTGAGGCTGCACGTCGATCATACACAGAAAAAAAAAGTTGTTTGACATTTAGCTGTCACTGTCATTGGCAATTATTTTCGCGCTACAAATGCCAATTTTAATGAACGTGTTTCGGGTTCGGGTTCTATTAAATTAATAAAAACGATATTGCGTGTATTGTCTGTACGTCGTGAAATGGATGAAAACACAGTAGGCGCACTAAATCCCGGTGGGAGAAAAAAGAGGGATAAAAGTAAAGCAAGAAACAAGAAAGAGTAAGTTGTAACCTGAATGTGTAGCTCTAACCATACTGCAATTTCGTTAGATCTCACCAAGATTTGAATATTGGCTTAATTACTGTGACTTTCTTTTCAGATATTTAGACCAAGATCCGCTGGGAACAAATTTTACGAAACCATGTCAACATAAAAGTGAAAAAACCAAGTTTAGATGTGATTCCCTAAGTATGGACGTTATACTAAAAAATCGACGAATGCTTTATAATACGAAAAACAAAACCGATCAAGATATGTTTTTGTGTCGATTATTGTCTACGTATCAGCCAGTTCGTCGAGATAAGATACCTCTGAAAAATTTGAAGAACCGTCAAGTAAGTTGTACATACAACCTCTTCACTCGGAAAAAAAAGCTGTGCCAGTTTGCAAAAGGTTTTTTATGGCTGCTTTAAGTGTCAATGAGAAAAGGCTCAGAAATTTAAATAAAACCTTACTAAATGGAGAACTGCCAAGAGAAAAACGTGGTGGTGATCATCGATCACATAAGTCAGCAGAAAAGAAACAGAGGCTACGCCAGTTTTTAGATAACTTGCCTGCACGTGAAAGCCACTACAGTAGGAATAAATCAAAACGATTGTATTTAAATAGTGAGCTGTATCCTAAGAAATTACTAAAATTATATAATGATTCTGTTCCAATGCACTTAAAAGTAAAACCAAGCATGTTCTATAAAATTTTTCACAATGACTATAACATCGGATTCAGCAAACCATCGTCAGATGTATGTAACGTCTGCACATTATTATCAAATAAGATAAAGAATGAAAAAGATCACCGAAAAATGTCAGAATACATGATTCAAAAACGAGTCCACTCTATGCGTTCTAATGCCTTTTATGACTTACTGAAAATGGATGTACCTGATAGCATCACACTATGCTTTGACTTACAGCAAGTGTTACCCCTTCCGAAGACTCCTATACAGGACTGTTTTTATTCCAGACAAATCAGTCTGTATAATTTCTGCATTTATAATTTAGATGCCAAAAAAGCTTTTTTTTATGTGTGGGATGAGACTGAAGCTAACCGCGGAGCTACAGAGATTGGTTCAGCGCTTTATTGCTATTTAAATAACCTTAATATTCCTGACAATGTTACTGTACTCAGGTTATTCTGCGACGGATGTGGGGGGCAGAACAAAAATAGCTTCATAATACACATGCTAATGCATTGGCTGTATTCTAAATCACCAATAAATTTAAGAGACATTCAGCTATGTTACCCAGTCCGTGGTCACAGCTTTCTACCAGCTGATAGAGTTTTTGGTAGAATCGAAAAAGATTTGCGAAGGTGTGCTGTGATAACGGAAAAACAGGAATATATTGAAAAAATTAGCAAGCACGGAGATGTACAGACATTAGGTGGGCAATGGTGTTTGAAAGATATAAAAGAATTGTCTGTTAATTTTAAAAAAGTTGATAGAATACAGTCCTTAAAAAAGATTTTCATTAAAAAGAGTGTGAACAGTAGAACAGGGAAAGTATTGAGCTGCAAAGTGACTGGATATGAACATTACAGATTTCAGTCTGGTTCTGAAGAGTCAGTTTCTCTATTAAAACATGGTAAAAGAATTCCTTCAGAAATTTCGACATTACCACATGCGCTGATACCTCTTTCAGCGAAGAAAAAGAATGACGTGGATAATCTACTAAAAAAACAATTTGGAGATGACTGGAGAAACATGGATAATCTGGGCTGGTATAAAAATATTTTAGATGATGTTCTAAGCACTTTGCAGGAAGATGAGCATGACCTGCATGATCCTACAATGGCATGTGAATGCAATGAACCAGATGATTTGTTGAACCTTAGAATTTAAATTTGTTATGGTCTCATTTTGTGAATAAACAATTTATTTCCTAACAACAATTCTTTAATATTTTAAGTAACACCGCTATCTAGTTGTTTTTTACCTAACCTACTCATTCTGAATTGTACAAAAAGCCTTATTTCCAAATTGGTGTGCAACAAAGGGGCATATTTCCTATTCACTTTATACAAAAGGCCTTATTTCCTGTTGTAGCAAACAAAAGGTCATATTTCCAAAATTTAATTTAAGATAAAAACAATACAAGTATATAAAACTATTTTTTTTAAATGCCATATGTTCAGAACAACTAATGCACACTTATTTTGACTACTTTCAAAAGTTATAGTACAACCTTTGCATATCTCACAGATATTTGGCTCTACTGAAAATTTGGCTCTGGTGGAAATAAGGCCTTTTGAAAAATCACTCCTCAGATTCGTGTGGAGCCCAGATGATTGCGTTACATTCTAATTGGCTTCTAACTAAAGCATTATATAAGGCGATAACCGCTTTAATATTATTAAAACCACGTACTATGCGTAGCATAAAACCCAAATTACGGTAAGCTTTTCTGCAGCAGCTTGTGATGTGATCACGAAACGTTAGCCCAGTGTTGAATTTAACCCCTAGGTCCCTAACTTCCGTAGCCCTAGCCATTGGCAACCCGTCTATATTGTAAGTATATAGAATAGGAGTGCGCGCGCGAGAGAAAGTGATTGTTACGCACTTTGAGATGTTGAACTGCAAGATGTTATCCTTGCTCCAGGTCACCACTCTGTCTATGTCTCTTTGAAGCCTGTCACAGTCCTCTAATTTACTTATCTCCAGCGATAGCTTGAGGTCATCAGCAAACAGTAAACATTTGGCGTCTTTAACAACTTCTGGCAAATCATTAATCATAAGAATGAACTGCAAAGGCCCAAGATTACTGCCCTGACTCACCCCCGACCTGGTAAAATATATATACTTGTGTCCCGCATATTCTACTTGCAAAAAATTTTAGTAGATGTGGAGATAAACCAACGGCCGCTAACTTTTTTAGCAAAACATCATTATTTACTAGATCGAATGCTTTTTTAAAATCGAAGTAAGCGGCATCAGTTTGGCCCCCACTGTCCACTGTTGGCACAAGATTAGCCATGTAGTTCAGGAGATTGCTAATAGTGCTTCTTGCCGGCCGAAATCCGTGCTGGACATCTGAAAGCTGGCTACTGACCTGTTGAAATATGCTTTTATGAATAGCCGCTTCGAATACCTTAGCCGGAGTCGACAGCACCGCGACAGGCCTGTAACCATCCACCGTCATGCCTGAGCCTCCCTTTGGCACCGGTACGACGCGGGTAATCTTCCACTTCTCCGGAAACACAGCTCCATCCAGACATTTATTATAAATATATTGCAGCGGTTTGGCTAGCGCCGACCGACAATCCTTAAAGATGTAAGGCGGAATGCCGTCCGGCCCAGACGACTTTTTCGGTTTTAGCTGTTGAAGCGCGCAACATACGTCCGACAGTTGTAAGTGATCAAGATGTACCCGCGCCGCTCCGTTCTCGCCGCCCGCTTCAGTCATAGCCGCATTGACATCCAACTCAGGCTATTCTGTACTATACACCGAATAGAAGTACTCAGCAAACTCCTGAACACACTGTTCGTCAGTCAATGCCTCGCCATTCTTTAAAATCTTTTGCTGACTTCTACTACCTCTTCTAGATTTTGCATAATTCCAAAACGACTTCGGGTCTTCCAGCATTTGGTTCTCAACACGGTGCTCATGTTGTTCCCGAGCGCCTAAAATCAAATTTTTAACTATGGTTCTACACTGAGCAAACGCTTCGTAATCAGTCATCAACCTACTTGTTTTGTACTGTTTATGTAGAGCAGCCTTTAATTTTATGTTGCGAATTATTTCAACAGTGTACCACTCAGGATAAATATACCTTGAGCTTACACGACTTCGCTTTTTCTTTGGAACGCAGTCATCAAAAATCGAATTAATAATATTGTAGAAATAATTTAAACTCATTTGCAAATCTAACTCATACATTGGAGCCCAATCTACGGCCGCAATTGATGAGTACAATAAGAAAAAATCGGCTTTGTTGAAGTTCCAGCCTATAGGTTCATGTGTACCCGCAGTCAGTGCTGCCGAACCCGCGCGCAGGCGCTGGCGCACTCGCAGACTCACCGACACATCGAGCGGCGGGTGATACGCGTCCACCGGCACATGCGGCGCCTCCGCCGCGCGCACGCTCACACTCCCTTCCTCCGCGAATGTACCCAACACTAGATCTAATTGTCGACCATTGCAATTGTCTACCTTGTTACTCTGAGTGAATCCACAATAAGTTTGAAAACATTGAAAATAATTGACTATGTTTACAGAACAAGAATGCAAGTTGAAGTCACCTATTACTAACGTGTCGTTATAACATTTACACAACTGTTCAATAATCCTAAATAAAACCATGTATTCATTTTCGTTACTATTAGGTGGGATATAAACAACACATAACAAAAACAATAATCTATTACGTTGATACACTGTTGCACATACCAGTTCAAACACCTGATTATCGATGTTGACGTCACCCGGTAAGGACACTCGTCGCAACTCAAAACGCGGTGTGGCCACGAGACACGCACCTCCGTGTTTACGCCCATCTGCTCGATCACATCGTATAATGGAGTATCCAGGTGGAATTAATTCTGCGTCATGAATTGATTCATTACAGCCCGTTTCCGTAATAGCAAATAAGTTTGCGCTTGAAGACAAAACTCCTACATAAAAATCCTCTAATTTAGTGCGGAGACCCCTTACATTTTGGTAAATTATCTCCACCGATTTACTCCGGGGGTTTTGGTTTATTGGTTTGTCTCCGAAACCACACCCATTCGCAAAACTCAATATTTACTGCCCAACTTTCTGGTTGACACAATAGTTCATATTTGCTTTCCGGGACTCCTATAATGAAGGAAGCATAGTCTCTTTCGGTCTTATGCTTTATTTTCTCTATTTTCACCGGTATTGCCTCTCCATAAAGCTTCTTCACGTGTTTTTTTTCCTTCGGCAGACGCCATACATGCAAATATTTATTTTTCTTAGTTCCCTGAATTTCAGTTGAACCCGTGCTACCTCCTTTTCTCACATCGCTATTTGGATATCTGACATGTCTCCGCACGTCTTCTTAAGTTATTTTGCACTCGATTAAGTACAACACTCTCAATCTTTACGTCATTGAAAGCACTTTTAATGCGTCTTTATTTAATATCGCGTCGATACACGTATCTACGTGATGCGCGAGAGTAGTCTGTACGCAAACGGCACACGTACACTCTCTAGCGCGGCTGAGCGCAGACTGACGATGCGCGCGCGCGCGCCGCCAGCGCGGCGCCGGTATATGCGGGGCAGAGGCCTAACAGTAATGTGCCTATGATTTTTTATTTCTCGGGATATTAGAAGAAAAACTTAAAAAAAAATAGGGTCATATTTTTTCAACGGTTTTAGAATCTACTCATGATACTTATACACCTCCTTAAATATTGCCACTGTTCACACTAACAGACTGTATACCCAATAAGAGTGCAAAATACGGTATCGAAGTATTCAAGCTATGTACCGAAAAAGGATATAGGTACTTGGAACTTGTCTGTTTACTGTGGCAAATCTAGAGAGAGACCCGCAAACTGAATTCTCAGAAAAAACAGTTATGTCTTTGGCAGAAGAACTCTTAGATGAAGGAAGAACATTGTACACAGACAATTATTATACCAGTGTTCCTCTCGCCTTACGTTTGCGTAATAGAAAAACCCATCTAGTAGGAACTCTAAGGGCTAATAGAAAATATTTAAGTGGTACAGGCCAAATTGAAGAGACGAGAAATGGCTGCAAAGCAGAGCAATGAAGGCATAGTTGTTCTGAACTGGCGTGATAAACGCGACGTAACGGATGCTTACCACGAAAACGTCTGCTCTTGAAATGGTGCCAAATAATAGCAGAAATACGAACGCAATGCACACAAAACCCAAATGTATAGCTGACTACAATAAAGGTAAATCTTCTGTAGATATTAGCGACCAAATGGCCACGTATGGTACAGCCTTACGACGCTGCACCAAATGGTACCGCAAATAAGCATTTGAAATAATTTGGGGAACAAGTGTAGTAAATGCCCATTTCCTGTACAACGAATATTCACTTCAAAAGAAACTCACAATCACGGAATTTCGTGAACGATGCGTTGCTGGAGAGAATTTCTTCAACAAATGTTGACAGACCTTCATGATCGAGACCAGACGACAAGCATTATTTGGTCCAAAACATTGTAAACGATAAGAAAGTTCGAGGTCGTTGTTTGGACTGCGATAAAATTTATGGGAGGACAGAAATACAAATTACAGGAAAAAATAAAAAAGCACCCCAAATAATATACACAAAATGTTCAGTGTGTAATTTTTTTTCATGTCGTCAATGTTTCAACAAAACTCATTAGCAATTAATCTTATTTTGTGTCTTTATTTGTAGTTGTTTTCTTAATATAATTATGTAGGAACTAATTCATGACTTTTTTTTTTCACCTTCAATTTTTCAGTACCAATATTTTTTGGCATATTATTATGTCTCATAACCCAATCCCAAATATAGCAAACCAATCGTCCAGGCCAGAGGATATTATTTCTAATACAAAATCTATGAAAAGCGTGTGCATTATTGGTACACAACGCTTTGAACGCAATAGGTCGTGTGTATCATTTTTGATACACTATGTTTTAACAAGCATGTGCAAAAATGATACACTGGCGTTGAGGGTGTTAAACGCGCTAATCTCTGGATCTGCCGGTCCGATTGGAATAATTCTTTTTTCATAAGATAGCCAGACTCATGAGGAATAGTATAAGCTATATAACATGCAACACGCTACGGCCGACGGAAGCGGAGCAGTAGCCAAACACGCGGGTGAAACCGCTGGAAACAGCTACTAAAACTTATATACCTTGTGGTAACAGCCAATCTTTCAGTGGGTGTAATAGATAGTCATATTAGTGTTAGCATGTATTAATTCATCATTTACCATTTCTAATAATTTGCGAAAACTTTCATGAGTCATTCGAAAGAAGTTAAAGAACTTTCTTCCGTCATTCCTTAAATCCTCCATGAGAGTATGGAATACTCCATAGGACTCTCTTTCTAATAAAATAGGATGAACCCAAAGCCTCGTTCTTTTTTTGTAGCTGTTGTTTTTTGTATGAATAGTAGTAGGCTAGAATAAGCTTTTTCTTTGCACTTGACATAACGTACGTGCACTTCTTCGCCCTTCAAGTACAGCACGCGTAGCATGACAAATTCTATCTCTATTCTACCAAGAATAGACAAAGTTCTTTCTATCCAACTCGACATCTCTTCTGCCCCAGCACGGGGCGACCCGTAGACTCGCGTTTCTATGAAGACAAAGACTTAGTTATTCTTTCCATAGCAACGGAGGAGGTAGCTAGTGATGTGGATATACTATGAACTATTAACTAACATTACGTTTCGTTATCTAAAAAAATGAGTCAAACGCTAAGTTTTAAAACCTTTTGAACCTAACTCAAAGCAACAACGAAATCTTATATTTTTTTCTGTGCCTGTGACAGTCGGATGCGAATTTTTGAAATTTGAATTTAAAGTAATCTGTAATTTGGATTTTTGAAATAACAACAAAGTAAATAAATAATGAAACATTGGAAAAATGTAGGAAAGAATCATGGTCAATTTGGACTAGAAAAAAAAAAGTGTTGTTAACGAAATGAGATTGTCATCATAACATAATATATTATCAATGTAATTATATGGTGGGTTCAGTTTATTTTTAGAACTCAGGTGGTGGGTCACTCTAGCATCTGCTTGATGTGTGGATGTTCAATCCTTCGAAGAAAAAGTGATTTAATATTACGCAGCAATCCTTCAGAACTGCAACAAATGATTACTACCTGCATAATGAATTCTATCCAATCGCAAGAGGTAATTTAAACAATTTTTTAGTATTACTAAGACTAGCTGTTGTTTTATATAGTAATCAATTGGATTTGATGTTTATAACTCCTAGATCTTATTTATAAAAGAAACAACATTGCAATGAAAGCTGGGTTCATAATTAACCTTTCAAATACCGTCAATTATAGACACGATAGAAAGACAATAGCAGTGCGAATGCCAGCTTTCACTTGGAGTTTTATGAATTAATTTAAGTTTGATATTGCCAAACTGCCGCAAACAAACAGTGATCAATGTGTGTGCCTATTACAATCTAGGACAGGTTTTAATAGTATTTTTAGATGAGTTTACCAATTCTCTCTTTTGTTTCAGTTAACTACAAATGACAGAGTGTGTCATTCTTGCTGGATGAAAGCAAAAAGAAATGCTCTGCGTATGCAGACAGAACAAAGAGAAAATGAATTAGTTGATTTTTCTCCAACAAATATGGTAGAAGCACCTGAATTAGTACAACATGACATTGAATTACATTCAGCAATAGAGCAGTCAGAGATGGCTGGTAATGTCGACCCAGAACAAGGATCTGATGAAGCGGATATTGTGTTATCTAATCCCAGTATATCATCTTTTTCATCACCTGATTGGGTTCCAGCAGTACCATCAGTGGCTACCGAAAATGTACCTGCATCATCAACTATTACACTTTCGAATTACAGACGGGCACCCAATACTGCTGCACAGTGTGTATTTACTTATTGCACTAATCGGGACTTACATCGAATTTCTGATGATTTACGCATAAAAATAATAATTGACCACCATTTTTACTTGCCTGCACATGCTAGAATCTGTTCAGACCATTTATTGAGTAACAGTTGGGACACTTTGTACTATTTAGATAATAGTAGTGCGGTTTTCACTGTAGAACAAGTTGAACATATGTTTTCTTTTATTGATTCAAAGAAATCTAGTTCAATTGATTTTAATGATCCTTTAAATATTGATGATCATCTGTTCCAATATTGGCTTGGATTAACTAAGGAAAAATTCAACAATTTATTGATTGAAGTTCCTCAAATCCAAACTCTGCACCGAGGAGTTATTGGTCTTGTAGCATATTTAATAAAATTAAGGAATGGAGATTCGGATGAAAGGATAGCTAGCCTAATGGGGATATCACGAAGAACTCTCGAACGTTATATGAACAATGTAAGAGAGAAACTTTTGCAATATTTTGTCCCTAACAACTTGGGAATTGGACATTTAAGCAGACAAGAAAGTATTAACCACAGTTTATTAATTCCCAATGGAATATATGGGAATTCTGGGGCAATCACAGACCACCCCATTGTTATTTGTGATGGAACATATATTTATGCTCATAAGAGTGCTAATTATATGTTCCAAAAAGAATCATATTCATTGCACAAATATAGAAATCTTTTAAAACCATTTATGTTAGTGCTATGTGACGGTTACATTTTACTGTACTAAGTTTTAAAGTCTTTTGTTGCCATCGACCTGTACTGTCCAATAAAAACAAAGCAACATTCCGCTGCGTCTATTTATTAGGTACAGTCAAGAATCTTATAAATAATCTTGTTTATCCGTAGGATATATAAATTCTTGGGGTACAGTTTGTCCTATTTGGCGCGAAATGGACAAATGACATATTTGACGTATTTTTTTACAGCTACAGATTATTAATAAACCACATAACCTTAAAAAACATTTTAATTATTTACTAGTTTCTCCGTACTTTTAAAAATATATTGAATGCCGTACTTAGTAATATTCATTCAGGCAAATCAAACGATACATGTTTCATCAAGTTACGATTTACTAATTTTTTATAGTCCAAGCATGTTAAGAGATTGACCATTGTTCTTTTGGTAAAATTAAAATTACATTTTTCAAATGTTTGGTATTTGGAAAATTTATAGTGGCGATGGCGGCAAGAAAGAAGTAAGTATGAAAAACACATAGCATTGGAGCAATGTGCTTGTTGAAATAAATGATATAACCAATTATTAGCATCGAGTGTGATTAAATTATGAGAACGCAGTCCTTTATTAGTCGAAAGTCGCATAGGAGGACATCTAAAAGAGGATTGTGGCATTGTCTGATAAAATCTTTGATATACCCAGTGAAATGCTTCCTTCACTGTTATCTCCTTGCTTTGATACCTTGGTCATACTTTTTCATTCCTTTACTATTGTAGTGTTCTTACCTCATTCACATACTAAAAATAATTTAGTTTATTTGCAGCGTGCGAAGTACCACCGGTCAAATTGAGATGTTGGTGGACTATATGTCCACCAAAACTTTATTTGCCAATGGCGAGTTCAGGGGGCCTTTAGGGCGAGAATGCCAAGATGAGGAGTGGGTCCGCTTGCAGCAAATGTTGCAAGAATATGGGCCAAATAAAACTGTGGAACAGTGGCGGACGGTATGTAATTCAATTTAATTTTGTAATCTACTACCTACTTTAACAAAATGAAAAGCAACATATTCCTAAACTTTATACCTATGTCATTCATGTGATAAATTATTTCAGACTTGGAGGGGTCTTAAAAAGAACGGGCACGGGCTGATGGTGCACGTGTCAATTCAGCCCGTGCTGAAACAGGCAATAACACAATAATACCCAGCCTCTCGAACACCAGCGCAAAAATATTAAATATCATAGGTACGGAGAGTGCCTATGGTTTGGCAGGTCAGGAGACAGGGCTAGGAGAGGTAAAAGTAGTGATTATGAAATGTTATGTTAGTATTAGTTTATGATTTCAGATAGTACCATAACCACATCCAGTCACATCACCACCGCCTGCCACACCACCACCTGTCACATCACTACCAACTTCTTTCAACTCACCAATAGACACCTTCTAATGCAAATAACCCAATCCCTACAATAGCACCACGTTCCGCCCCTTCCACCACTGCAACACAGCGAGCTTCACGAGGTCAGCGTGCACGGAACTTGCGCAATGATTTTCTTGTATCTGATGCTGAGACAAGAAGTGTTTTACAAGTAAGTTTCTTTTTAGGGTTCTGTACCCAAAGAGTAAAAATGGGAACCTATTACTAAGACTCCACTGGTCCGTCTGTCACCAGGCTGTATCTCATGAACCGTGATTGCTAGACAGTTGAAATATTCACAGATGATGTATTTCTGTTGCCGCTATAATAACAAATACTAAAAATAATGTTTGGAACAAAACAATAATGCAGTTGGTACAGTCATAACTCTATTCTAGTTTGCTCCAAAATTATCATGATATATATATATATATATGGTATTTTTTGTTTCAGGATATAAAAAATTCCTTGAAAGAAAAAAATAAGTTGACTGAAAGGAAAATGAGACATAACCATTTACAAAGGTACAATATTTATTTACATAAAATAATTTCTTATAATGTTAGCTCTCCTATGAGTTGCAACTTGTAGAAGGCTTCCGCTGTGCTTGTTGGTGTTGTCTCACACTATTTCGTCTGCCGTTACATTTGTTTCTTGCATTGGCACCCTTAAACAAATTTCACCACCGTTAGACAAAGTTGTTTACAACTATTGAACAGGACAATAAAATACTACCGTTAAAATTAGTATGCAAAGTTTCATGATCTAATTTGAAGTATTTTTTGAATACCAGCGGTTTATTGTTCAGTTTGGAGGTAACTTTGGAATTTTTTTCTATCGAGAAAATTTTATGGAATCGTGTTTTCGGCTAACATAGTACCTAGCATTAATCCTCAATTTTACTATATATTTATTTCAAAATTAATGCTGCGGTATTTTCGACATAACGGAGGATCATGCTAAGCCATTTGAGGTAGTATAGGCTCTTAATGAAAATGTGTCCCCAAAAGAAATAAACCTGGTAAAATTCAAACAAACTGGCATCATAGAACAGAGGGAGCATTGGGATTGGGATTCATCACCCAAAGCTGTAGACGACTTTTGTAACTTGAGCGATGTTTCAAAAAGTAAACAATTCTTACCAATTATGGCAAGACCTGCTGATGACATACCCAGTGTCTTAACAACACGTGCTGGTTCATCAAATATAAAAATTCTTTCGAATATTTTAATTAAAAACCCACTTTAAATGACAATCATTTACATCCGACTGTGTCCGGCACTTTTGAAGATAAGTGTGACAATACTAAAGTTACAAAGGGATGTATAGCTATACATCCCTTTGTAACAACACAGAAGTCAACACTGATTCATATAGTAAACAAATTATTGCACAACATACACGCAAAACATTAACCTTAACGTCTAAACAATCCGAGAAACAAAACAATAGAAATTCACAACAGAGAACGGATAATAGTTCAAATAGAGAGACTCAAAAGGGACGTCCGATGAACAAATTTAAAATAAGAAAAGGATCCAATAAAAATATACGCGACTTTGATGTTGATGATGAATGTGGTTATGGAATAAATACTGACACTATAGGACATGGCTTATTTGAGGGTGCAAAAACAAATCATAATTCCGACGGATATCCTAATAATGATTTAGGAACGGACGAGAATGTAGATCATAATAATTACTTAGTAAGTGAAAAGACTGCAGAACATGAAAAGACTCAGGAAATTCCTAATAATGACTTGCAGAGTGAGGAGACTGAAAATAACAAAAGGCTTACAGAGTATTTTCTCAACGACCACGTTTTGTTCAGATATTATAACAGGAACAAGTGTACGTATTATATAGGATTAATAGAATCAATAGATAAAACTGGAAATGACGAACCCATTTTTATCAAAATTTTTAAAAACAATTAAGAAACCGAAACTTGTATTTAGGGTGTCACAAATAATCGACCGAGCTGAGATTTCACAAATCTCAATTGTAAAGAAAGTTGATTTAATACAGAACCCTGTGAAGTCAAACGAATATGTATTATCTGGAGAAGACAATAAAGTTTACTTTTGAGACTACATCTTATGATAGCTATAATTATTGTAGAACTCATTTTTAATTAAGATGCTCCATAGGTTTCACAGCTATCTCGCTCAAATCATAACATTTTTAATGTTTAAAAATTCTAAATGTGTTGGGCATGTGTTGTATTGTACGTAGACGAGTGCCTTTTTCTATCGTCACATTTAGCCTTTACAATTATAATAAAAATTCGAGGAGACGGATGTGAAACCTGCATTTTAAGTATTTTTGTTAGTGCCATAACTGTTACCAAATATGTAAGTCAAACTTTTTCTTCTTTTTTATTCTTAATTCGTTAGAATGTTAATTATTTAAAAGGTAACTTAAGCAAGGTTTTTGTTGAACTGTTTTTATTTTTATAAGTTAGAAGATGCTGATTATTTGCTAAGTTTTTTATTGTTTATGCATTTGGCTCTAAATAGAGAGAGCTTTTGTTGTACTTTTTATAACTGTATGTTGATAAGTTGATGTACTGTTATGTTGATAAGCAACTACTAAATACCTTTTTTGTATTCCTTAATAAGCTTTATCAATATTGGCGAAAATTGGTAAGCTTTTTTATTATAATAAGACGTTGATTGACATGCAGGCAACACACGTAGAAGTCGGATTTAGTCCACTTGATCATCGAAGATCTTTTTCGCCCTTTTTGTCGACGAGTAGGCAGGGTATTTTATAGCAATAAAACAACACCACGTACTCAGAACGGAGACATTTATTTTATATTTTCGAGGTATCTTATACCTGGCGTGGTAACGAAACCATATCGCGAATTTAAATCGACCAACGCCATCTATCGAGCCATGAGGTAAACTTTTCATACAAATTGTTTTAGGTTTAGTGAAATATTATAACGTTAACATTCCGCCCACCAAGGACCCAGTCCTTTCAAGCCGCCCACCATGACATAATTGAGACTACTTCAGCGTTGTACTAAAGTCCTTGATGTTAGGAGACTCCATTACATGATTACATGTGCTTACTTTTACGTTTCTAAAATTTGTATCTGAGTGGACTGTATATATAACATAACAAAATAAAAATTAGAAAAAAAAAACAAAAACAATCAAATTACACGTTTATCATTCATCGTTGACAGGCAAAATGCATAGCTTAGAAGTAGGGCGTAGAGCAGTGGTGGCCAAGTGGTAACGGACGCGACTTACGAGTTGTAGGTCGTAGGTTCGAACCCAGACAGGCGCTTTACTTTGTGTAAATTATTTCATCACCACTGCTCTCAAAACGGTGAAGGAAAACATCGTGAGGAAACCGGCATGTCCTAGAACCAAAAATTCGAAGACATGCGACATCTGCCAACCCGCACTGGGCCCGCGTGGTGGATTATGGCCTACTCCCTCTCACCGAGAGGAGGCCTGTGTCCCAGCAGTGGGAACGTTATAGGCTGATTATGTGATGTGTGTGTGTGTGAGGGCGTTTGACTCGGGAGTCCTTACACTGAAGGGTAACTACGCGCACTAAATTGTCCTTGCCAGGGTGTAGTTCGACTACCTTTCCGTACAACCACTTAGCAGGTGGTAAATTGTCTTCTTTTATGAGGACAACATCACCAACCTTCGGATCGCGCGTACGTTTAGCCCACTTGTGTCGTTGGAAAAACATAGTTAAATACTCCTGAGACCAACGTTTCCAGAAAGATTGAATCATTCTTTGTGTCAATTGCCAACGTCTCAAACTACTGACTGTCGCGTGCTCATAATCATAGTCTGGTACTGTTACCAGCGGCTGACCGACCAGGAAATGTCCTGGTGTCAATGGATTTGGATCTGACGAGTTCACACCAGACTGTGATATAGGTCTGGAATTCAGACACGCCTCAATTTGGGATAAGACGGTACTCAGCTCCTCAAAAGTCAGTGTCGATTCGCCAATCACTCGTTTGAGGTGATGCTTGGTGCTTTTAATCCCAGCCTCCCATAGACCTCCAAAGTTAGGAGAATGAGGTGGGATGTAATGCCATTCGGTTCCATTATTAGCCAATATAGGCGCAATTTCACGGGGAAGAGATGCGCATTCATCGCGAAACATTGCTTTAAGCTCTTTTGACGCCCCTACAAAGTTGGTGCCATTGTCGCTGTAAAGGTGACTACAATGACCCCGTCTAGCTACAAAACGTTTAAATGTAGCAAGAAAGCCTTGAGAGGTCAGATCAGAGACCGCATTTATATGCACAGCACGGGTTGCCATGCATACGAACAGACATACGTACCCTTTGTAGGACTTATGTCCACGACCCTTTGCTGTTCTTATTTGAATCGGTCCCGCGTAGTCAACACCTGAATGGAGAAAAGGCTTACTTGGAGTCACTCTGCATGATGGTAACTGACCCATCAATTGGGTTTTTGTTACGGTTGCATGTCGAATACACGTTACGCATTCGCGGATGTGAGCCTTGATCAAACTCTTTCCACGAATAACCCAATATTTAGACCGAAGAAAATTAAGTGTTAATTGGGGTCCACCATGCAGTACACGCTCATGAGCATCTGATATAAGTAATCTTGTCAAATGGGATTGATGAGGAACTATGATGGGATGCTTCATATCATCACTCAGCTGCGAATTTTGGATCCTACCTCCTACTCTCATCAAGTCCTTATCGTCCAAGTAAGGATTCAAAGAAGACAAACCGCTGCTTTTGCTGACGTCTCTTCCGGCTTGTATTGACTTTATTTCCTTTCAGGTAAAATCGAAGTCACCTTACTCAGCACATAAGCTTTTATTTGAAGGGTGAAGTCAGGATCCCATAACGACTGAATATTAACTCTAACCATAAATTTTGACGTTAGATCGCTCTGACCTCCCCCTACACCTGAGATAGACGTTTTAACTGCTATCTTTTTTAACTTCAATAACTGAACAGCAGATTCCGTAATAAAGGAAGCTTGTGAACCCTGGTCTAACAAGGCTCTCAAAACTTGTGGATACCCATTTTTCGATCTAGCCTCAATGACGGCTGTAGCCAGTATGACCTGACTATGATTACTTTTTGCAAAATGGGTTGAAATATGGGGTTCAGCCGTGGTCTCGTTCTGTGGCGTTTCCTTTTCCAATGGAGACACAGAACCGCTCGCCTGTGCTTCTGGATCAGTTTTTAGATGCAAGAGAGTATGATGCTTTTTGTTGCACATTTTACATTTGGTATTGACTCGACAATTAATATTAAGATGACTTGAGCGAAGGCAATTAAAACACAAACCATGAGATTTAACTATTTGACGACGCTGATCGACGGTCTCCTGAGCAAACTTTTTACAATAACACAAGAGATGCTCCTCGGAACAATGTGGACAGGATATTTTTGAAGCTACGTGAAATGCTTTAGTACTACCTTTAGACTTGCTACTTTGAGGTTCTACAAATTCAAAGGCCCGAAAACGTTTATCCAAAAAATCCCGAAAATCCTTGAAGGTGGGAAGTTCCTCGCAAGCTTGACTTATCTGCAATTTCCACTGCTTCCGAGTCTCAACGTCCAACTTGGAGCTAATCAAATAAATAATAATAATATCCCAAGCGTCTATTTGCACCCCTAGATTTGACAATTCATGTAAGCAATCGGTTGTGGTATCTAAAAGCTCTTTGAGAGCAATAGATGACTCAGCCGTCATTTGTTTTTGGTTTAGTAAGCGCTTGAGAATACAATTGGCTAAAAATCTCTTATTATTGTAACGACTGTTTAACAGAGTCCAACATTTCTTATAATTAGCATGCGTAATCGGTATGTGCTTTATGAGTTGTGATGCTTCACCTGACAACTGAGATCTTAAATAGTGTAAACGTTGTACATCATCAAGCGATTGATTACTATCAATTAGTGACAAAAATAAATCTCTAAACGTTGACCATTCCTGATATTTACCACTAAAAACAGGAATTGTTATTTTGGGCAATTTAGCAATAGACCTAATTTGCGGTTGGCTGTGGTCTGGTGAGACATCACTCATTTCAGAAGACTGAGATTTTGGTAAAGCATTTTTAAATTCTACTTTATACGTTATAAAAATGTCTGTAACTGCTTCAAACACATCATTTTTGATGTAACTGGTTGCACTCAATTCACTTTCTGTGTCTCAAAAGCTCTTCATGTCTTCTTGTGAAATCTTCTGTGTGTCAAAAGCTCTTCATGTCTTCTTGTGAAATCTTCAAACTGTTTATCTAACATTTCCAAACGTGAGTCCACATACGCTTGATTTATTCTGTCCTATGGAGATTTTTTGAAGTTAATAAGCCCTTTCTGAATGCGACCTTTAAGATCTTCCAACAGCCTTAACTTAGCTTCCATGATTCCAAATATGGATACTTCGGTGTACGCAAATAATTCGATGTGTCTAATTTTTAAGTGTCAGTTTGGAATTTCACTAAGTGTTTGAATGTCGTAATTTTTCTTAAGTGTTTGAACTGTACTTTAATTCTAGGTGAAATCGGGCATAGACTCGGGGTCTCTTCAATTTTTGACGAATTATTCTAAGTCCCAAGTTTCTTCAAATTTTTCTAAGTCCATGCATTAACTTTAACTTTTTACAAGTCTCTGACACTTGGAACTGTTAATTAAACAAATGTACTCACAGTCTTACGTTGCACTTTGATCACTTTAAACACTTTCCTTTAACGCTCCACTTAGCCTTGTTGACCTCGCTCCGCTCAGCTCAGCTTCGTCGACCACGCTCCGCTTAGCTTCGTAGATCACGCTCGCTTCCTTAGGTCAGCTCAAAACTTGCACCAATTCGACTAACTAGCTGCTTCTTAACTCTCAACTCCGACACCAGAGGGCGCTTTTAGCTTTTCTCAAAAACCGTTCCGGATCGTAGGACCTTATGATCATCGAAGATCTTTTTCGCCCTTTTTGTCGACGAGTAGGCAGGGTATTTTATAGCAATAAAACAACACCACGTACTCAGAACGGAGACATTTATTTTATATTTTCGAGGTATCTTATACCTGGCGTGGTAACGAAACCATATCGCGAATTTAAATCGACCAACGCCATCTATCGAGCCATGAGGTAAACTTTTCATACAAATTGTTTTAGGTTTAGTGAAATATTATAACGTTAACACCACTTCTTATTATAAAAAAAGCCTACCAATATTCGCCAATAATATACATATATATCACTATATTTATATATAGTGATATATATATTATTGGCGAATATTGATATATCACTTATCATTTTTTTGGTATACTTCATTCATATAATTAAATGAGACTGATTTCATACAAATGACTTTTCTTCAAAACCTCATATTTCTATAACATATTAGGGTAATAAATATGATGGGAAAATTGTGAGCCTTGTGTGTGTACCTTTATGTTACATATGACAAACAATTTTGACATGTGAATAACGTTACATGTGAATGCCATGTGAGTTATGGTACAATTAATTTGAAAACAACCCTCTACTCTTTTAGTACTACTAGTACTCTTTTTTTTTTTTTGTGGCGTGAATTTACCTTACAAAAAAGTTACTTCGTTTATACTGATTCAAATTAGGAAACTATTATATAAATCGAGCTTAGATAGTCATTTTTTTGTTTATCCATTTTTGCACTTCACAGACGCGTGTCTCAATTCAAGGCGAAAAACAGGTTTTATTGGGCTCATAATTAACATTAAAAGTGCACTGGATCTATATAATAGGCTGGTTAATGAAAGTAAATTATTACTTTACCCATGTATAAAATAAGCCAAGACCATATCGAGCTTTTTTTTTTCATCCATTAGAGCCAGAGGGGGATTCAATAATAACCCGAATGCGGTACACTTTATAGCAGCATATAAAAGATTATTAGTACGGGCAGAAATCCGTGAGCATGGCATAGGTAATTGCATCCCATTGCAACAAATTAATATTTTAACATACTCTAGTAAAGTTAATCCCACACAAACTATTAATAATTTAACTGCTCAAGGTCTTTACGTGACATTACCGGAAGATGACAGCGACTTCTATGAAGACTTTTTAGAATCAATAAATAATATGCCACTTAATAAATATACTGAAAGTATTGTTGAATACATCGGTGGCTTTACAGCTCGAAAGCTAACACGGTCACTTAGCTGCCTGACCTGCGCTAACTTACTTACCAGTGAGTCAACTAATATGTCTTATAGTAATGAAAACTTGGGGTGGGCTAATTTACCCTTCAAAGGATGTAATTGATTTATTAAAAAAAACCGAACAATTATTAAAACAAAGATTGAAAATTGGAGCAAAATCGGAGAACTATTATTTGTATATTTACAAATTTTTGTTAGACCTTTTTGATACAAGAAATATTTTTGTATTTGATCCTGAGCACGACACAAACCACAAATCACTTTTAATTAAAAGTGTGATAAAATGTTATTTAGATTTAAGATATAGATATCACGGGAAAAAAATAACTGAAAGGATAACTTTAAGAAATTATTTAAATAAAACTGTTTTATTTAGAAACGAATAATTACATTTTGGAAAGCCCTTTGGTATGGGACGCAACCTGTATCAGCCTGTATCCGCCGTAACATACCCTAGTTGACACCCTTGCTTAATCCCACCTTTCTAGCACGGCAGACTTTATTGTATTTCACCTTATTGGTGTGCTTAATACTAATTACAAATTGATATTATTCTATCTATTGGAAATAAAATGGTTCTCCCATTAAATGCTTAGTATTGATTTCTGAAAACATAATATTAAATAATATTATTATTATGAATTTATATATCTCGTAAATTCATAATAATAATATTATTATTATGAATTTATATATCTCGTAAATTCATAATAATAATATTATTTAATATTATGTATTATTTTGCCATAAGTATACGATGCGCAAAGCGATCCCCACTCTACCGCCGAGCGCTCAAGATCCGTGCCGGTAACTATAATTTCCACGCGCGCACGCGTTATCATCTTTTAGTTCATGTCCTCTCTTATTCTTTAGTCATCTGTTTAAATTCCAATGTAGCATGTGCAAAGGAACTTGTCTGATCCATTCTGAAGATTACAAGGATCCACAGCAAGTAAATTTAAATATAGCTGCAACCACGGGAATCATTGCTTCCGGCATTGGATACTCTTCATTTGAGGAATTATGTTCTTCCATGAATGTACCGTCATTTTCTTCAAAATATTATTTGAAATTGCAAAATGATGTTTATGCAAAATGGGAGAAAACTGCTAGTGAGTCTTTGGCGGCTGCTGCAGCAAAAGAAAAATAAATAGCGCTCGCAGAGGGAAGAACAAAGAACAGTTACCCCGTCATTGACGTATATGCCTGACGGCTCATTGTGTACTAGGTCTTACGGAACAAATTATAAATCTACATCGGGTACGGCAGCAATAATTGGCAGAAAAACTGGCCAAGTTCTATATCTTGGAGTAAAAAATAAATATTGCTTGGTGTGTACCAGAGCCGCAAACAGAACGGTCGATCCGAAACAGCATGTCTGTTTCAGAAACTATGAAGGTTCTTCGAGCTCAAAGGAAACTCAAATTATAGTCGAAGGGTTAAAATCCTCAATTCCAATGTATGGACTCATATACGGCAGAATGATAGGAGATGGTGACGCTTCAACCTACGCTAAAATTCTGAACGCCAAACCGTACGAAAATCAGAATCTGACCGTTGAAAAAATTGAGTGCAAAAAGTTACGTGGACTTACCACAGAAACTAAATATATGTTGGTACATCGGAAAACGCTGACCAATATAAAAATTATGTCAATGCGAAAAGCAATTGTGAATTCCATAAAACACCATAAAGTTTCCCAGAGTCCTAGGCATGTAGCTATATCGGTACTACATAATGATATTATTAACTCTTTGGCACATGCTTACGGTGATCACAGAATGTGCCAAAGTTACTTCTGTGACAAAAAAACAACTTGAGTGAGGAGTTTAAAAAAAAATAAAATTCGACGTTTGCATTTAGAATAAATGCAATTATTTCCAACATTGCTGCGAAATCGCGAAGTCTAATAGAAGACGTAGACACTAATACTGTCGAATGTTTCAATAATGTAATAGCTAAGTTTATTGGGGGAAATGAACAAAAGACATGTCTGGTGGAGCAATGGGCGATTGTCTAGGTAGTCAAAGAAAATGTTCAGTAATGATTGTTATATTATTATAATCGTCGCATTTTATAGTTTATCAATTAATCAGTTTCAGGAGTCAGGATCTTGCGCAAACTGGTGAAAACCAGGTTTATATGCTGGGTATTTTTCTTAGTTTTTTTTAGTATAACGCCATCTGTGAGCAAATACAGATACTAATTGGTGGCCTTTGTGAGGTTAATGAAACATTTAATATTTTGTATTTAATATTTTGTACTTACATTTTTTTCATTTCATCACAAAGCGATCTTATTCTTTATTGTACACATAAATGCACATATTATGATATTGGTATCAGCTTTAATTTCTATCTTCAATACCCATAATATTATTTATATTTAGCTACTTGTGTGGTGCCGGACTGTCTGTGTGGTGCCGGACTTAAAGAATACCACCACCCCTTACTTCCCGTGGGTGTCGTAAAAGGCGACTAAGGATCGTACCGGAGAATGGGCAGCAGCGTTCTTTATGTATTCCACCACCATACCATACTGCGATCGCCAACCCGCCTGCCAAGCGTGGCGATTATGGCAAACCCTCCCAAAATTGGGGGAGGCCTGTGTTCAGCAGTGGACATCTATCGGCTGAAACGACGACTTGTTGGTACTGAATTGGGATTATATTAAATAAAACTACGTATGTATTTGTTGCCAAACAAATTCTTTTATTATACATAAATAAAATGATAAAAATAGTAAACGTCTTCTAGAGACACCAAAACATTGTTGTTATTATAAGTATACAGCGGCTTACTAGCTCGCTTGTAATTTGGTAGGCTTACAGCTAATGTTGTACGAGCACCTCGTTGTGCTACTGGTGATAATGGAGGTGGTAGTGGTAGCGGCGGCGGTGTTGGTGGGACGGCCCGTGGTAGTGGTGGTGTTGGTGGAAGAGGCTGTGGTGGCGGCGGTGTTGGTGATCCAAGTTCCACGGTTGGAACAACATCCTCTTGTAAGTCCCTTGATAAATCATGAATCAGGCGTCGTTTCGCTCGAACCTAACAGGCTTGACATGCATATATTGTTGCTATATCCTGAAAATATTATTACATTTTATTACATGGCATGACATAACTGGCGACATGTGGGGTGTACTACTGGTTTACCACTCCCAAATCCTTCGGGGATCGCTGGCGTGATGTCGTGTTTTATATGACGGACACTCCTTCCCTTTTTCTTGATAGTCGTTTCCATTGCTCGTCTTTCCAGTTTTGACGGATCTATCCAATTTATTTACCCATTTTCTTTCAAAGACCTTTCCTACTTATTATAAAAATAAATAATTTACCTGATGATTATTATCATTGGAAATAAGGGGTACTAAAGGGTTGTCCACTGCAAAAGTATAGAAACGTCGGCGTCTTGGATTTCTGCTGAGTCCGGCTGAGATACCCATGACATAGTAATCACTCATTGTCAGCAACTTCGGTATTTAATCAATTATAACAATCGTGACAAGCGTATCCATCTAATGGGAGCTGGAACAATAACAAATGTCATTGTATTTTTGAAATTATAACACAACTAACTGCTCAATGTACTGCCTTTAGGTACTGCATGGTTTACGCCACTGCCGTAGCATAGAGGCGTACCTGATTTGCTAACCATCTTGCCACTTGCAGGCGTAACGCGAGCCCTCACACGATATGTCTGCGAATCCTCATCATAATATCCAAATTGAAAGGAAAAGCAGAATCCTTTAGGAAAAGCAATAGTAATCGTGTCTAGAATCAATGTCAGTCCGTGTAGAATATATCAATAATACAAAATAATCGCACAGTAAGGAAGGAACGCATACACGCAACTTGGAAGCGCAATGTAAGGAAAGCCAGCAATAAATACAAAGACGACTTTTAAAATACTGAAAAAAATAACTAGTAATAATAAGTCAATCTCACAGAGCATGTTCAATTATTTGACTCACAAAGACGACTCTAATTTAAACTAACAGAAAAATACATTTAAATAAAGAGTTAGTAGAATTTCTTGGAACTTTATGTCAGATACGTCATCGCAATCCTCTAGAAGGAGTAGAGTGAGACAAGGTTCCAAAAAAAGAGAAACAAAGGCAGAACAACATTACAAAATAGATACCAAGAGTATATACGATTCTTCAGAAGAAGAGTTAGATTCTAAAAGTTCAGTCAGATCATTCAAATCAGTAGCAATGGATTCCTCACCCTCTGAGATCAATGTATCAGATGTGTCAAAAGCTCTAAACAGGATCTCCACTGACATCGTTAATGAGACACAGTTTGCAGCCTCAGTGAACAATTTCTTAACAGAATGCTCAGGGAAGCTTGTAGATTGGATAAACAACACCATAGCCTTCTCTGGTTTTGATGCTGTCAAAATGAGGAAGACTATCCTATCTAAGGTAGGGGCTGGAGGCATAATTGTATGCGTTTTAGTAGGTCTGGTCAGAGGAAATAATGTCGACAGGATAAGCAAAACAATGAAGAATCCCGAGTTTCTACCCCAATTTAAGAATGCTGTAAAGGCCTTGATAGCTACAGAAGAAAATAAAATTCAAATAATAAAATATAATAAAAAAACGATGACCAAAACTATAAACAAAAATAGTAATTGGTTCTACCAAATCCAAGGACAACTTCATATCACAGGACAGCGTGTGTGTCTCCTTGGGATCTGGGCAGGAGAGAATGAACCTATACACACAGAGCGCATTGAAAAAGTTGACGAATTCTGAAAAAAAAAAGGAGCCAAAGCTGGTACAATTTTATTTGAAATGCCTGCTACCAGAATTAGTCGACAGCAGACATGAACGTGGTATGCCCATTAGAGATCTGACATTGCAAAATAAAGAAAACATGCAGCCCAATAAATGCACATCGTCATCATTGTCAGAATCACACCCAGGTCCAAGCTCACGCATGGTCAATATTGATCAATTTTGAATTATACATATGATTAAACTTAGGACTTTTCAAAATAAGAAACGATTTCCATAATATAAATACACGTAGTAAAAATGAAATTGTGATAATTCATAATATACCCATGCAAATTGAGAATGACTCGGGTTTGATTAGTTACATAAAAAAAACATACAAAGACGACTCTAATTTAAACTAACAGAAAAATACATTTAAATAAAGAGTTAGTAGAATTTCTTGGAACTTTATGTCAGATACGTCATCGCAATCCTCTAGAAGGAGTAGAGTGAGACAAGGTTCCAAAAAAAGAGAAACAAAGGCAGAACAACATTACAAAATAGATACCAAGAGTATATACGATTCTTCAGAAGAAGAGTTAGATTCTAAAAGTTCAGTCAGATCATTCAAATCAGTAGCAATGGATTCCTCACCCTCTGAGATCAATGTATCAGATGTGTCAAAAGCTCTAAACAGGATCTCCACTGACATCGTTAATGAGACACAGTTTGCAGCCTCAGTGAACAATTTCTTAACAGAATGCTCAGGGAAGCTTGTAGATTGGATAAACAACACCATAGCCTTCTCTGGTTTTGATGCTGTCAAAATGAGGAAGACTATCCTATCTAAGGTAGGGGCTGGAGGCATAATTGTATGCGTTTTAGTAGGTCTGGTCAGAGGAAATAATGTCGACAGGATAAGCAAAACAATGAAGAATCCCGAGTTTCTACCCCAATTTAAGAATGCTGTAAAGGCCTTGATAGCTACAGAAGAAAATAAAATTCAAATAATAAAATATAATAAAAAAACGATGACCAAAACTATAAACAAAAATAGTAATTGGTTCTACCAAATCCAAGGACAACTTCATATCACAGGACAGCGTGTGTGTCTCCTTGGGATCTGGGCAGGAGAGAATGAACCTATACACACAGAGCGCATTGAAAAAGTTGACGAATTCTGAAAAAAAAAAGGAGCCAAAGCTGGTACAATTTTATTTGAAATGCCTGCTACCAGAATTAGTCGACAGCAGACATGAACGTGGTATGCCCATTAGAGATCTGACATTGCAAAATAAAGAAAACATGCAGCCCAATAAATGCACATCGTCATCATTGTCAGAATCACACCCAGGTCCAAGCTCACGCATGGTCAATATTGATCAATTTTGAATTATACATATGATTAAACTTAGGACTTTTCAAAATAAGAAACGATTTCCATAATATAAATACACGTAGTAAAAATGAAATTGTGATAATTCATAATATACCCATGCAAATTGAGAATGACTCGGGTTTGATTAGTTACATAAAAAAAACATACAAAGACGACTCTAATTTAAACTAACAGAAAAATACATTTAAATAAAGAGTTAGTAGAATTTCTTGGAACTTTATGTCAGATACGTCATCGCAATCCTCTAGAAGGAGTAGAGTGAGACAAGGTTCCAAAAAAAGAGAAACAAAGGCAGAACAACATTACAAAATAGATACCAAGAGTATATACGATTCTTCAGAAGAAGAGTTAGATTCTAAAAGTTCAGTCAGATCATTCAAATCAGTAGCAATGGATTCCTCACCCTCTGAGATCAATGTATCAGATGTGTCAAAAGCTCTAAACAGGATCTCCACTGACATCGTTAATGAGACACAGTTTGCAGCCTCAGTGAACAATTTCTTAACAGAATGCTCAGGGAAGCTTGTAGATTGGATAAACAACACCATAGCCTTCTCTGGTTTTGATGCTGTCAAAATGAGGAAGACTATCCTATCTAAGGTAGGGGCTGGAGGCATAATTGTATGCGTTTTAGTAGGTCTGGTCAGAGGAAATAATGTCGACAGGATAAGCAAAACAATGAAGAATCCCGAGTTTCTACCCCAATTTAAGAATGCTGTAAAGGCCTTGATAGCTACAGAAGAAAATAAAATTCAAATAATAAAATATAATAAAAAAACGATGACCAAAACTATAAACAAAAATAGTAATTGGTTCTACCAAATCCAAGGACAACTTCATATCACAGGACAGCGTGTGTGTCTCCTTGGGATCTGGGCAGGAGAGAATGAACCTATACACACAGAGCGCATTGAAAAAGTTGACGAATTCTGAAAAAAAAAAGGAGCCAAAGCTGGTACAATTTTATTTGAAATGCCTGCTACCAGAATTAGTCGACAGCAGACATGAACGTGGTATGCCCATTAGAGATCTGACATTGCAAAATAAAGAAAACATGCAGCCCAATAAATGCACATCGTCATCATTGTCAGAATCACACCCAGGTCCAAGCTCACGCATGGTCAATATTGATCAATTTTGAATTATACATATGATTAAACTTAGGACTTTTCAAAATAAGAAACGATTTCCTTAATATAAATACACGTAGTAAAAATGAAATTGTGATAATTCATAATATACCCATGCAAATTGAGAATGACTCGGGTTTGATTAGTTACATAAACAATTACAAATCATTCAATGAAGAATTGTTTTTTCCTTTTACTGTTTTTGTAAGCTTAATAAAAATAATATTATGTATTTAAAGTTTCACTTACCTAAATGTAACTGTCGTTCTTTGGCTGATATGCTTTTTCTAAGATGAGTGTCTAAATGGGTTATTTTTCCTTGAACCTTATAGAGAAGTAGATCAAATGTTTCTCTGGTCATACGCAGATATTCGTAAAATTTTTCATCAAAATTACGCAATTGTTTATACAGAACATTAAATTCCCCATGACTTGACCGTGACTTATTTATGTCGTGAACCCAACATGACGGATAAGGCCGTAAAATAGTATATTTCAAAGATGAATTTTCTGTAAGTTGTTATAAGATACCATTTTTTTAAATAACATTTTATTTGCCTTAGAAAAAAAATCTTGAATTGAAAAGTTTTGTTTTTACGATGAAAAGACCAGAATTGGAAAAAATCTCCTGTATAAAAATGTATGACACCAAAGTGGACTATTATTTTAAAAACTTGTAAAATTACTAAGGTTTGCAAATTGGTATAAAACTTACGTCTAGTCCTTGCGGTTACAAAGATATTGCTATGAATGTGATGAAGAAGACAGAACAGAAATTAAAATGGTACAATCGTAACTTTTCTTTCTCGTAATGGCTTATGCTTGTAATCTAAGCATGTGGTTAAGCGTGTAGCGTAATTCCGAGCCGATGACGTCATCTGTTCGGAATTTGGGACCTGCGGAGTTGCACCTCACTCAGTGTGAATGGGATAGATAGCCCCGCTTTTGTATTTTTGGTAAATCGGTGTCTTTGTGCGGGTATTTTTTTTCCTTCACCCTTCACTCATACAGGGCTTCGTTGTTGCATGATTTTATTTGTTTAGTTGACACGAATCTCTCTTCGAGATACGTCAGACTACTTTCGCTCCCGCTGTGCCTAACTGTTGTGTTCCTTAAAATTAAACTTGTGCTGTGTGTTTGGACTTTGCTTTGCCTAACGATTTGGAACTGTTTGTGTTTTGGACGAATGACTTGGCAATCCTACGGACTTCGAAAACAATCGTTTGTGTGAGGTTGTATGTGTGTGCAGTAGTACGATGCCTCGTTACGAGTACACGCCACGGGAGTATGCCGAAATGCATTTTATCTACGGAGAAGCAAGAGGTAATGCCAGGGCGGCCGCAAGATTGTATCGTGAAAGATACCCGAACCGGGATCGACATCCCGACTATCGCGTATTCATTAGAGTGCATAACGCGCTTATTGAGGGAAGAATTCTTGGCACCGGAGTTGGGGGTGCCAGTGAAGGGCGACCGTCACAAGTCAATGACGAAATTATTATTCGAGAAATCGAGGAAGATTCGTCGGTCTCAATTCGCGTCATAGCGCAACACACAGGTATTCCAAGATCGACGGTAGGTACATCGAGTTCTAAAAAGGCACTGGTTGCACCCATATCACGTGCAACGTGTTCAAACGCTGACGTCACGTGATTACCCGCAAAGAGTAGCATTTTGCCAAAGGATGCTTAGAATGATACGGGCGGACCCACAGTTTTTTAATAAAATTTTATGAGGCTCATTCCATGTAACGGGTGTTACAGGTCGTACACTTCTACTTGACGATTAATTAATGATGCAAGAAGAAAACATTTACATTTTATTAGCTTAACACCCTCCACCTAGGATTATTTTTCGTCATCTGTATTGAAATTAACAGTTACAGGCAGCAGTAAAGAAATTAAGAGCAAGATATGTGCGTAACGGGCGTTACAAGATTTTGTCTCATACTTCCGGCTTAATCGCAACAAAAGCAAAAGTCTGCGAAATGTTTTACTTTACATTGGTAAAAAAAATGTGAACACAAAGCTAAATAGATTCTGAATTTCATAGACTACTCATATTAAAACAAAAATACAAACAGGATTTTTCGTAGAAATATAAAACTGTAACGGGTGTTACAGCTGAATGTAACGGGTGTTACGAGTACAAAATTAAACCAATTTTTGTAGTAATAAATGTTTATTTAATCAAATTTTTGGCATTTAAACAATAAAGGAACTTCTATTATGCCTACTGCTCACTAACATCAATACTTTTGGAAAAACTGTAATAGGTTCGGTCCCCTTTTATTTGTAACTCAGGGCTAGCCAATATGCATATGATGTTCGTAAAAAGAACGTCTGAAATATCATTTTCATTGCTTATGAATGTATTAGCTGTGACCTTCTTTAGGAACATCACCCGTACATCTCCCTCGCATGGAGAACTTTGGCATATACCTGCATACCTATACTCTTTTTTCTTTTTACCCTCAGCGAGTATTCTGACCAAAACGAAGACACCTGCATTAATATCTTTGGCATGTACCCAACTATGTGAATTGCACTCATCTTCAGAGTCCGAGTATACCTCACTATAACGAAGTTTTCTTTTAATACTACGAACTGATTCCAGCATGCCACCTGAAAATCTCGCTGGCAAGTCATGAAGAGGAATGCGACAAATAACTTTTTCATTGTTTTTTTTCTTTTCTTCAATATTAGACATGACATTTGCGGGTATTTCCTTTTCAGCTTCCTTCTCTAACACCCTTTCAGCCTCTATGTCTACTTTTCCGAGTTCCATATTTATATCTTCATTTTCACAATGCTCTTCTTTGTCAAAATTTTCTTTTTCGATTCCAGCCATTAGAGTAGCAAGTGGTTGTGAATCCTCACTGTCGTAATCAGAATCTTGTCCTCCAGTGCCTCCTTTTATCCTGACAATGACAACTGATGAATCCGATTTCGATGTCCGCGCTATTGCAATAGAAACGTCATCTATCACTTTAAAATGATGTTGGGCTTGAATTCCTTTGATAGGAAGGACATCTTTCCAAAGGGTATCTAGTAGATTTTTTTCGTCATCGATATCAATTTTTGACACATATGAGATGTGTATGCCTTTCACTTCTCTTTTCACAAACAGATAGAAGTCTCCTGCAGAGTTTAGAATAACTTTTCTGCCCTTTACACCTGTCCATGCTACTCTCTTTACAGTCCCGCCCAGCCCATCAACTGCTCCTTTTCCATGAGACGCAGCAAAAAATTCCCATTGGAGTTGGTCAAGGTTAGCATACTCTTTTAAATTACTAAGAAGAGCCAGCACATAGCGGTTTTTAAATTGTGCCGCGCAATTGTCACTAAAAATTCTAACAGTCTTTATGGAATTATTGACCTCTTTCAAATAGTCAAATATATGTTTTAAAAATGTCCACACTGCGTATTTGGTGTGAGATGTATCGTCACTCACTATGACAATAGGCTTTATTTCCTGACCAGACAGCCAGATACAGCAAGTAAATATTGTTACTTGATCATGGCTCCAATGAGCACTCTGGATCTCATCCTGGCAAACAAGAGCGTAATTTTCGCCGAAATCGAGTTGGACTACTGCTTCATAGTCTTGCAAACTTTGTTTTGACTCTTCAAAAGAAATCGATTGTACTTTCTTGACATAGCAATGTATCTTGAACTTTTCCATATTGTCTTTTAACTGTTTAAGAACTGCTTTGCAAGACATAGTCCTAGTTTCAACTTTCGGACGACCTCCTAAATTGGCCCATTCTTTCCAAGATATGGTTTCGTTTAAATCTTCATTACCTTTAAATTTGTCCCAGAAATCTTTTGGGCAGTCTTTGCATAAGCTAAGCATGCATGTTTCATTTTCAGGACTGCAAGTGATGGAGTTAATCAATTCTTTGTGAGTTTTAGGGAATTCTCTCAAACATTTTCCAAGACTTTCCACTTTGTTAATAATGTTGGAGTGCTGAGCACAGACGCACACAACATGAGATGTGTACGCAACTGGCAGCACTTCGGCCGGCCGCAAGCTGTAAAAAACGGACTTGCCAATATTAATCTCGGGATTTTGGTCTTTGAAGCATTCGTAAGCTTCTCGAATTGTAACGACCATATGCCTGCCTCTTCTGTTTTTTAGTTTTTTTGCCAGTTACGTGATCCTTCACAGTTTTGCAATCTTTTATACCCGGAGCCTGCCGACTTATATCGTCCCTGTAGTAGAAATCCCGTACAGCTTTTTCAGCGCTCTCGTCTTTTGTTTTCTTTTGATGTTTACCTAAATCACAACCCAGTATTTCTGATGCAAGTTTTTTCACAACAGCTACTTTTTTGAGTGGAGAGTCTGGAAGATTCTTTTTTAATTTTCTAACAGCTTTCCCAAAAGTCTGCAAACATTTATAACTGCCCATAGAAGAAGACGAAATCGAATCTATACTTTTTGCAGCTTTCAGTTTCTCTCTGAAAGCTCTAACACGGTCTCTAGTTTTTTGTCTAGTTATAGCTTTTAAGTTTGGATCTTGTGCAATTTTTTCTTTATCAGCTTCTCTTCTTTTTCTGTCCCTCTCCTTTTCTTTTTGCAGGTGTTCCGCATGTTTTTCGGGATTTTCTTTCAGGTTTTGTCTATATTTCTTCATTCTATCTTTCGCTGAAGGCATCGTTAATCTAAAACAATAGCAAACACAACCTAAGCAAAGCAAACCGTACCGCATTAAGCGCCAGATATTTTTTAGGGGCCCGCTAATAAATCACGTAATTATGTTAAATTTTCGGCGTTTTTGCTGAAATGTAACAGCTGTTAAGCCATGTTAGAGACCTGTCGGGTTCTCAGAGGCTGCTTGAACAACTCTGACACTAGAGGTAGCCAGTTAGGTACTTACACAATAAGAAGTAAGAATAACATACAAATAAATTCAACCCAGTTCATAGCAAAATGAAAAATGTTAATGATGTGCGCGAAAAGACACCCAAAACCGTGTCAATGTAATTTATGGAGAACTCCAAAATGTTAAAACCTTCAAAAGCTTCACCAAACTAGCAAATTAACTTTTCATTAGTTTTTAACAAGCCATATCAAAATTTAGTAACACCCGTTACGTAACGGGTGTTACACACCATTACCCGCCAATATTTCACAAGCAAATAAGTCAATCATCAAATAAATAGCAAATATTAGTAGTTCTCAATCATAACCTTACTTTCTCAAATGCATTTTATAATGCGTGCATTAACTTAGTCGCTAAATAAACGAATACACTTTTTTTGTAACGGGTGTTACAGGGATGAGGCATCATTTAAAAGTTAAATAAATCGAAATAATTATTAAACTTACCAAATAATATTTCACACACCAGCTGCTAGAAACCTTTTCTTTTCTAATGGCGGGACGCGTAATGTCAATCTGACAGTAGTTTTCTTTTTTTCGGTGTTGCCAGTTATGATTAAAATAAACCACCATCAATCATACATAGCAACCTAACTTTAACATGTAAAAAAATAATAAAATCAAAAACTAATTAAAAAATTTATGATGTTTTATTAAAATATGGGGTTTTAAGATTATCCTCAGATACATTTTAATTTAAAAACAGCATTTAAAAAAAATATGTTGCGGTAGCGTTTTCCATGGAATTACCCATGAAGTGACGAGTCTTCATGCCGGCGAGATGGATATCTCAATTTGCATAATTTGCACAGTTGGCAGCTGGTAAACCCACATTTGATGCGAGAGGACAGGAGCCAACATCAATTTAAAATAAATTTATGGGCAGGAATAATAAATGGGCAAATAATAGGGCCCTTTGAAGTACCAGCAACTCTAAACGCCGAATACTATCTGCATTTTTTAAGGAATGAGTTGCCAAAGTTATTAGAAAATATTCCAGAAGACGTGCGGCAAGCAATGTGGTTACAAAATGATGGTTGCCCCGCTCACTATGCGACGGCAGTAAGGGCGCAACTCAATGAAACTTACCCTGACAGATGGATCGGCCGATTAGGACCAATTTTGTGGCCTCCGCGATCTCCGGATTTAAATCCCTTAGATTTTTTTTATTGGGGATGTTTAAAAGACAAAGTTTACAAACAACGAATAACGTCGGAAGAAGAATTACGTCAGCGCATCCAATCTGCTGTATCAGAAATAAACAACAGCCATTTTGTCCGTCGGATAAGAGCTTCCTTTATTAGAAGGTGCAGACTTTGCATTCTCGTAGGGGGACGTCAGTACTTTGAACATTTACTGTAAAAACAAAATAAACGATTTATTTGTATTTTTTTTTTAATTTAACCTATTAATTTTTTTCATACACTGAGATACCTAAACATTTTTAAGAAAATAGTTGAATTGTGCACACTTTTTCAAAGGAGATGTTTCATTTCCGGCCATAAGATGTACCTTTATCGAAAAATAGGGAAAAATACCACGAATTGAGCAAAAATATTCTTTCTTGCATTTAAGCCTGATTTGTTGTGCACAAAGAGTAATAGTTTTTCAAGTTATTGCCATATTCTAGGCAACATGGCGTCATCGTTTGCATTGACTGCTTTCGTTCTAAAATCATGTCACATGAAAACATAATTCACGTAAACATTAAATATGAAAGGTATGTCTTCCTGTACTATTAAGAATAATTATTATTCTCATAAACATCTGTTCCGACTAATAATAAGCAAGTGTGACGATTTCATCGTTAAAAATAAATTATTTATTCTATTTTTCTGAGGTGTACTTCTGAACGAAATATTCAAAATGACATTTTGTTTTTTGTTGAGTGTCACGTCAATGTCAGTCAGTCAGTCTCGTTCTTCTCGACTTTCGTGGCTTTTGGTGTTCTTTCGCGTCAAAGACTACAATATAATGTTTCGCGTCTTCTCATTTATTTTTTATTTCCTACGACTTTGGCTTTGTTTAACGGTTCCTACGACTTTGGCTTTGTTTAACGGTTTTGTGATATCTGCTCATTCTTGGATTGACTTTGGCTTTGTTTATCGGTACTCGAATTCAGAATCTGCGATTTGGATTTGTCTGCCCATTGGAAATCTTCTGTTTTTACTCACACTAAAGGTAAATGAATGAAAAAATAGTTACAAGACAGTTGGAGAGGATTAAGTTAGGAACACTTTATAGTACCCATTAACATTTACTGTATGTCTGTTACAGGTTTTTTTTTGTTTGTTACAAAATGGCTTGTGTGAAGTGCAACAGAGCTATGCTCAGTGATGAAAGGCAATATATTGCAGCAGATTTAGGTCCAGAGCTTTTGTTTATTATTGAACAAGACATGGCTCATGAGGTGAGAATATATTTTCAGACAAACAGTTTTGTACACTTGCGACTTTGAATATACAATATGTTGATTTGCATCCTCGTCAAAGTTCAGGAGGTTGTCATAAAATACATAAATAATCAATTGAAGTACGTTATGGGGCAATAACTAGTAAGCGCTGCTTTTTTTTTGTTGTTGAAATTTAACAGTATTTCAGAATTATTATTACACCCTTAATTCATTACAAATAAAACAGAATCACCCGACTACGCACACAGCGACAATGCATGCAGCTGTTTTTCCCCGAAATGGTAGCGCCGCGCCGTCGCGCCGCGTAGCAATGACCCGACCGGTAGCAATAATTTTACCTAATTTTATTTCGAAAATCACCTACATTATTGTCATAAATTTCGCTTGATAATTAACTCATTTTTGAGCATCATTGGAATACGGAAATCTTACTAATGACAGTAATACTAGTGCGCCAAAGAAAAGTTCACTGACCTGTTATCAGATGATTAATAATATCCTTCAACCTAAAGTTTTCGTAGTAATTTTGTTTTTATTTGTGGATTAAATTGGTTGATTTGAAACTTTCCTTCCTACATAACGGGCTTAGGGCCGGCAATAATACCTACCTTAGTTAGTGTACCGATCTACTACCCCACGTTAGACAAGTAGAAACTAGTGTTCTCATTAAGGATGAAGAGTTAAAACCCGAAGATACCACAGTATTCTTAGGCATAACGTTGGATGCCAAGCTTCAATGGGGCCCCCATATAGATAAATTGTCAAAAAAGCTTAGCTCTGCAGCATACGCCGTTAGGAAAATTCGTGATTTGACTGATTTAGAGACAGCCCGTTTAGTTTACTTTAGTTATTTTCATAGTGTGATGTCGTACGGTATTCTGTTGTGGGGAAATGCCGCCGATATTCAGACAATTTTTATTTTACAAAAAAGGGCAATTCGTTCTATTTATAAATTAAGTCCTAGACACTCCCTCAGAGACAAATTTAAAGAGATTAATATAATGACTGTGCCTTCTCAGTACATTTATGATAATCTTTTGTATGCACATAAAAATATTAATCTGTTTAAAAAATACAGTGATATCCATAACATAAATACTAGGAACAAACACAAATTTGTTGTTCCTACAACAAGGCTCAAGAAAATAGGTGGCTCGTTTAGATGCCAATGTATACATTTTTATAATAAACTTCCTAGCCACATTCAAGAACTAAGCCTAAATAAATTCAAAGCTTTTATAAAGCGAAAACTATGCCAGAAAGCCTATTATACTGTAAAAGACTATATTGAGGACAAAAAGGCTTGGGATTGAGCTGCTCCAATAGGTTTAGACAGTGAATGTTATTTTGCAATTTTTACACTTTAATATTTTCTTTTTTTTTTAAGTATCTATTTACTTACACAATGACATGTACATTTACTGTATAAAGTATTATATTATTTTAATTATTGTGAATGTGAGGACTATGTGGGTCATTGTTTACATTTTAATCGTGGTCTGGCAGTTTGAGTAGTTTATGCGGCCTACCCAAATGTCCTGTCTTTGGTATTGTTCGTCGAATCGTTGAGCTCCTGAAGTTCTGAGTTGAGCTGCACGGTTACTGACAAATGCGTGCACTGACTGGACAGGTCCACTCAATCTGTGTGGTTCTTTCCTCAAAAGATCTTTTCAGACACTAATCTACATGGTCCTCAAAGGTTATGTCCGGATTTTTATATACACATTGACATTGATGAATTTTATTTAGACAATGACATGAATATTTACTTTGTAAAGTATTTTTTTTTTTTTTTTTTTCATTTAATTATTGTGAATGTGAGGACTATGTGGGTCATTTTTTTTTTTTCTGTGTTCCTTCTTAGTTTTAATCATGATCTGGCAGTTTGAGTAATTTACGCGGCCTACCCAAATGTCCTTTCTTTGGTATTGTTCGTCGAATCGTTGAGCTCCTCATTTCTGAGTCCAGCTGCACGATTTTTGACAAATGCGTGCACTGATTGGACAGGTCCGCTCAATCTGTGTGGTTCTTTCCTCAAAAGACCATTTCAGACATCAATCTACATGGTCTTCACACGATCTGACCAAGATTTTGTCTGGACTTTAAAAGAGATTGTGACCTCTGAGTTTGTTTCGGCCTTTCTTCTCAGAGTAGTCAGATAGGAAACGCCGACCACATCTAGTTTTAAAAAATATGATGACGTGTAAAAGTGTTTGTAAAAACCTACTTACAGAAAATAAATCATTTATCATTTATCATTTACTAAGTCTAAAAATGATGTTTTCTACGTTTGATGAAATGGAAAGACGTGCTAGTTAAGTATAAGTACGTGGTATACTTACTTTCAACTCTTAGGTAAACACTCGTCCATCCACAGGATGTTGGCGTCTTGGTGTTCCAGGAACCAGCGACCAAAATGTAACCTGCACAGCATTATCACCTGGGTGAATGTCTTGTGCCCGATCGGGATACATTTCCACGAACATCCGGATGGCTCCACGTAGGCTGTCTCCACTGATGGCGACCATCTCCACCAACTCGGCATTTGAGTAATTGTCCGTCATCACACTTTGTAACTACGTCTCGATGTACGGAAATTCGCAAAGCGCACTCGCGAACACTTCGGCGAGTTCAATCACACTGTCGGCGCCGGCGCCGCGGCGCGCGGCGCCGGCGGGGAAAAGGGGCGTGGCTAGGAGCGGCGCGGGAGAGTGTGATTGGAGGATGGGATTGATTACCTACGAATTTATAGAATGAGAGTTGCAGGAATGGTTTGCATTTGTGTGTGTGTGAAGCGCGGTTATAGGGCTAGTAACAGACAGGCCGCGTTTAAATACGGCTGGTTCACACTTACGGATTTCCTTAAATAAGAAAATAAAATAAAAAAATACCTACTCATTTTATTGTTGATTTGGGTCGAGAATCATTAGCATAATTACGTCCTTGAATTTGACTAGGATGCAAATTAACACATTGTATAGTATAACTGAACATATAATAAATGTAACAGATCATTCAAATCAGTAGCAATGGATTCCTCACCCTCTGAGATCAATGTATCAGATGTGTCAAAAGCTCTAAACAGGATCTCCACTGACATCGTTAATGAGACACAGTTTGCAGCCTCAGTGAACAATTTCTTAACAGAATGCTCAGGGAAGCTTGTAGATTGGATAAACAACACCATAGCCTTCTCTGGTTTTGATGCTGTCAAAATGAGGAAGACTATCCTATCTAAGGCAGGGGCTGGAGGCATAATTGTATGCGTTTTAGTAGGTCTGGTCAGAGGAAATAATGTCGACAGGATAAGCAAAACAATGAAGAATCCCGAGTTTCTACCCCAATTTAAGAATGCTGTAAAGGCCTTGATAGCTACAGAAGAAAATAAAATTCAAATAATAAAATATAATAAAAAAACGATGACCAAAACTATAAACAAAAATAGTAATTGGTTCTACCAAATCCAAGGACAACTTCATATCACAGGACAGCGTGTGTGTCTCCTTGGGATCTGGGCAGGAGAGAATGAACCTATACACACAGAGCGCATTGAAAAAGTTGACGAATTCTGAAAAAAAAAAGGAGCCAAAGCTGGTACAATTTTATTTGAAATGCCTGCTACCAGAATTAGTCGACAGCAGACATGAACGTGGTATGCCCATTAGAGATCTGACATTGCAAAATAAAGAAAACATGCAGCCCAATAAATGCACATCGTCATCATTGTCAGAATCACACCCAGGTCCAAGCTCACGCATGGTCAATATTGATCAATTTTGAATTATACATATGATTAAACTTAGGACTTTTCAAAATAAGAAACGATTTCCATAATATAAATACACGTAGTAAAAATGAAATTGTGATAATTCATAATATACCCATGCAAATTGAGAATGACTCGGGTTTGATTAGTTACATAAACAATTACAAATCATTCAATGAAGAATTGTTTTTTCCTTTTACTGTTTTTGTAAGCTTAATAAAAATAATATTATGTATTTAAAGTTTCACTTACCTAAATGTAACTGTCGTTCTTTGGCTGATATGCTTTTTCTAAGATGAGTGTCTAAATGGGTTATTTTTCCTTGAACCTTATAGAGAAGTAGATCAAATGTTTCTCTGGTCATACGCAGATATTCGTAAAATTTTTCATCAAAATTACGCAATTGTTTATACAGAACATTAAATTCCCCATGACTTGACCGTGACTTATTTATGTCGTGAACCCAACATGACGGATAAGGCCGTAAAATAGTATATTTCAAAGATGAATTTTCTGTAAGTTGTTATAAGATACCATTTTTTTAAATAACATTTTATTTGCCTTAGAAAAAAAATCTTGAATTGAAAAGTTTTGTTTTTACGATGAAAAGACCAGAATTGGAAAAAATCTCCTGTATAAAAATGTATGACACCAAAGTGGACTATTATTTTAAAAACTTGTAAAATTACTAAGGTTTGCAAATTGGTATAAAACTTACGTCTAGTCCTTGCGGTTACAAAGATATTGCTATGAATGTGATGAAGAAGACAGAACAGTACAATCGTAACTTTTCTTTCTCGTAATGGCTTATGCTTGTAATCTAAGCATGTGGTTAAGCGTGTAGCGTAATTCCGAGCCGATGACGTCATCTGTTCGGAATTTGGGACCTGCGGAGTTGCACCTCACTCAGTGTGAATGGGATAGATAGCCCCGCTTTTGTATTTTTGGTAAATCGGTGTCTTTGTGCGGGTATTTTTTTTCCTTCACCCTTCACTCATACAGGGCTTCGTTGTTGCATGATTTTATTTGTTTAGTTGACACGAATCTCTCTTCGAGATACGTCAGACTACTTTCGCTCCCGCTGTGCCTAACTGTTGTGTTCCTTAAAATTAAACTTGTGCTGTGTGTTTGGACTTTGCTTTGCCTAACGATTTGGAACTGTTTGTGTTTTGGACGAATGACTTGGCAATCCTACGGACTTCGAAAACAATCGTTTGTGTGAGGTTGTATGTGTGTGCAGTAGTACGATGCCTCGTTACGAGTACACGCCACGGGAGTATGCCGAAATGCATTTTATCTACGGAGAAGCAAGAGGTAATGCCAGGGCGGCCGCAAGATTGTATCGTGAAAGATACCCGAACCGGGATCGACATCCCGACTATCGCGTATTCATTAGAGTGCATAACGCGCTTATTGAGGGAAGAATTCTTGGCACCGGAGTTGGGGGTGCCAGTGAAGGGCGACCGTCACAAGTCAATGACGAAATTATTATTCGAGAAATCGAGGAAGATTCGTCGGTCTCAATTCGCGTCATAGCGCAACACACAGGTATTCCAAGATCGACGGTAGGTACATCGAGTTCTAAAAAGGCACTGGTTGCACCCATATCACGTGCAACGTGTTCAAACGCTGACGTCACGTGATTACCCGCAAAGAGTAGCATTTTGCCAAAGGATGCTTAGAATGATACGGGCGGACCCACAGTTTTTTAATAAAATTTTATGAGGCTCATTCCATGTAACGGGTGTTACAGGTCGTACACTTCTACTTGACGATTAATTAATGATGCAAGAAGAAAACATTTACATTTTATTAGCTTAACACCCTCCACCTAGGATTATTTTTCGTCATCTGTATTGAAATTAACAGTTACAGGCAGCAGTAAAGAAATTAAGAGCAAGATATGTGCGTAACGGGCGTTACAAGATTTTGTCTCATACTTCCGGCTTAATCGCAACAAAAGCAAAAGTCTGCGAAATGTTTTACTTTACATTGGTAAAAAAAATGTGAACACAAAGCTAAATAGATTCTGAATTTCATAGACTACTCATATTAAAACAAAAATACAAACAGGATTTTTCGTAGAAATATAAAACTGTAACGGGTGTTACAGCTGAATGTAACGGGTGTTACGAGTACAAAATTAAACCAATTTTTGTAGTAATAAATGTTTATTTAATCAAATTTTTGGCATTTAAACAATAAAGGAACTTCTATTATGCCTACTGCTCACTAACATCAATACTTTTGGAAAAACTGTAATAGGTTCGGTCCCCTTTTATTTGTAACTCAGGGCTAGCCAATATGCATATGATGTTCGTAAAAAGAACGTCTGAAATATCATTTTCATTGCTTATGAATGTATTAGCTGTGACCTTCTTTAGGAACATCACCCGTACATCTCCCTCGCATGGAGAACTTTGGCATATACCTGCATACCTATACTCTTTTTTCTTTTTACCCTCAGCGAGTATTCTGACCAAAACGAAGACACCTGCATTAATATCTTTGGCATGTACCCAACTATGTGAATTGCACTCATCTTCAGAGTCCGAGTATACCTCACTATAACGAAGTTTTCTTTTAATACTACGAACTGATTCCAGCATGCCACCTGAAAATCTCGCTGGCAAGTCATGAAGAGGAATGCGACAAATAACTTTTTCATTGTTTTTTTTCTTTTCTTCAATATTAGACATGACATTTGCGGGTATTTCCTTTTCAGCTTCCTTCTCTAACACCCTTTCAGCCTCTATGTCTACTTTTCCGAGTTCCATATTTATATCTTCATTTTCACAATGCTCTTCTTTGTCAAAATTTTCTTTTTCGATTCCAGCCATTAGAGTAGCAAGTGGTTGTGAATCCTCACTGTCGTAATCAGAATCTTGTCCTCCAGTGCCTCCTTTTATCCTGACAATGACAACTGATGAATCCGATTTCGATGTCCGCGCTATTGCAATAGAAACGTCATCTATCACTTTAAAATGATGTTGGGCTTGAATTCCTTTGATAGGAAGGACATCTTTCCAAAGGGTATCTAGTAGATTTTTTTCGTCATCGATATCAATTTTTGACACATATGAGATGTGTATGCCTTTCACTTCTCTTTTCACAAACAGATAGAAGTCTCCTGCAGAGTTTAGAATAACTTTTCTGCCCTTTACACCTGTCCATGCTACTCTCTTTACAGTCCCGCCCAGCCCATCAACTGCTCCTTTTCCATGAGACGCAGCAAAAAATTCCCATTGGAGTTGGTCAAGGTTAGCATACTCTTTTAAATTACTAAGAAGAGCCAGCACATAGCGGTTTTTAAATTGTGCCGCGCAATTGTCACTAAAAATTCTAACAGTCTTTATGGAATTATTGACCTCTTTCAAATAGTCAAATATATGTTTTAAAAATGTCCACACTGCGTATTTGGTGTGAGATGTATCGTCACTCACTATGACAATAGGCTTTATTTCCTGACCAGACAGCCAGATACAGCAAGTAAATATTGTTACTTGATCATGGCTCCAATGAGCACTCTGGATCTCATCCTGGCAAACAAGAGCGTAATTTTCGCCGAAATCGAGTTGGACTACTGCTTCATAGTCTTGCAAACTTTGTTTTGACTCTTCAAAAGAAATCGATTGTACTTTCTTGACATAGCAATGTATCTTGAACTTTTCCATATTGTCTTTTAACTGTTTAAGAACTGCTTTGCAAGACATAGTCCTAGTTTCAACTTTCGGACGACCTCCTAAATTGGCCCATTCTTTCCAAGATATGGTTTCGTTTAAATCTTCATTACCTTTAAATTTGTCCCAGAAATCTTTTGGGCAGTCTTTGCATAAGCTAAGCATGCATGTTTCATTTTCAGGACTGCAAGTGATGGAGTTAATCAATTCTTTGTGAGTTTTAGGGAATTCTCTCAAACATTTTCCAAGACTTTCCACTTTGTTAATAATGTTGGAGTGCTGAGCACAGACGCACACAACATGAGATGTGTACGCAACTGGCAGCACTTCGGCCGGCCGCAAGCTGTAAAAAACGGACTTGCCAATATTAATCTCGGGATTTTGGTCTTTGAAGCATTCGTAAGCTTCTCGAATTGTAACGACCATATGCCTGCCTCTTCTGTTTTTTAGTTTTTTTGCCAGTTACGTGATCCTTCACAGTTTTGCAATCTTTTATACCCGGAGCCTGCCGACTTATATCGTCCCTGTAGTAGAAATCCCGTACAGCTTTTTCAGCGCTCTCGTCTTTTGTTTTCTTTTGATGTTTACCTAAATCACAACCCAGTATTTCTGATGCAAGTTTTTTCACAACAGCTACTTTTTTGAGTGGAGAGTCTGGAAGATTCTTTTTTAATTTTCTAACAGCTTTCCCAAAAGTCTGCAAACATTTATAACTGCCCATAGAAGAAGACGAAATCGAATCTATACTTTTTGCAGCTTTCAGTTTCTCTCTGAAAGCTCTAACACGGTCTCTAGTTTTTTGTCTAGTTATAGCTTTTAAGTTTGGATCTTGTGCAATTTTTTCTTTATCAGCTTCTCTTCTTTTTCTGTCCCTCTCCTTTTCTTTTTGCAGGTGTTCCGCATGTTTTTCGGGATTTTCTTTCAGGTTTTGTCTATATTTCTTCATTCTATCTTTCGCTGAAGGCATCGTTAATCTAAAACAATAGCAAACACAACCTAAGCAAAGCAAACCGTACCGCATTAAGCGCCAGATATTTTTTAGGGGCCCGCTAATAAATCACGTAATTATGTTAAATTTTCGGCGTTTTTGCTGAAATGTAACAGCTGTTAAGCCATGTTAGAGACCTGTCGGGTTCTCAGAGGCTGCTTGAACAACTCTGACACTAGAGGTAGCCAGTTAGGTACTTACACAATAAGAAGTAAGAATAACATACAAATAAATTCAACCCAGTTCATAGCAAAATGAAAAATGTTAATGATGTGCGCGAAAAGACACCCAAAACCGTGTCAATGTAATTTATGGAGAACTCCAAAATGTTAAAACCTTCAAAAGCTTCACCAAACTAGCAAATTAACTTTTCATTAGTTTTTAACAAGCCATATCAAAATTTAGTAACACCCGTTACGTAACGGGTGTTACACACCATTACCCGCCAATATTTCACAAGCAAATAAGTCAATCATCAAATAAATAGCAAATATTAGTAGTTCTCAATCATAACCTTACTTTCTCAAATGCATTTTATAATGCGTGCATTAACTTAGTCGCTAAATAAACGAATACACTTTTTTTGTAACGGGTGTTACAGGGATGAGGCATCATTTAAAAGTTAAATAAATCGAAATAATTATTAAACTTACCAAATAATATTTCACACACCAGCTGCTAGAAACCTTTTCTTTTCTAATGGCGGGACGCGTAATGTCAATCTGACAGTAGTTTTCTTTTTTTCGGTGTTGCCAGTTATGATTAAAATAAACCACCATCAATCATACATAGCAACCTAACTTTAACATGTAAAAAAATAATAAAATCAAAAACTAATTAAAAAATTTATGATGTTTTATTAAAATATGGGGTTTTAAGATTATCCTCAGATACATTTTAATTTAAAAACAGCATTTAAAAAAAATATGTTGCGGTAGCGTTTTCCATGGAATTACCCATGAAGTGACGAGTCTTCATGCCGGCGAGATGGATATCTCAATTTGCATAATTTGCACAGTTGGCAGCTGGTAAACCCACATTTGATGCGAGAGGACAGGAGCCAACATCAATTTAAAATAAATTTATGGGCAGGAATAATAAATGGGCAAATAATAGGGCCCTTTGAAGTACCAGCAACTCTAAACGCCGAATACTATCTGCATTTTTTAAGGAATGAGTTGCCAAAGTTATTAGAAAATATTCCAGAAGACGTGCGGCAAGCAATGTGGTTACAAAATGATGGTTGCCCCGCTCACTATGCGACGGCAGTAAGGGCGCAACTCAATGAAACTTACCCTGACAGATGGATCGGCCGATTAGGACCAATTTTGTGGCCTCCGCGATCTCCGGATTTAAATCCCTTAGATTTTTTTTATTGGGGATGTTTAAAAGACAAAGTTTACAAACAACGAATAACGTCGGAAGAAGAATTACGTCAGCGCATCCAATCTGCTGTATCAGAAATAAACAACAGCCATTTTGTCCGTCGGATAAGAGCTTCCTTTATTAGAAGGTGCAGACTTTGCATTCTCGTAGGGGGACGTCAGTACTTTGAACATTTACTGTAAAAACAAAATAAACGATTTATTTGTATTTTTTTTTTAATTTAACCTATTAATTTTTTTCATACACTGAGATACCTAAACATTTTTAAGAAAATAGTTGAATTGTGCACACTTTTTCAAAGGAGATGTTTCATTTCCGGCCATAAGATGTACCTTTATCGAAAAATAGGGAAAAATACCACGAATTGAGCAAAAATATTCTTTCTTGCATTTAAGCCTGATTTGTTGTGCACAAAGAGTAATAGTTTTTCAAGTTATTGCCATATTCTAGGCAACATGGCGTCATCGTTTGCATTGACTGCTTTCGTTCTAAAATCATGTCACATGAAAACATAATTCACGTAAACATTAAATATGAAAGGTATGTCTTCCTGTACTATTAAGAATAATTATTATTCTCATAAACATCTGTTCCGACTAATAATAAGCAAGTGTGACGATTTCATCGTTAAAAATAAATTATTTATTCTATTTTTCTGAGGTGTACTTCTGAACGAAATATTCAAAATGACATTTTGTTTTTTGTTGAGTGTCACGTCAATGTCAGTCAGTCAGTCTCGTTCTTCTCGACTTTCGTGGCTTTTGGTGTTCTTTCGCGTCAAAGACTACAATATAATGTTTCGCGTCTTCTCATTTATTTTTTATTTCCTACGACTTTGGCTTTGTTTAACGGTTCCTACGACTTTGGCTTTGTTTAACGGTTTTGTGATATCTGCTCATTCTTGGATTGACTTTGGCTTTGTTTATCGGTACTCGAATTCAGAATCTGCGATTTGGATTTGTCTGCCCATTGGAAATCTTCTGTTTTTACTCACACTAAAGGTAAATGAATGAAAAAATAGTTACAAGACAGTTGGAGAGGATTAAGTTAGGAACACTTTATAGTACCCATTAACATTTACTGTATGTCTGTTACAGGTTTTTTTTTGTTTGTTACAAAATGGCTTGTGTGAAGTGCAACAGAGCTATGCTCAGTGATGAAAGGCAATATATTGCAGCAGATTTAGGTCCAGAGCTTTTGTTTATTATTGAACAAGACATGGCTCATGAGGTGAGAATATATTTTCAGACAAACAGTTTTGTACACTTGCGACTTTGAATATACAATATGTTGATTTGCATCCTCGTCAAAGTTCAGGAGGTTGTCATAAAATACATAAATAATCAATTGAAGTACGTTATGGGGCAATAACTAGTAAGCGCTGCTTTTTTTTTGTTGTTGAAATTTAACAGTATTTCAGAATTATTATTACACCCTTAATTCATTACAAATAAAACAGAATCACCCGACTACGCACACAGCGACAATGCATGCAGCTGTTTTTCCCCGAAATGGTAGCGCCGCGCCGTCGCGCCGCGTAGCAATGACCCGACCGGTAGCAATAATTTTACCTAATTTTATTTCGAAAATCACCTACATTATTGTCATAAATTTCGCTTGATAATTAACTCATTTTTGAGCATCATTGGAATACGGAAATCTTACTAATGACAGTAATACTAGTGCGCCAAAGAAAAGTTCACTGACCTGTTATCAGATGATTAATAATATCCTTCAACCTAAAGTTTTCGTAGTAATTTTGTTTTTATTTGTGGATTAAATTGGTTGATTTGAAACTTTCCTTCCTACATAACGGGCTTAGGGCCGGCAATAATACCTACCTTAGTTAGTGTACCGATCTACTACCCCACGTTAGACAAGTAGAAACTAGTGTTCTCATTAAGGATGAAGAGTTAAAACCCGAAGATACCACAGTATTCTTAGGCATAACGTTGGATGCCAAGCTTCAATGGGGCCCCCATATAGATAAATTGTCAAAAAAGCTTAGCTCTGCAGCATACGCCGTTAGGAAAATTCGTGATTTGACTGATTTAGAGACAGCCCGTTTAGTTTACTTTAGTTATTTTCATAGTGTGATGTCGTACGGTATTCTGTTGTGGGGAAATGCCGCCGATATTCAGACAATTTTTATTTTACAAAAAAGGGCAATTCGTTCTATTTATAAATTAAGTCCTAGACACTCCCTCAGAGACAAATTTAAAGAGATTAATATAATGACTGTGCCTTCTCAGTACATTTATGATAATCTTTTGTATGCACATAAAAATATTAATCTGTTTAAAAAATACAGTGATATCCATAACATAAATACTAGGAACAAACACAAATTTGTTGTTCCTACAACAAGGCTCAAGAAAATAGGTGGCTCGTTTAGATGCCAATGTATACATTTTTATAATAAACTTCCTAGCCACATTCAAGAACTAAGCCTAAATAAATTCAAAGCTTTTATAAAGCGAAAACTATGCCAGAAAGCCTATTATACTGTAAAAGACTATATTGAGGACAAAAAGGCTTGGGATTGAGCTGCTCCAATAGGTTTAGACAGTGAATGTTATTTTGCAATTTTTACACTTTAATATTTTCTTTTTTTTTTAAGTATCTATTTACTTACACAATGACATGTACATTTACTGTATAAAGTATTATATTATTTTAATTATTGTGAATGTGAGGACTATGTGGGTCATTGTTTACATTTTAATCGTGGTCTGGCAGTTTGAGTAGTTTATGCGGCCTACCCAAATGTCCTGTCTTTGGTATTGTTCGTCGAATCGTTGAGCTCCTGAAGTTCTGAGTTGAGCTGCACGGTTACTGACAAATGCGTGCACTGACTGGACAGGTCCACTCAATCTGTGTGGTTCTTTCCTCAAAAGATCTTTTCAGACACTAATCTACATGGTCCTCAAAGGTTATGTCCGGATTTTTATATACACATTGACATTGATGAATTTTATTTAGACAATGACATGAATATTTACTTTGTAAAGTATTTTTTTTTTTTTTTTTTTCATTTAATTATTGTGAATGTGAGGACTATGTGGGTCATTTTTTTTTTTTCTGTGTTCCTTCTTAGTTTTAATCATGATCTGGCAGTTTGAGTAATTTACGCGGCCTACCCAAATGTCCTTTCTTTGGTATTGTTCGTCGAATCGTTGAGCTCCTCATTTCTGAGTCCAGCTGCACGATTTTTGACAAATGCGTGCACTGATTGGACAGGTCCGCTCAATCTGTGTGGTTCTTTCCTCAAAAGACCATTTCAGACATCAATCTACATGGTCTTCACACGATCTGACCAAGATTTTGTCTGGACTTTAAAAGAGATTGTGACCTCTGAGTTTGTTTCGGCCTTTCTTCTCAGAGTAGTCAGATAGGAAACGCCGACCACATCTAGTTTTAAAAAATATGATGACGTGTAAAAGTGTTTGTAAAAACCTACTTACAGAAAATAAATCATTTATCATTTATCATTTACTAAGTCTAAAAATGATGTTTTCTACGTTTGATGAAATGGAAAGACGTGCTAGTTAAGTATAAGTACGTGGTATACTTACTTTCAACTCTTAGGTAAACACTCGTCCATCCACAGGATGTTGGCGTCTTGGTGTTCCAGGAACCAGCGACCAAAATGTAACCTGCACAGCATTATCACCTGGGTGAATGTCTTGTGCCCGATCGGGATACATTTCCACGAACATCCGGATGGCTCCACGTAGGCTGTCTCCACTGATGGCGACCATCTCCACCAACTCGGCATTTGAGTAATTGTCCGTCATCACACTTTGTAACTACGTCTCGATGTACGGAAATTCGCAAAGCGCACTCGCGAACACTTCGGCGAGTTCAATCACACTGTCGGCGCCGGCGCCGCGGCGCGCGGCGCCGGCGGGGAAAAGGGGCGTGGCTAGGAGCGGCGCGGGAGAGTGTGATTGGAGGATGGGATTGATTACCTACGAATTTATAGAATGAGAGTTGCAGGAATGGTTTGCATTTGTGTGTGTGTGAAGCGCGGTTATAGGGCTAGTAACAGACAGGCCGCGTTTAAATACGGCTGGTTCACACTTACGGATTTCCTTAAATAAGAAAATAAAATAAAAAAATACCTACTCATTTTATTGTTGATTTGGGTCGAGAATCATTAGCATAATTACGTCCTTGAATTTGACTAGGATGCAAATTAACACATTGTATAGTATAACTGAACATATAATAAATGTAACAGATCATTCAAATCAGTAGCAATGGATTCCTCACCCTCTGAGATCAATGTATCAGATGTGTCAAAAGCTCTAAACAGGATCTCCACTGACATCGTTAATGAGACACAGTTTGCAGCCTCAGTGAACAATTTCTTAACAGAATGCTCAGGGAAGCTTGTAGATTGGATAAACAACACCATAGCCTTCTCTGGTTTTGATGCTGTCAAAATGAGGAAGACTATCCTATCTAAGGTAGGGGCTGGAGGCATAATTGTATGCGTTTTAGTAGGTCTGGTCAGAGGAAATAATGTCGACAGGATAAGCAAAACAATGAAGAATCCCGAGTTTCTACCCCAATTTAAGAATGCTGTAAAGGCCTTGATAGCTACAGAAGAAAATAAAATTCAAATAATAAAATATAATAAAAAAACGATGACCAAAACTATAAACAAAAATAGTAATTGGTTCTACCAAATCCAAGGACAACTTCATATCACAGGACAGCGTGTGTGTCTCCTTGGGATCTGGGCAGGAGAGAATGAACCTATACACACAGAGCGCATTGAAAAAGTTGACGAATTCTGAAAAAAAAAAGGAGCCAAAGCTGGTACAATTTTATTTGAAATGCCTGCTACCAGAATTAGTCGACAGCAGACATGAACGTGGTATGCCCATTAGAGATCTGACATTGCAAAATAAAGAAAACATGCAGCCCAATAAATGCACATCGTCATCATTGTCAGAATCACACCCAGGTCCAAGCTCACGCATGGTCAATATTGATCAATTTTGAATTATACATATGATTAAACTTAGGACTTTTCAAAATAAGAAACGATTTCCATAATATAAATACACGTAGTAAAAATGAAATTGTGATAATTCATAATATACCCATGCAAATTGAGAATGACTCGGGTTTGATTAGTTACATAAACAATTACAAATCATTCAATGAAGAATTGTTTTTTCCTTTTACTGTTTTTGTAAGCTTAATAAAAATAATATTATGTATTTAAAGTTTCACTTACCTAAATGTAACTGTCGTTCTTTGGCTGATATGCTTTTTCTAAGATGAGTGTCTAAATGGGTTATTTTTCCTTGAACCTTATAGAGAAGTAGATCAAATGTTTCTCTGGTCATACGCAGATATTCGTAAAATTTTTCATCAAAATTACGCAATTGTTTATACAGAACATTAAATTCCCCATGACTTGACCGTGACTTATTTATGTCGTGAACCCAACATGACGGATAAGGCCGTAAAATAGTATATTTCAAAGATGAATTTTCTGTAAGTTGTTATAAGATACCATTTTTTTAAATAACATTTTATTTGCCTTAGAAAAAAAATCTTGAATTGAAAAGTTTTGTTTTTACGATGAAAAGACCAGAATTGGAAAAAATCTCCTGTATAAAAATGTATGACACCAAAGTGGACTATTATTTTAAAAACTTGTAAAATTACTAAGGTTTGCAAATTGGTATAAAACTTACGTCTAGTCCTTGCGGTTACAAAGATATTGCTATGAATGTGATGAAGAAGACAGAACAGAAATTAAAATGGTACAATCGTAACTTTTCTTTCTCGTAATGGCTTATGCTTGTAATCTAAGCATGTGGTTAAGCGTGTAGCGTAATTCCGAGCCGATGACGTCATCTGTTCGGAATTTGGGACCTGCGGAGTTGCACCTCACTCAGTGTGAAAGGGATAGATAGCCCCGCTTTTGTATTTTTGGTAAATCGGTGTCTTTGTGCGGGTATTTTTTTTCCTTCACCCTTCACTCATACAGGGCTTCGTTGTTGCATGATTTTATTTGTTTAGTTGACACGAATCTCTCTTCGAGATACGTCAGACTACTTTCGCTCCCGCTGTGCCTAACTGTTGTGTTCCTTAAAATTAAACTTGTGCTGTGTGTTTGGACTTTGCTTTGCCTAACGATTTGGAACTGTTTGTGTTTTGGACGAATGACTTGGCAATCCTACGGACTTCGAAAACAATCGTTTGTGTGAGGTTGTATGTGTGTGCAGTAGTACGATGCCTCGTTACGAGTACACGCCACGGGAGTATGCCGAAATGCATTTTATCTACGGAGAAGCAAGAGGTAATGCCAGGGCGGCCGCAAGATTGTATCGTGAAAGATACCCGAACCGGGATCGACATCCCGACTATCGCGTATTCATTAGAGTGCATAACGCGCTTATTGAGGGAAGAATTCTTGGCACCGGAGTTGGGGGTGCCAGTGAAGGGCGACCGTCACAAGTCAATGACGAAATTATTATTCGAGAAATCGAGGAAGATTCGTCGGTCTCAATTCGCGTCATAGCGCAACACACAGGTATTCCAAGATCGACGGTAGGTACATCGAGTTCTAAAAAGGCACTGGTTGCACCCATATCACGTGCAACGTGTTCAAACGCTGACGTCACGTGATTACCCGCAAAGAGTAGCATTTTGCCAAAGGATGCTTAGAATGATACGGGCGGACCCACAGTTTTTTAATAAAATTTTATTCAGAAGTGACGAGTCTTCATGCCGGCGAGATGGATATCTCAATTTGCATAATTTGCACAGTTGGCAGCTGGTAAACCCACATTTGATGCGAGAGGACAGGAGCCAACATCAATTTAAAATAAATTTATGGGCAGGAATAATAAATGGGCAAATAATAGGGCCCTTTGAAGTACCAGCAACTCTAAACGCCGAATACTATCTGCATTTTTTAAGGAATGAGTTGCCAAAGTTATTAGAAAATATTCCAGAAGACGTGCGGCAAGCAATGTGGTTACAAAATGATGGTTGCCCCGCTCACTATGCGACGGCAGTAAGGGCGCAACTCAATGAAACTTACCCTGACAGATGGATCGGCCGATTAGGACCAATTTTGTGGCCTCCGCGATCTCCGGATTTAAATCCCTTAGATTTTTTTTATTGGGGATGTTTAAAAGACAAAGTTTACAAACAACGAATAACGTCGGAAGAAGAATTACGTCAGCGCATCCAATCTGCTGTATCAGAAATAAACAACAGCCATTTTGTCCGTCGGATAAGAGCTTCCTTTATTAGAAGGTGCAGACTTTGCATTCTCGTAGGGGGACGTCAGTACTTTGAACATTTACTGTAAAAACAAAATAAACGATTTATTTGTATTTTTTTTTTAATTTAACCTCCTAATTTTTTTCATACTCTGAGATACCTAAACATTTTTAAGAAAATAGTTGAATTGTGCACACTTTTTCAAAGGAGATGTTTCATTTCCGGCCATAAGATGTACCTTTATCGAAAAATAGGGAAAAATACCACGAATTGAGCAAAAATATTCTTTCTTGCATTTAAGCCTGATTTGTTGTGCACAAAGAGTAATAGTTTTTCAAGTTATTGCCATATTCTAGGCAACATGGCGTCATCGTTTGCATTGACTGCTTTCGTTCTAAAATCATGTCACATGAAAACATAATTCACGTAAACATTAAATATGAAAGGTATGTCTTCCTGTACTATTAAGAATAATTATTATTCTCATAAACATCTGTTCCGACTAATAATAAGCAAGTGTGACGATTTCATCGTTAAAAATAAATTATTTATTCTATTTTTCTGAGGTGTACTTCTGAACGAAATATTCAAAATGACATTTTGTTTTTTGTTGAGTGTCACGTCAATGTCAGTCAGTCAGTCTCGTTCTTCTCGACTTTCGTGGCTTTTGGTGTTCTTTCGCGTCAAAGACTACAATATAATGTTTCGCGTCTTCTCATTTATTTTTTATTTCCTACGACTTTGGCTTTGTTTAACGGTTCCTACGACTTTGGCTTTGTTTAACGGTTTTGTGATATCTGCTCATTCTTGGATTGACTTTGGCTTTGTTTATCGGTACTCGAATTCAGAATCTGCGATTTGGATTTGTCTGCCCATTGGAAATCTTCTGTTTTTACTCACACTAAAGGTAAATGAATGAAAAAATAGTTACAAGACAGTTGGAGAGGATTAAGTTAGGAACACTTTATAGTACCCATTAACATTTACTGTATGTCTGTTACAGGTTTTTTTTTGTTTGTTACAAAATGGCTTGTGTGAAGTGCAACAGAGCTATGCTCAGTGATGAAAGGCAATATATTGCAGCAGATTTAGGTCCAGAGCTTTTGTTTATTATTGAACAAGACATGGCTCATGAGGTGAGAATATATTTTCAGACAAACAGTTTTGTACACTTGCGACTTTGAATATACAATATGTTGATTTGCATCCTCGTCAAAGTTCAGGAGGTTGTCATAAAATACATAAATAATCAATTGAAGTACGTTATGGGGCAATAACTAGTAAGCGCTGCTTTTTTTTTGTTGTTGAAATTTAACAGTATTTCAGAATTATTATTACACCCTTAATTCATTACAAATAAAACAGAATCACCCGACTACGCACACAGCGACAATGCATGCAGCTGTTTTTCCCCGAAATGGTAGCGCCGCGCCGTCGCGCCGCGTAGCAATGACCCGACCGGTAGCAATAATTTTACCTAATTTTATTTCGAAAATCACCTACATTATTGTCATAAATTTCGCTTGATAATTAACTCATTTTTGAGCATCATTGGAATACGGAAATCTTACTAATGACAGTAATACTAGTGCGCCAAAGAAAAGTTCACTGACCTGTTATCAGATGATTAATAATATCCTTCAACCTAAAGTTTTCGTAGTAATTTTGTTTTTATTTGTGGATTAAATTGGTTGATTTGAAACTTTCCTTCCTACATAACGGGCTTAGGGCCGGCAATAATACCTACCTTAGTTAGTGTACCGATCTACTACCCCACGTTAGACAAGTAGAAACTAGTGTTCTCATTAAGGATGAAGAGTTAAAACCCGAAGATACCACAGTATTCTTAGGCATAACGTTGGATGCCAAGCTTCAATGGGGCCCCCATATAGATAAATTGACAAAAAAGCTTAACTCTGCAGCATACGCCGTTAGGAAAATTCGTGATTTGACTGATTTAGAGACAGCCCGTTTAGTTTACTTTAGTTATTTTCATAGTGTGATGTCGTACGGTATTCTGTTGTGGGGAAATGCCGCCGATATTCAGACAATTTTTATTTTACAAAAAAGGGCAATTCGTTCTATTTATAAATTAAGTCCTAGACACTCCCTCAGAGACAAATTTAAAGAGATTAATATAATGACTGTGCCTTCTCAGTACATTTATGATAATCTTTTGTATGCACATAAAAATATTAATCTGTTTAAAAAATACAGTGATATCCATAACATAAATACTAGGAACAAACACAAATTTGTTGTTCCTACAACAAGGCTCAAGAAAATAGGTGGCTCGTTTAGATGCCAATGTATACATTTTTATAATAAACTTCCTAGCCACATTCAAGAACTAAGCCTAAATAAATTCAAAGCTTTTATAAAGCGAAAACTATGCCAGAAAGCCTATTATACTGTAAAAGACTATATTGAGGACAAAAAGGCTTGGGATTGAGCTGCTCCAATAGGTTTAGACAGTGAATGTTATTTTGCAATTTTTACACTTTAATATTTTCTTTTTTTTTTAAGTATCTATTTACTTACACAATGACATGTACATTTACTGTATAAAGTATTATATTATTTTAATTATTGTGAATGTGAGGACTATGTGGGTCATTGTTTACATTTTAATCGTGGTCTGGCAGTTTGAGTAGTTTATGCGGCCTACCCAAATGTCCTGTCTTTGGTATTGTTCGTCGAATCGTTGAGCTCCTGAAGTTCTGAGTTGAGCTGCACGGTTACTGACAAATGCGTGCACTGACTGGACAGGTCCACTCAATCTGTGTGGTTCTTTCCTCAAAAGATCTTTTCAGACACTAATCTACATGGTCCTCAAAGGTTATGTCCGGATTTTTATATACACATTGACATTGATGAATTTTATTTAGACAATGACATGAATATTTACTTTGTAAAGTATTTTTTTTTTTTTTTCATTTAATTATTGTGAATGTGAGGACTATGTGGGTCATTTTTTTTTTTTTCTGTGTTCCTTCTTAGTTTTAATCATGATCTGGCAGTTTGAGTAATTTACGCGGCCTACCCAAATGTCCTTTCTTTGGTATTGTTCGTCGAATCGTTGAGCTCCTCATTTCTGAGTCCAGCTGCACGATTTTTGACAAATGCGTGCACTGATTGGACAGGTCCGCTCAATCTGTGTGGTTCTTTCCTCAAAAGACCATTTCAGACATCAATCTACATGGTCTTCACACGATCTGACCAAGATTTTGTCTGGACTTTAAAAGAGATTGTGACCTCTGAGTTTGTTTCGGCCTTTCTTCTCAGAGTAGTCAGATAGGAAACGCCGACCACATCTAGTTTTAAAAAATATGATGACGTGTAAAAGTGTTTGTAAAAACCTACTTACAGAAAATAAATCATTTATCATTTATCATTTACTAAGTCTAAAAATGATGTTTTCTACGTTTGATGAAATGGAAAGACGTGCTAGTTAAGTATAAGTACGTGGTATACTTACTTTCAACTCTTAGGTAAACACTCGTCCATCCACAGGATGTTGGCGTCTTGGTGTTCCAGGAACCAGCGACCAAAATGTAACCTGCACAGCATTATCACCTGGGTGAATGTCTTGTGCCCGATCGGGATACATTTCCACGAACATCCGGATGGCTCCACGTAGGCTGTCTCCACTGATGGCGACCATCTCCACCAACTCGGCATTTGAGTAATTGTCCGTCATCACACTTTGTAACTACGTCTCGATGTACGGAAATTCGCAAAGCGCACTCGCGAACACTTCGGCGAGTTCAATCACACTGTCGGCGCCGGCGCCGGCGGGGAAAAGGGGCGTGGCTAGGAGCGGCGCGGGAGAGTGTGATTGGAGGATGGGATTGATTACCTACGAATTTATAGAATGAGAGTTGCAGGAATGGTTTGCATTTGTGTGTGTGTGAAGCGCGGTTATAGGGCTAGTAACAGACAGGCCGCGTTTAAATACGGCTGGTTCACACTTACGGATTTCCTTAAATAAGAAAATAAAATAAAAAAATACCTACTCATTTTATTGTTGATTTGGGTCGAGAATCATTAGCATAATTACGTCCTTGAATTTGACTAGGATGCAAATTAACACATTGTATAGTATAACTGAACATATAATAAATGTAACTGAACAGATTTTTTTTTAATTAAGTATAAAGAAAAACTTGGGTCAGTGGGACGTCTTAGGGGTTATTTTCAGAGTATATTTAAACATAAAAATTATTTTACAGATTGCTTCTGATGCTGCACTATGCGAGGCATGTTTTAATTCTGTTATTAACCTTCTTGAGAGCACTCATAACAGTACTGAATTAAATCAAGATAATGGCGCCGATTCTGTTGTGCACAAACTAAACTAAATTTAAGTTCATGACAAAGACAAAGACAAAGACATTTATTCGTAGGATATGGTAGGTACAAAGTTGGTTGGTATAATGGACAAGTTCAACACATCCGCCGCTAATAGCGGCATACGAATATTTACAATGTGAACCTAATGTAGGTACACGTGGGTAGGTATAAAACCTAACTTGTTTATTACATAAACTTACACATAGACACAAAACACTTATAAAATGGACATTTTATACTCTTATAATAACACGTATAAATATCAAATAAAAACAACAATAAAAACATTTCTATTATCTAACTAAATAAACCTACCATATTATTAAAAACAAAAAAAAAATATATATATATATATATAAGTATATTATTTACTTATTTACCCTTATAATCAAAAAATTATTTTAAGGTGTAAAAATTATTTTGGAGAAGCCAATTTTTTAGACTTTTTTTATAAAAATTAGATGGTAGTTCTCTTATCACTTTTGGAATGTTGTTATATATTTTAATGGACATAAGGTAGCTGTTTCTGTAGTGGAGAGTGCTACTACAAAATTGGTTTACTTTTTCTTTCTATTTCATTAAGAAAAGGACAGGAGATAAATATTAGTTTAGTCCTGTCAAATTAAGATACTCCATAGACAACTTAGACGAGATTAAAAAATTGGCTACTAAAACTACATCAATTTACGTCAGGCGCTGACAAATTTGACAGGACTAAACTAATATTTATCTTCTGTCCTTTTCTTAAAAAAATAGAAAGAAAAAGATGCCTGAACTTAAATTTAGTTTAGTTTGTAAAAAAACAGAATCGGCGCCAATACATTAGAACCCGTCAATGAAACAAATGTATGTGTGTGGTGCCTTTTGCCTTTGACAAGAAGGAGGACCCATTATTTAACAAGCGGGCCTCAAAGAGACGCAATATCCAATATAATTGCTCCAAGACAGGTAACTATTACTTTCAGTTGATTTATACATTGCTTGCATTATTTGGCCTTAACAACAATTTTTAGTAACACTAAACAACTTCATAATACTAATTTCAGATACCAGACGGTGCCATTGTTTGCCACCGATGCTGGACACGTGCCTGCAGGCTGGTGGATGTGTCAGCATCTAATTCTGGACAATCACAACATAATTGTGTTTGGTGTAGACGTTCTCTTTCTCAGAGAAGAACACATATTATTTCAAATGGTCCTGAGAGAGATGAAATCACTGCACAGATAGCTCCGCGACAGGTCTGATATATGTATACCATATTTATGTACAGCCATGTTCAGATACTTACAGGTGTCCTGCAATAGACTGATTGATGTCATAATAGGGTTATGATCATCAATAGTTACAGTATGAAAAAAAACAAAACAATAAAAACTATTAAGATGTGTAACTATCAAGATTAGTTCCATTGTTTAAGAGCAGTTCTTAAATCATCACTTTTAATGATTTGCCTTAAGTAACATTCATAACAGATGTATTATTTTGTAGATACTTCCTGGAGATCGAGTTTGTTACGCATGCTGGGTATCTGCTAGAAGAAATATGCAGCGTGCAACCAATCCTCACCCACTTAGTGGAAATGTTTGTGTTGCATGTTCAACTTCAATAGTAAGAAGGCGAACACATTTATTATTGAATGGTCCAGAAAGAGATGTCATTTCAAGAAGTATAAGTCCCAGACAGGTATGGAAAATAACACATAACCCTGCTAAGCAGAGGTGTACCTACATAACAGTACACCCACATTTTGTCAGTAATATAATATAAATAAGTAATGTTAAAGTCCCATGTAATAGGGGGCGATCTTATTGCCATCAACCGGGCACTAATCCAGACTCGGGGCTGCTACTGAGAAATTATTATATTACTAGGTAAAAACCCAATAACACTTGGCATAGTTTGGTGTGTGCTCCTGGCGCCCGAATTTTCACTTCTACTTATTGTTTATTTATTTGAAGTACTACACACACATTTAATAATCCCATTTCATAATATACATTTATAACATCCATCCATTCATTTAAATTATTTTTATTATTATTACAATAGTTAAGTGTAAATCTAAGAAGGATGTATCTACCAATGTGTTAGTTTATTCTATAATGTTTTTACAGGTCAGTAATCACTCATAAGAAGGATGTACCTACTAATGTGTTAGTTTATTCTATAATGATGTTTTTACAGGTCAGTAATCATTCATTGGTATGCAATGACTGTTGGACTTGGGCTCAAGATGCTGTTCGTAGAGAAAATGAACCTGTCGAAACCGAATTTAATGAAGAAGAGCCTCAGCAAGTTTTGGATATGCCCCATCATATTCAATTAAATAGTAATACATACGAAAAAGTTGGTATGTCTAGTTCCAGTTGTTTTGTACCAGGGTGTACAAATACAGAACGTCACATAGTGCCTGGGTACTTAAGAAAAAATATTTTATCTAATTATAAAATATATATTGTCGAAAACGCAAGGGTTTGCCTAGTTCACAAGACCACCTATGACTGGGACCATATTTTCAATTTAGATATGTTAAATAATGTATTCAGTGCAGCAGAAATTGAAAAAATGATGCAAGTTTATAATGATCCACAAACTGTACACCTGAATTTTGCTAATGTAGAAAATATTGATGATGATGTCTTTCGATATTGGACTGGTTTAAATAGAGCCCAGTTTTTAACTGTCTTTAATGATGTCCCCCTGTTAAGAGAAACTTGTAAAATTCCAAAAACAGCCCTCGGGTTATTCTTAGTAAAAGCTCGTACAGGAGATTCTCACGAGAGACTAGCAACTTTATTTAGAATGAGTAAGGTAACATCAGTCTACTTAAGAAGGCTCGAGAAGCTTTATTGACTCAATATGTCCCTAACCATTTAGGTTTAGGGCACATTAGCCGTGAAAATATAATTAATAGAAACTTAGCAATACCCGAGGGCTTGTTCGGTAACAGGGAAGAAAGGAAACCAATAATCATTTTCGATGGCACTTACATATATATACAGAAGTCATCCAATTATCTGTATCAAAAAATGACTTACAGCCTCCACAAATACCGTAATTTAGTTAAGCCTTTTCTGTTAGTGGCAACTGATGGTCACATTATAGATGTGCGCGGGCCGTACCCAGCATCTATGTCTGATGCAGATATCATGAAGTCATTATTTCAAAATGAAAATGGCCCATACAGGCAATATTTTAGACCTGGTGATATTTTTATCCTAGACAGAGGGTTTCGAGATGCCCTGCCTTTAATAGAAAATATATACAAGGTTTGCAAACCTGAATCATTAGAGGCAGGGGAAACACAACTATCAACAATGAAAGCAAATAAAAGTAGGCTTGTAACTTTGTGTAGGTGGGTTGTGGAGGTTGTTAATGGTCGATTCAAACTACAATTTAAATTATTTCGACAAGAATATTTTAATGTAGCATCCTCACACTTAATGGATGACCTTAAGATATGTGCTGCTATTTTAAATGCCTTCCATTCTCCCCTGGTAAACCGCCCAGATGCTGAGGCAATATTGAATCGAGCCTTGCAGCGGGTGAATTTGCCTAATGCATTAGGAGATTTCATTGTTGCAAACAACATAAATAGACGAAGAGCTAATTTTTCAAGTATAGACGCAAATCACCCGCTGCTAGAAATTTTTCCACAAATGACCATGTCTGACCTCATATTATTTGCTTTGGGGATCTATCAAATTAAACAAGCTCGTAGTTACTTTGGTGAACATATAAGACAGAATGGATCATTTGTGGTAGAACTATGCAGTGAAACCATGGTGCCAGGCACACTGTCATCACAAGAAAGTATATTCATAAGAGGTAGAATTAAATCTCGATTCTCGACACCACAGTAATAAAATATACTACACATACATTTTAATATCTGCCAGACAAATTAATTGGGAGAATGGTATAGAAGGTTATTATTGTAGTTGCATTTGTGGAATGCGAACTGTTGGTTGTTGCGCACATGTGATGACAATAGTCTGGTACCTTGGTTGGGCTCGATATCAAAATAATGTTGTGGCACCAGCGTCATTCCTTGATGATGTATTAGTAAGAGAAGAAGAATAAAGTTTTGAAAGCGATCTGTAGTTTCATTTATTTTCATGTATAATAGTTATTCCACAATTACGTTTTTACTTTTCATCTAATCTTTATAGGATCATACCAATCGTCCAATACCTACATCCAATCATTACAGTCAACATAGCATATCCTCCATTTAGTATAATTAGACAAACGAGACCCCTTTTCCGAAGGTTAGGTATTGAAATAAACGTGTTTGCTTCCAGCAGGTATTCAACACAGTAGTATTAACTTTTATAACCATAATAGGTAATCGAGATAAGCTGAAACACTAGAATGGTTCAAAAGATTTGATCGGGCCTTGGTGAGCCACGTCTGTCTACCTAATGTTTTATTTTATCAGATTGCAAACGAAAATAATCAGTTCTAACCTAATAAACATCAATTTCTAGGTTAAGTAAACGTCATTTCTACAACCTGTCATGGCTGTCATGTAACTCACGACAAACGTCAAACATTTTTAATTTTTACTTTGTGCATAAAAAGCATTTGATATTACGAAAAACATGTTACTTTATTATGTTCAGGGGTTAGTTTCCCAGCTTTTCTAAAAGGTACATGTTATGGCCTGAGCCCCATACAAAAATGAAACATCTCCTTTATTTTATTTCGTAATTTGGCACCTCTATCAGATTCATAGCAATATCTTTGTAACGACAAAGACTAGGCGTAAGTTTTTTGCAAACCTTAGTATTTTTACAAGTTTTTAAAATAATGGTACACTTTGGTGTCATACATTTTTTTTACAGGAGAATTTTTCCAATTCTGGTCTTTTCATCGTAAAAACAAAACTTTTTAATTCAAGATTTTTTTTCTAAGGCAAATAAAATGTTATTTAAAAAAATGGTATCTTATAACATTAGTAAACTATTCAGAAATGTTTGACAAAAATCAAACCTAAATATGATACCATTTGCAGCAACAGCATTAAAAACACTGAATGCTGGTACAGAAAATAGTAAAAATCGAAAAAAAAAATTCTTGGTTACCTTATCGGTTTTTTTTTTACTGTTCAAATTAGTTGTTGGAAATGAGGTAAGCTACCTACCCGTTACGTTTGATCCGTTATTTACGGGACACCCTGTATATCGCCTAGCACGTGATAACCGATAGTTAAAAAAAATTTGTTTCTCTGGTAAATTCTTGCCACCATATGGACGCATTAAATTTTCCTGCAAGCTGAATGCTTCATCCCCAATAAACACATTCGGTAATACAGGTCCATTATGCGATATTGCAGAAGGTGGAGGTATATTTAACTTTTTTTCTTGTAACATTTTATATAGACAACTCTCTTCGAAAATAGTTGAGTCAGCGTGCCTTCCATACGAGCCTATATACACGAAAGTGAACATATAATTACTATCACATACTGCTAGAAGTATTATCGAAAAATAATTTTTATAGTTATAATATGACGATCCACTTTGCGCGGGTTGTATTATTGTAATATGTTTGCCATCAACGGCGCCAAGGCAGTTCGGAAACTTAGAAGTTTTTTTGAAACCATTTATTATGTCTTTCCATTTATCTTCAGTTAGTTGTTCCATACACATATCCTTCATATGTATCCATATATTTCTGCAAACATCCCTCACTATCTTACCAATTATTGTTGATGCTATTCTAAAACTATATTGCAAATCCATAAATGTACATCCAGTTGCCAAATACCTGTAAAAACATATTTTTTAATCAATAAATTGTACCAATAAATATTTTTTTTGTTGTTACAGCCATGTTAATACAGAAAAAATGGAAGACATTAAGAGTTGGGTACACCAGATATGCTAAAAAAATAAAACCAAAGAGTGGTTCAGCAGCCCTAAACATTCGGCCATATGCATATTATCAGCAGATGTCTTTTTTAAAGGTAATAATAGAAGATAGACCCGATAAAACAAACAGTTTAGAAGAAAGTGAGCACGCTGAAATTACGTCTGAAGAAAGTGAAAATCATCAAAATAAAATAAACAAAGAAAGAAACAAAAGAAAATTAAATACTACAATCACAGATGAGAACGTCTTAATTGAAAAATTAGCTAAACGCTTCGATGAAAAATCACAGAATTCGCGCATTGTTGAAGATGAAGATAAATTGTTAGTTGGCGAGTTTAAAAAAATTAATGAGCAGTATAAATTAGATGCTAAGACAGAAATACTTAACGTAATTAAATACTTTAAAGGGATGACAAATCACATATATCCTGCGAGCAGGGGATATTCATCACAGAATTCACCTTATGATTACCGTGGACAATATGGTTATACTGGCCCCTCTACCTCTGCATCAGCGACTGGCCCCTCTAAATCAGCGACTGGCCCCTCTAAATCAGCGACTGGCCCCTCTACATCAGCGGCTGATGACCAAAACTCTCAATTTGAAGACCTTTCATCATCTTCAGTAATGTCTGATGAATTATTTTCCAATATTTTTAATGAATAAAAATTTAAATAATTGTTATTTATTTTTCGAACCTCAATGTTACTGCTAGTATTTCTTCTGCTTGGATACTTCTCCTCATGATTGTGTCTTCACGTTTAATTTTAGACCTTAGTATATTATTCATTTCATCAAACGAAGACACTGACATCCTATAATAGTTGAAAAATTTTTCTTCATCACTTCTAAGTTCCATAAACAAATGATGGAATTGTCCATGTTGTTCTCTTAATTCCAAAATTGGATGAACCCAAAATTTTCTCTTTTGACGTCGCCGCCGTCGTCTCCGCTTGAGCAGAAGCAGCAAAAGCAGTGCTTCTTCGTCAGAATCCATGACTAGACTGCGGTAGAAATTCAACTGCTCGAGCGGTTGGTAGAGACAGCTCGAGTAGTCAACAACCGACTGCTCAAGCAGTCAACGCCGACCGCTCGAGCGGTCCGTGTACGTCGGTCAGCCGTTAACTAAGTGGAATCTGGCTCTTTCATAGCACACAGTAGCTCTTTCATTGACAGGTTGTTTTGAAAGAACCAATTTCCCTTTTTTTTTAAGTAGCTATATTTCCGATTTCTCACCTTGTTACCATTTTTTTTAATTTCAGTACCTTAACTATTAAACTGATTATTGAAAAAAAGTATTTTTATTTAAAAACAATCAGCCTAAAATGATTTTTTTATACTTTTTAAAACAGGCTCTTTCATGCACACCCCTAATAAATTCACTCAAGTTTTATTTTTAGTATGTAAAAAAAGTACGTACCTTTAAATAATTTTCCAAATAAGTAAATATTGCATTCATGACTTCCGGTATGAGTGGTGATATTGCAGCCCGAGATACTCTGTAAAAAGCCTGCAAGTAACGGTAGCTCGCGCCAGTTACCAAATAGCATAACGCTACTTGTAGTTTAGTCTTTGCAGTTATAGCTTCTCTCATGACTGTATCTTCCCTTTGTATCAATGGAGTAATATTTTCTAACAATGTGTCAAAATGTTGTACATCAATTCTTAAAAGCATTCTGAATTCATCAGGATCTTCTACCTCTAATTCATTAAAAACAGTGTTTGTGGTGCCAAAACTAGATCTTCTCAACATCCACGGCCTTGTCCAAATGCGGCGTTGCTCCTTTTCCAGCAGTTCATTTAATTCTTCTACTAATAGTGGAATGAGTAACTTTGTATATTTTATAATTATCTCTTTATGATCAATCGTGCCCGAATTGTAGTCTCAATAGAACTGAACTGACTGTGCTTATTTCAAAACGTGTGTCAACAGCTACTCGCTTACTACACTGTGTCGGCTGAGAAACATTTTACCGTCTCGCCGGTTTGCTCGGTACGTGTGATCAAGGCATGTGCGAGCGATTATCGTGATTTTTTCTGTGGCTGTGCTGTTAACCTTGGACTCCGATCGATTCTTAATACTCTGACATTTGCTTCGTTTACCTGACTCTGATTTTGCTTCATTTACCGATATATTTGGATATACTTGGAAAATGACTGATAATGGACTGGTGATGGACTCTGATATATTTGGAAAATTTTCCTACCGCGAGGACGCCAAGTGTGTTTGTTATGCAGTATATCTACAATACTGCGTATTCGAAGGATTACTTTGACTGCGAATATTCGTAATCGACATGCTCGTGCCATCGAGAATTTCAATCAGCGCTCCCATATAAGGTGAGTTTAGTGATTACTATCACCACTGTTTTTAATAGTATAATAGCCGAATATTCTTTGCTAATCTAAATGATTGTTTAATTATAGTTATAACTAAGAGTGACTACTCTAACGTAGATACGAGGGCGGGTCAATAAGTCCGTGACTTTTTAATTTCTTGTCTTTTAACTGAAAGGGCAACACTGCTCCTGTCAACAGGCAACTATCAGTTGACTTCTGTCAAAATTTGAACAAGCTGCGTCTTTAGGTTTGTCTTTGACAACCATTGATAGCAGACTGCCGCGTATTTTGAGAAGAAAATGGAAAAAAGTGAATTTCGTGTGCTCATTAAGAGCGTTTACGCCGTAGGGCATTTCATACAAGCTTTCAAGTCCTTGTCAAAGGTCTAAATAGTTAGTAGAAAACATTTTCGAAATGTCTTATTTAAATAAAGATAACTGGAAATCTCTGTGGAAAGTTTAAAATCGGTCTAATTTGGCTGTAACACTATTTTTCGAAAATGTTCTCTACTAAATTTTTAGACCTTTGTATCCTGCTTATGCGTATGAAGTTCCATTAAAATCGGTCCATTCATTTCGAAAAACAAGGACTTGAAAGTTTGTATGAAACGCCGTACGGCGTAAACGCTCTTAAGCATTATTTTTTGAGGAAAAAAACCATCACTCAAACCAAGGCTAAGCTTGATAAATACTATGGGGACTCTGCACCATCAATTTCAATGGTAAAGAAGTGGTTCACAAAATTTCGTTGTGGCCGTACAAGCACGGAAGATGCCGAACGTTCTGGACGCCCAGTTGAAGACTGACACCCGAAACAATTGAAAAAATTCACGATGTGGTGGTGGCCGATCAGAGATTGCAGGGCACACGGCATGCAAGCTGATTGATGAATACCATAAGGACATGCAAGCTACTTGCATACTTTTGTGCCAGCTACTGGCATCCTTACCATTAATTACAGTTGGCAATTCCCGCACACTTTTGTTTTCTTAGAAACTTGTTGCCACAGGCCCATTAATTGCCGGTTGATAAATTACTGTTCGCGCATTTTGATTCTACAAAAATCGATTTTTATTTTTAGCCCACTTATAACAACCAGGAACACGTTTGTTTGCGTTGTTGGATGCGAGTCCAACGAGGAAGTATTCTGCAGCGCAACACGGAGGGTGAAGATCGACCTATTGTTCATCAACCTGAGGTTGAACAGGAACAGCCAGTCGCTCCAGAGCAAAACGTCGTGCCAAATGAAGCACAACATCAACCTGGTGAAGACCTGCAACCTGAAGTAGTTCCAGAACAAAACCAGCCCCTATTGGACCAAGAACAGTCCGAAGTCGAAGAACAAAGGCAACCGAACGAACAAAATGAATTAGTTAATAACAATGCTGTCTTCAATTTAAATGGATTTTCGCGAGGTCCAAATTCAGGAAATTCGTGTTTATTTCACGGATGTCAAAATACATCTCGACACAGAATTTCGGAAACTGTAAAATGAAGATGATCATGGAATATAACTATTATATTCCTTTAAACGCACATCAATCGTCGTTACCGTCTGCAGTGATCACTTGCAAACCGATAGTTGGCAGATGTTATTGGAGGCACCAAACCGGCGTTTTAATCTCAATCCGCAGTACATGCTCGATATAATTCGCTTATTAAAAAACCACAATAAACATTTGTTAGATTTTGAGGCAATAGAGGAATTTGACGAAGCAGAACTACATTACTGGACAGGTCGAACGCGGGATGAATTTGTTAGAATTCTAGAAGCGAAACCCTCTTTGTCTAGAAGAACTAGAAACCCTAAAACTGTATTAGGCATTTTCTTGTCTAAAATAAGAACTGGAGAAGCTGATGGATAGATTGGCTTCCATATTTCACATGACGCGTTAAAATCTGGAAAAGAAATTGAACTCAGCTAGGCAATGCTTAACCGAAGATTTCGTGCCTCTACATTTAGGTTTTAATCATATAAGCCGCGAACAAGCTACAAGGAGAAATCTTCTATTATCAAATACGTTATTTGATGTAACTCAGGTTGGCTGGACAAATCTTCCAAATAGCTCGCATTTAACTAGGTCAATAGGGCACTTTATGTGACGACTAAACACCCAGAATTTGTGACGCTACAGAATCTTAGATAATCGATCGAAAACGTGTCCAGCCGGCTTGAAAAACCACTTTTCGCTGGTCTCTGAAACACGGTAACGGAAGTGATTTTGACGACTTTTTGCATATCAACGGAATTGTGTCAGGATAACTAATGCTCGAAGGTATTTCAATGAAAAAATAATGTTTGCTGTAACTAAAATCACATTGATTTATTTGTACGTACTTAAATGACGAAAATGACGACGATCAACTGTATTTGCGCTTCAGTAACCACCGCCTTTTTTTTTAAAACGTTGCCCCACACTAGGTTTCTCCTGTATTGTGTGTGCATTTACAAACTTTTAAACTCACGTACACAAACAGCCAGACTCGGAACAACTACTTGTAGGTCATACAAATAGGTATTTGTTCCATGCAGGAATCGAACCCGCGACACGCAGCGCAGCAGTCAATCGCTTAACCACTGCGCCAACCGTGCCGTCATGTAAATGTAAAGAACATTAAAAATGGTTGTGCTACCCATCACAATGTTTAGTAAAGTGCTTCCATGAAATTCAAAATTGTACAACATCATTTTTGAAAACAAATGTACCTAAAAAAAATTCAAGTGTTAGTAGAAACAACTGTTGAATTGCCATTTAAATGTAATCAACTATTTTGTGAAACCTACTATAAATGTTATAATATTTACTTGGTGCAGATCAATTAACCGAATTCTAGGTGGAAAAATACAATATGATGGTGAGGATGAATTAAAATTATCTGCTCAGGTTTATTTATCACCAAACCTAATTAAAATACAAAAGATTGTTTAAAATCATTTATTAAAATGTTTATGCTTATTATAATAAACCTACTCTACTCTTAGGCTGTATACAGAAAGAAAGCTGGAAACTTATAAGCGCTTACCGGCGCTTGACAGCGCTCTGGTATTTGTGATACTTTAATGTAAAAGGTACCATCTCATTGATAAGGAATAATAAATATTTTAGAAGCTAGATATTGTTTAAAAATAAAACTTATTTTCACTTGATTACTTTTTATTTAACCTGAACAATTTTTTAAGAATTGAGTAATATTTTAGCAAAGTAAAACTAAGTCATTGCAACTTTTGAAGTATTTTATTTCATTATTATTAAAAGGCACAACTGATCTAATGTGACTTTTCATTGTAATATTTTCTGTTTTATACATTAAATATTAGTAATAACATTTGGTTATTTATGCCTTTCATACTTAATAATCATATTTTTACATAATTTATTTTAGTAAGTTGAAAGAGAAAATGTTGATTATTTAAATATAACGAAAGAAATAAATTAATATTATTTAGTAGGTTTGTATGAATCATGTAAATACAATTACCTTAATTTAATACATTATCAACACATTTTTTATAAAACAATTATTTGTATATTTTTTGCAGAAAACCAGCAAAATATTTTAAACTCAATTTCCTTAAAATTTGCAAAATGTTAGTTGTGCCCTTTTTCGTTATGACGGCAGTATAGAGGGCTGGATCAAATGTGACGATTGTCAAATGTGGGCTCATGAGGCCAGCACAACATATTCTGGTAGACATTCTTATTACTGTACCGGATGTCAGGAATAACTTTAATTTTATAGTTAATGAGTAAAACTCTTAAAGGGTAATTCCATGGAAAACGCTACCGCAACATATTTTTTTAAAATGCTGTTTTTAAATTAAAATGTATCTGAGGATAATCTTAAAACCCCATATTTTAATAAAACATCATAAATTTTTTAATTAGTTTTTGATTTTATTATATTTTTACATGTTAAAGTTAGGTTGCTATGTATGATTGATGGTGGTTTATTTTAATCGTAACTGGCAACACCGAAAAAAAGAAAACTACTGTCAGATTGACATTACGCGTCCCGCCATTAGAAAAGAAAAGGTTTCTAGCAGCTGGTGTGTGAAATATTATTTGGTAAGTTTAATAATTCTTTCGATTTATTTAACTTTTAAATGATGCCTCATCCCTGTAACACCCGTTACAAAAAAAGTGTATTCGTTTATTTAGCGACTAAGTTAATGCACGCATTATAAAATGCATTTGAGAAAGTAAGGTTATGATTGAGAACTACTAATATTTGCTATTTATTTGATGATTGACTTATTTGCTTGTGAAATATTGGCGGGTAATGGTGTGTAACACCCGTTACGTAACGGGTGTTACTAAATTTTGATATGGCTTGTTAAAAACTAATGAAAAGTTAATTTGCTAGTTTGGTGAAGCTTTTGAAGGTTTTAACATTTAGGAGTTCTCCATAAATTACATTGACACGGTTTTGGGTGTCTTTTCGCGCACATCGTTAACATTTTTCATTTTGCTATGAACTGGGTTGAATAAAATATTTGTATGTTATTCTTACTTCTTATTGTGTAAGTACCTAACTGGCTACCTCTAGTGTCAGAGTTGTTCAAGCAGCCTCTGAGAACCCGACAGGTCTCTAACATGGCTTAACAGCTGTTACATTTCAGCAAAAACGCCGAAAATTTAACATAATTACGTGATTTATTAGCGGGCCCCTAAAAAATATCTGGCGCTTAATGCGGTACGGTTTGCTTTGCTTAGGTTGTGTTTGCTATTGTTTTAGATTAACGATGCCTTCAGCGAAAGATAGAATGAAGAAATATAGACAAAGACTGAAAGAAAATCCCGAAAAACATGCGGAACACCTGCAAAGAGAAAAGGAGAGGGACAGAAAAAGAAGAGAAGCTGATAAAGAAAAAATTGCACAAGATCCAAACTTAAAAGCTATAACTAGACAAAAAACTAGAGACCGTGTTAGAGCTTTCAGAGAGAAACTGAAAGCTGCAAAAAGTATAGATTCGATTTCGTCTTCTTCTATGGGCAGTTATAAATGTTTGCAGACTTTTGGGAAAGCTGTTAGAAAATTAAAAAAGAATCTTCCAGACTCTCCACTCAAAAAAGTAGCTGTTGTGAAAAAACTTGCATCAGAAATACTGGGTTGTGATTTAGGTAAACATCAAAAGAAAGAGAAAACAAAAGACGAGAGCGCTGAAAAAGCTGTACGGGATTTCTACTACGATATAAGTCGGCAGGCTCCGGGTATAAAAGATTGCAAAACTGTGAAGGATCACGTAACTGGCAAAAAAACTAAAAAACAGAAGAGGCATATGGTCGTTACAATTCGAGAAGCTTACGAATGCTTCAAAGACCAAAATCCCGAGATTAATATTGGCAAGTCCGTTTTTTACAGCTTGCGGCCGGCCGAAGTGCTGCCAGTTGCGTACACATCTCATGTTGTGTGCGTCTGTGCTCAGCACTCCAACATTATTAACAAAGTGGAAAGTCTTGGAAAATGTTTGAGAGAATTCCCTAAAACTCACAAAGAATTGATTAACTCCATCACTTGCAGTCCTGAAAATGAAACATGCATGCTTAGCTTATGCAAAGACTGCCCAAAAGATTTCTGGGACAAATTTAAAGGTAATGAAGATTTAAACGAAACCATATCTTGGAAAGAATGGGCCAATTTAGGAGGTCGTCCGAAAGTTGAAACTAGGACTATGTCTTGCAAAGCAGTTCTTAAACAGTTAAAAGACAATATAGAAAAGTTCCAGATACATTGCTATGTCAAGAAAGTACAATCGATTTCTTTTGAAGAGTCAAAACAAAGTTTGCAAGACTATGAAGCAGTAGTCCAACTCGATTTCGCCGAAAATTACGCTCTTGTTTGCCAGGATGAGATCCAGAGTGCTCATTGGAGCCATGATCAAGTAACAATATTTACTTGCTGTATCTGGCTGTCTGGTCAGGAAATAAAGCCTATTGTCATAGTGAGTGACGATACATCTCACACCAAATACGCAGTGTGGACATTTTTAAAACACATATTTGACTATTTGAAAGAGGTCAAGAATTCCATAAAGACTGTTAGAATTTTTAGTGACAATTGCGCGGCACAATTTAAAAACCGCTATGTGCTGGCTCTTCTTAGTAATTTAAAAGAGTATGCTAACCTTGACCAACTCCAATGGGAATTTTTTGCTGCGTCTCATGGAAAAGGAGCAGTTGATGGGCTGGGCGGGACTGTAAAGAGAGTAGCATGGACAGGTGTAAAGGGCAGAAAAGTTATTCTAAACTCTGCAGAAGACTTCTATCTGTTTGTGAAAAGAGAAGTGAAAGGCATACACATCTCATATGTGTCAAAAATTGATATCGATGACGAAAAAAATCTACTAGATACCCTTTGGAAAGATGTCCTTCCTATCAAAGGAATTCAAGCCCAACATCATTTTAAAGTGATAGATGACGTTTCTATTGCAATAGCGCGGACATCGAAATCGGATTCATCAGTTGTCAGGATAAAAGGAGGCACTGGAGGACAAGATTCTGATTACGACAGTGAGGATTTACAACCACTTGCTACTCTAATGGCTGGAATCGAAAAAGAAAATTTTGACAAAGAAGAGCAATGTGAAAATGAAGATATAAATATGGAACTCGGAAAAGTAGACATAGAGGCTGAAAGGGTGTTAGAGAAGGAAGCTGAAAAGGAAATAGCCGCAGATGTCATGTCTAATATTGAAGAAAAGAAAAAAAACAATGAAAAAGTAATTTGTCGCATTCCTCTTAATGACTTGCCAGCGAGATTTTCAGGTGGCATGCTGGAATCAGTTCGTAGTATTAAAAGAAAACTTCGTTATAGTGATGTATACTCGGACTCTGAAGATGAGTGCGATTCACATAGTTGGGTACATGGCAAAGATATTAATGCAGGTGTCTTCGTTTTGGTCAGAATACTCGCTGAGGGTAAAAAGAAAAAAGAGTATAGGTATGCAGGTATATGCCAAAGTTCTCCATGCGAGGGAGATGTACGGGTGATGTTCCTAAAGAAGGTCACAGCTAATACATTCATAAGCAATGAAAATGATATTTCAGACGTTCTTTTTACGAACATCATATGCATATTGGCTAGCCCTGAGTTACAAATAAAAGGGGACCGAACCTATTACAGTTTTTCCAAAAGTATTGATGTTAGTGAGCAGTAGGCATAATAGAAGTTCCTTTATTGTTTAAATGCCAAAAATTTGATTAAATAAACATTTATTACTACAAAAATTGGTTTAATTTTGTACTCGTAACACCCGTTACATTCAGCTGTAACACCCGTTACAGTTTTATATTTCTACGAAAAATCCTGTTTGTATTTTTGTTTTAATATGAGTAGTCTATGAAATTCAGAATCTATTTAGCTTTGTGTTCACATTTATTTTACCAATGTAAAGTAAAACATTTCGCAGACTTTTGCTTTTGTTGCGATTAAGCCGGAAGTATGAGACAAAATCTTGTAACGCCCGTTACGCACATATCTTGCTCTTAATTTCTTTACTGCTGCCTGTAACTGTTAATTTCAATACAGATGGCGAAAAATAATCCTAGGTGGAGGGTGTTAAGCTAATAAAAAGTAAATGTTTTCTTCTTGCATCATTAATTAATCGTCAAGTAGAAGTGTACGACCTGTAACACCCGTTACATGGAATGAGCCTAAAAGCAAATCTTTGTAAAAAATCACTTTAACATCTTCACTCCCTCATTCAAAAGGCCAACTGTCATTTCCTTTTTAAATATCATCCACGTCTTCCATGTGACATGCCCAACCCGCACTGGGCCCACGTGGTGGATTACGGCCCGCTCCCTCTCACAGAGAGAAAGCCCGTGTCCCAGGAATGGAAAACTTTTAGGCTGATGTAAGTATAAAATTTCATGCCATTTTTGTAATAATTTGTAATAATAAAAAAAAAATATAATTTAAAGAGTGGATGTATGTTATAAATGTATATTATGAAATGTGATTATTAAATGTGTGTGTTGTACTCCAAATAAATAAACAATAAGTAGAAGTGAAAATTCGGGCGCCAGGAGCACACACCAAACTATGCCAAGGATAGACTAACCTGCGGGAACTGGACACTTTTAATCTTCAACTTGATTGATCATATGAAGAGGAAACACAATGAGGTATGGTCACCCACTGTTTCTGTTAATCAATACGAAGATACCACTGAGCAAAATGAGCAAATCTGTGGCCCAAGCCCTAAAAAGAGAAATACGGTAAAGAACTATTTTGATAGAAGTAGTAAATATCCAGATGGAAAAACAAAGCAAAATTTGGATAAAAAATACGTGCGCATGATTGCTGTTGACATGGAATCTTTGCGAAAAGGAGAACATGAAGGATTTCGGGATTTTGTGAATACTCTCGATAGTAGATATGAAATTCCTGATAAAACAACATTGAAGAAGAAATTACTGCCGGAATATTATGAAAACGTAAAACAGAAGCTCGTCATAGCATTATCGCAAGCAGAACATGTTAGTGTGACTACTGATTTGTGGACATCAATTGCAAATGAAGGCATCCTTTCAATTACTTGTCATTTCTTTCACAACGAAAAGTTAATTGCACCATTATTGGAAGTCGTGAAGATGGAAGGAAGTCACAATGCAGAAAATATAGCCAGTGTAAGTATATATATAACGGGGAAGGTATAATGTGTCTCGTTATTATCAGCCATATTTGGATTAGAGTGGGCTACAGTGGGTTGTGAGTTGGATAATGCGCAATAGAAAAACGGTTTGCAGTTCAAATCAGATTATAATTTCACAACTGGCGCGTCACTGTGCAAAGGTATTTCTGCATACAGCCTATGCCCAAAACAACATGTACTATGATCGCGCATCCGTATCTGCTTTGTCTGGGTCGAACTTGGACAGGTCCACATGATTATTTAATAAGCGTTCGCATGTTTGCACTTTGTTTATCAAATGTCAACGGTCACTTTAATTTTAAGCGTTCTTATTTTGCGCATGAACCAACACGAATCCCAGTTCTGATAACGGGGAAGGTATAATGTGTCTCGTTATTATCAGCCATATTTGGATTAGAGTGGGCTACAGTGGGTTGTGTGTTGGATAATGCGCAATAGAAAAACGGTTTGCAGTTCAAATCAGATTATAATTTCACGAGCATAATTTCACGAACAATTTAATCACGCTAGCAAATTACACACCAGGTACACGACACAACCAGATACGGAACGCGGGACAGTTTTTGAGCACATGTTGTTCGTACGATGTCCAATCCCAGGAGAGCTCCACATCGTTCTTGTCGCGCTGTCCTCCAGCGTCGAACCCCCACGAACTCAGGCTAGACTCTGTCAAGCGCCACCAGATGGCACTGGCGTTCCGAATCGTCGTTGTCGTCACACCGCTTCCGCCTAGTTGTCAAGTCAGCTCCCGTACTAATGACGTTTCCGACATGGTCATCCTGCGATACACACGTCCTCGTGTGTTAATCTATAAACAAACATACCCGCAAAGTGTCACATAGCTCGGTCACTCCTGACCAATATGGTACAGGCAAAAACACAATGAAAATTCAAACAAACTAAAAAATTGCAGAGTTCAGAGCATTACTCATTATTTAATTAACAAATCTCAAGGTCACAAACTAAATAATCAACTCAGGTGCATGTGTCTTATACTATCAAGTAACCTCCAGTTACTCAACCATTCATTTGCGCATCCCGTCGGATCGCCAAGTCACTCACGGACTTTGTGGTTTCTCACAAAACCCTACACAACACACGCACACACACACACAACTTAATCTCTGCTCTGTTTTAAAAATTCAAATTATTAAGAAATTATGGGTACATAAAATGATCATTTGCACTCATTTAACTTCCTTTTATCAATAAAATAATAACTTATTCTAATAGAAGAACATTTCCTTTAAAACTATAATTTTTTAATAAATATTTTCAAAATAGTATAAATCTCGGCGCGCGAGCGTCGACAATTCAGGAAAGTCATTCGCCGCTCGACGCTCGCCGTGAACGGACGTGCCGCTCTCCGCCCGCTGAGTCACCGCTGAGTCACCGCTCTCGCCGCCCGGCCTCGTTACGCTTGCCGTAACGATCTCCGTAGTCTCCGACTACGACCCGTTTTCTTTCGATAGTGCCTTTTTCAAGGCGCTGTTGTTAGAGTATTTCGACAGAAACCTGTCAAAAACGTTTTCTTCGTTCGTTGTGGCCCCTTCAGGGTAAAACCACAGTTTCGTGGTCCTTGGCGGAAACCTCACGGTGTCAACGAAGCCAAGTGGGTGGTGCCCCAATCCACCAGCCTAATCCCTTCAGGGTTAGGCAGTCAATTGGAGTCGGGAGCTAGAATCTTGGCCTTGGGGGGTCTCCTAGTCAAGCCTAGCTTCGTTACTAATATCGCATTCGTCCACAGCTTTGCACCTAGTACGGTTGGGTGTGTCAACCCCTTCGTACTAGGACGGGTCTGGGTGTCTCTACACCCATTTCACTAGACCGGTTAGGAACCCGTTCGCGCAATAAGATTAGCGACGGGATACAAGCTTAGGGCTCACCATAGGTACTCACCTCCCTGTCTTCACCCGGCAGGGAGGGTAGGATTCACACACCCCGGGGCCTTCCCACCCGGGGCTAGGTTGTTAGGATTTTTAGGGTTTCACGCCCCTATGCGTAGTCCTTTTCCCGGACCCTCGCCTCCCTTTTAACCACCATGACGGACGCTATGTTGTTAGCCTTCGTCAAGGAGGTTCTACTCAAGGATCCGGCTTTCTGTGCTCAGTACGGAAGCCTCCTGCTGAAATTTCAGCGGTCTCCCCCCTCCAATCATGACCCACTCGCTGTCTTCAGCGACGCTCTGGAGAGCCCTTTGTCGCCACCTATGGCCGACAAAGGGATCTCTCCCATTATACCTTCTAATCCCTCAGTAGGGATCAATCTTGAAATCCCGGAGCAATTGTCCGTCCCGACAATTGCTCCCCCCCTGACTGAGGTCGCCACAGCCCCCATTTCGGCACCTTCTGTGCCAGCCGCTGTTGTCCCTGCGACAACTAGCGCTCCCAAATCTAAACCCGAGGCCATGGATACGTCCGTACCTCAGCCCGACCCCGAAGAAGTCCTCTCAGCCTCTTCCTCCTCCGAAGACGACTTTGAAGTCGTCGGAAAGGGAGGCAAGAGGAAGAAGGGCAAATCCTCTCACGCCAACAAGGCTAAAAAGCCTGTCGCGGCTCCCCCGTCCCCCCGCCCCCCCCCACCCCGCCCCCCATCGCGTCTCCCGCCGCATCTCCCGCCGCACCCCCCGCCGCTTCGCAGGCAGTCCCTGCTTCTTGCCCGGCCGCTTCTGAGAAAAAGAAGCAACGTCGTCCCCCCCCCCCGATCTATATTCAGGATAAGTCCAAATGGACTGAAATTTCTAAAATGTGTGTTGATTGCAAGATCAACTACACAAATGCCCGCTCAACCCAGCAGGGCATTAAAGTCAAAGTTCCCTCGTCCTCGGACTACAGGGAATTCACCCGCCTTCTGCAGGTACGGAACTATTCGTTTCATACCTACTCCCTCCCAGAGGAAATCCCCACCCGCGTTGTCATCAGACACGTCCCCAAAGAGATCTTCACCGAGGAGATCAAGGATGACCTTACTTATTTTTTATTTATTTTTATTAGGTTCACCAACAATTGATTACACTAATACATCCACATAATACATTCTTAAAAGAAAATAACAGTGCATCAATTACTTATAGGTAAACACAACATGCATAAAACAATGAATTAGTGAAATAAGCTAACTTACTTAGTAATAAGTGCTAATATTGATAAATAGGTAACATCGGTAAAAAGTAACATTTAAATGAAATTAAAATTGGAAAATTCTGATTTAAAATTATAAAATTGGCAAGGTTCTCTTTGACATTATAACATGAATAAAAATTTATAAGAAATTAAGTAAAAATAAAAAATATAAAAACATTAATAAATTAATAAAGCAAATTCATAAAAAAAAAAAATATTAACATGGGCAAGTATAGATATGAAATAAACATGAATGAAATTAGAATTAAAATTAACGACAAAAAATTAAAATTAAAATTGATTGATAGAAATTGATAACATTGATAAAAATAAAATTAATAAATTTATAACAGTGGTAAAATTTACACATTCATAATAATTGACTAGGATTAGGGGTTGCTCGGTAAACGATACAGGATGGCTTTCTGCTTAGCAAGAGAGTCAAAGTGGAGATCAATAAAATCACTGTAGCCATTTACTGCCTTACACATTCTTGCAAAGGGCGAATTGGCTCCCAAAACTGTTCTTCTAAAAGGTGGACAAAGAGGCGTGATGGCACTACGCGGGATTCTAGAGGGTGCACGAAAACTGAAAAGAGCAAGCAAGCTGGGACTGTCTATTTTATGCTTGATGATTTTATAGGCAAACATTACATCAATTAAGTGTCTACGTTTCTCCAGAGAAATCATGTTAAAATGATTAAGTCTTTTATTGTAAGAACGTATTTTTTTGGCGACACCATTGGAAAATGCGAGGTGCCAAACGAAGCGTTTCTGGACACGCTCAAGTCGCAATGAATGCGTTGCGTAGTGAGGGCGCCAAACTACACTGTTATATTCCAGGATGCTACGAATGAGACTGTTATAAAGTAGTATTTTTGTTCTATTGTGACGAAAGGCTTTGCAATTTCTTAGGACGAACCCTAACATTTTCGAAGCTCTTTTTATAATATTATCGAGATGTGGTGTGAAAGTTAATTTCTTGTCAAACAGTACGCCAAGATCCTTTATTGTTTCCACTTCCTTAATTTTTTCACCGGATATATTATAATTACTGCCTATTGGGATGTTCCTTCTTGTAAATTTAACATGGTAACATTTTTTGGGATTCAGTTCCATTCCGTTACTGTTACACCATAGAACAAGACGATTGAGGTCACTTTGCAGTAGTAATGAGTCTTCATCAGCCTTAATAATTCTCAAAAACTTTAAATCGTCAGCATACATAAAAAAATCGGAGTGCAGAAAGCACCTTGGAATATCATTTATAAAATAAATAAATAAAACTGGTCCTAAGTGTGAACCCTGGGGAACACCGGAAGAAATGCATTGTAGGGTTGATTGATAACCATTTACGACAACAAACAATCTATCCGTTAAATACGAACTCAGCCACTCTAACAAGGACCCAGAGATGCCATAGGCGCGCAACTTAGTAATTAAGATTTTGTGGGATACCTTGTCAAACGCTTTGCTGAAGTCCGTATAAATAACGTCAGCTTGATGGCCTGCATCGATAGCCTTTGTGAGAAGTTCTGTAAAAGGTACCAAATTTGTACTAGTAGAACGGGTCCTAACAAATCCGTGTTGATGTTCGCTTAAATACATCTTTAAATGATCCTGAATATATGGGCATATCAGTGACTCGAAAACTTTGGCGAATGAAGATAAAATTGAAATAGGCCTGTAATTGGTTACAACGTCACTGTCATCCGATTTGTGTACCGGAACAACTTTTGCTATTTTCCACCTTGAAGGAAATATACCGGTCGTCAATGATTTGTTATATATCAACATAAGTGGGTAAACCAGCTCAGATAAACATGCAACAATAAATACTGGAGGTATTCCATCGGGCCCAGCGCCTTTTTTTGGATCAAGGCTTTTTAGTTTCTGGTGGAGGGATTCGCAAGAAATAACTGGGGTAGTTAGACACAAACTATTATTTTCCAGAAATTGCAAGAATTCGGAATTGTATTTAACACCCCTACTATTATCAGGGCTATAAACGGACGAAAAATAGTCTGCAAATAAGTCGCACACTTTTGTTCCGTCAGAAGTAGTGGTAGTTCCGTCGGTCATGGTCAAGGGGTAAGCACTTGAACCTCCTCGTTTTGCCTTTAGATAAGTCCAAAGTAACTTGGGGTTAGACGCTAATTCGTCTTCTAGATGTTTCGTGTAATCCTTATAACAAGTAGAAGCGAGATTTTCACACCGTTTACTAATTAGTTTTAACTCTATTGCATCTAATGGGTTCTTGTATTTCCTGAAGCGCTGTCTAATCTTATTTTTTTCGTTAAGCATTTTTATCAATGTGCGACTAAACCATGACGGGAATTTTCGGTTTTTTGGTTTACGTAATGGCAAAAATTGTTTTATCGCGGTACCAAGAACATCGTAGAAGACTTCTAGCATCCCATCAACACCACTTTGACCACTGAATAATGAATTCCAGTCTAATTCTTTTAAGAAGTTACGAATAGGATCATAATTCGCCCTATGGAAGTCAGGAGTCGCCTTTGCTCTAGCAAAGGCGACTCCTGACTTCACTCTTCTCCTACAATCTATTGTAGGGGAGCCTTGCTTCCCTATCAAACAAAATAACAATGTCAAGAGGGGGGTGATGTTGATCCACATTACTTAGAGGATACATACTTTCTTCTACACAACATAGCGGTATTGTTGACAGCACAAGATCCAATATATGACCAGCAGTATTCGTAATAAAGTTACATTGTTTCAACATGTTTACACACGTAAAATCCAGGAAAAGTTCGTTGATACTGCATAATCCAACACTATTTCCGGTGCCATCCACGCCCTTCCAATCGATGTTACCCAAATTAAAATCACCCACTAGACAAACGTCGCAGTCAGTTATTTGTTCAAAGGCCGCACTACAAGAATTTACAAATTGTTCTAAAGTACAGCGACGTACTGGCGGAGGTAAGTATACTGCGCAGAGAGCCACTCGACTGACGGTTCGTGCCCATGATATTTCTATTGTAACCCAGAGATCTTCACAATTACTTTCCCAGTCTTTTACTCGTTTGGACTTAATGCTTTTCTTAATCGCTATCAGAACTCCTCCTCCTTCTTTTTTTCCTCCCGGTAAATTTGTAGTTTCCCTGTCCCTTCTATAGACTACGTACCTGTCGTCGAATAGCTCGCTGCTCAGAACAGAACTATTAAGCCAAGTCTCTGATAATATGATTACATCAAAGTCGTTACAACATAAATTCCGATAGAAAACATGGGACTTTGTTCGTAGGCCACGGCTATTTTGGTAATATAATTTTAAGGAATTGAATTTATTTTTTTGAGTAGTTCCATATAGCAAGTAAAACAAGAAAAAAAACCTTATAATGAGAAAAAAGCTTACAACGTTACATAATCTTATTTACAGTGTCCAAATTCTTGATCAAAATATGTCCCTCGCCATCAGCCTTTCTGACAAAAATCCTGCCGTTTCTCACCCAAACGTACTTATACCCCTTTTCCTTTGCCTTGAGCCTTACGGCGGCATGAAGAGACTTATTAGAAGAAGACAAATGTTCCACAATATAAATCGGGGATTTTTCACCAGCAAGTCCAAAGTCTGCACTATTACGCTTGTTGGTTCTATTACTTTTGTTGTAATCTATGACGGCGGCCAATAGCTGATCTCGAATTCGTGGTGAGGCGAGCTGAACTACAACAGAACGAGGACGAGAACTATCAGCTTGGAGCTTAGCAGTGCGGGTGCAGTGTAGAATGTCGCTATCCTTTAACTCACAATTTACTACAGAACCCAGCTGTTAAACAGGTATGTTCAGGAAAACATTGTATCTCAATGTTGTTGGACCGCGCTTGCTGCTCCAAGTAATTAAGACGCTGACCCAATTCTGAGTAAGAGCTTTTCAATTGGGTATTCTCTTCCTTCAATTCCTTCACAGTATTCTTTAAGGCAACATGTTCAGATTGGAACTCCTCAAACTGCTTAGTATGAAAATTAAGCGATACGCTCAATTCTCTCACCTCTTTCCCTATTGGTTCCAACTCCTTATTGATAGTACTTACAATAGAGCTATTTAATTGCTGCAACATAGCAGCAAGCTCTCTTTTGATAACGTCTTGCACAATTTCTCGAACGTCAGAGCTGGTCACTGATTTATTCTCGGGAGGGGAATTCAGGGCAGGTCTTTTATTACCCCTAGTGGTGGATACATTGCGAGCAGGCGTGCAATCTTTATTTGAAGGGTTAGGGATCAGATTGGTACAACTCGAGCAAGTCCATTTACAGTATTCATTGGAGGCGGCAGGAATATTCGGTACAGATATACAATCAAAGTGATAATTCAAGTTACATCTCATGCACTTAATAAACTGGTCGTTATCTTTCCTGTTCACACCTGTGCAGCATCCCCATGATGGTGAGGTTGCCATGATAATAAATAAATTCACAAGTTCGGAGAACAACTGTTGTAAGTAATCTGCAGTTTGTTTACTGCGCGTTCAAGTGTTATTATAATAATATTCAATCCAACCTTATGCTGCCGCTGGAGCGTGCGAACGTGTGCTCGCGAGAAGAATGTCGTAAGTCCTCCGCATACGGCGTCGCTTACGCGTTATACACAAACACTTAGGTTCAACAGCTAATGACGGTAATTCGTTATTGAACAATAACAGATATTGATAAATATTCACCAATTACACTATGTTTCAGCTAAATCACTGCACTATACGATAATAGGGATTTATTGGAACGAAATTATCTCTAAATCCGATTCCGGTATTAATTTTAAACACACTTCGTGAATAAAATTGTGACGAGCACTTTTACTTAGATGTTTACTGTACGGTAGCTTAAATATGGAAGATGGCTTAATTATCTCCCAAGGCATCCCCGTTTCCGCTGTGCACCGCTTGCACAGAGCCAGAAAAGGACCAGTCTACGACATGGTCCTGGTCGTTTGCGATCCCACTGACGGTCATCACCCGATCTTCAAGGTGAAGTCAGTCTGCTCCCTATCGGGCATCTCCATAGAGAAGCCCCGCAAGTCCAATCTCATTGGACAATGTCACAGATGCCAATTATATGGCCACTCCCAGTCCAACTGCTTCGCGACTCCTAGATGCGTCAAGTGTCTAGGTGATCACGGAACAGCTGACTGTTCTCGTCCCAAGGACCGCACTCTGTGCACCGAGCCACCGAGCTGCGTCCTTTGCGGCCAATCCGGGCACCCGGCTAACTACCGGGGCTGTCCCAAAGCCCCAAAAGCTTCCTCTTCCAAACTGGCCAAGCGCACTAGCGAACGCCAGCAAAGAGAGTGCCCTTCCTTGAAGGTCCCATCCCCACAATTGCCCGTTCGGCTTAGTCCTCAGAGACCCTCTCCCTGGGCTAGCCTATTCCACCAACAAGCTCCCGCAGCTTCGGTGCCTTCCCAACCCCAGCCCCCCCCCAGCACTGATGGCAATCACCATCCCACAGCCATCAGCAGCCCCCTCAGCTCCATCAGTCCCGTTGGCCCCAGCTGCCTGCCCGGTAGCCCAACCCACCATCATTGCCCCAGGCCCCAGTAGGTCTCCCCAACCCCCCGTCTCCGGCCCTCAGCCCAGCAGCATGGAGGTTATAATCGGTGCTTATGCATCGTTTATCGCCCCCGCTCACGCTATGGCAGCGGAAATTCAAGCCTGCAATGGCAATCCTCGGCGCATTGCCGAGATTTTCAATGCGTATCCTGAGATTACGCAAGTCCTCCAAACCCTAAAATTCTAAGTGCCCCATTATGGATCAACAAAGAATAATAGGAGTAACCAAACCCCGATCCCTCAAGCTAGGTTTCTTCAATGCCAACGGCATTTCTGGACAGCGTGATGAGATCGCTACTTTCCTACGCGACCATCAGCTGGACGTCCTTTTAGTTCAGGAAACCTTCCTGAAGCCCCACCATCGCAACCCGAACATTGCCAACTATAAACTAGTTCGCAATGATAGGGCTCGATGTCACAAGGGTGGTACCCTCATCTACTTCCGAAAATCCTTTCATTGCTCCCCAATAGACCCTCCTCCTCTCCTCTCTCACCTGGAGGTCTCTATCTGTCGGCTTGGCATGACTGGGCATCAATCGATACTTATCATCTCTGCATACATCCCGCCCAAAACTGGTGGTGAAGATCCCATCTCTATCACCAACGACTTCACCGCCCTCTTCGGTATGAGTGACTCCGTCATCATGGCGGGGATCTCAATGCCA